>JAJJWX010003814.1:0-600000 GCA_023529315.1 Papaver bracteatum | reverse complement strand
CACCATGGTTTTGAAAAATGGAGACTTGTGCAAATTTTGTATGAAGGTTTAGATGTCAAGAACCGAACTACAGTTGAGACCATGTGCAATGGTCAATTTATTGAAAAAACTGCTGATGAGTCTTGGGATTTCTTAATCGAAGTCGCTTCAAAAGACTCAAATAGTGGGAATCCCCGTGAACCAAATAGGATTACCCTTTCATCCAATGTTCATAGAATTGACTCTGACTTCGAAGGAAGTGCAAAGATGGCATCCTTGGCCAGGAGAATAGAAAAGCTAGAGCTAGAAAAGAATGGAAAAACTAATATCCCTACTCTCCGTAGTCAAATTGAAATGGCCACTTGTGTCGCATGCCATAGTTCAGACCATCTAGTGGACACTTGTCCAGACCTCCATGCATTTCAAGAGTCTAAAACCGAGGAAGCCAATGTATTATACCAAAGGCAAGAGAACAACCCATATTCTCAGACCTACAACCCAGGGTGGAGAAATCACCTTAAATTTTCATGGTCTAAGGGGCATGTGCAAGGGGGAACATCAAATAATAACCAAGGATACCCTTATCCTAGAAACCCCCAAGTGCAACCACATTCTCAGTACCCTGCAGAGAAAAAGCCTAGCTTCGAAGAAAGTTTCGGTTTGTTGACCCAAAATTTGGTACAACTTCAAAAGACCACAGACCAACGTTTTTCAAGTCTAGAA
Source organism: Papaver bracteatum (assembly GCA_023529315.1). Taxonomy (NCBI): domain Eukaryota; kingdom Viridiplantae; phylum Streptophyta; class Magnoliopsida; order Ranunculales; family Papaveraceae; genus Papaver; species Papaver bracteatum. Next base: position 599,298 of record JAJJWX010003814.1, on the reverse strand, counting down.
CTTAAAATGGGTAAAATTTGTGAAGCATTGAATGAAAGAGACAAAGGCAAACTTCCTAGTCAACCCCAACAAAATCCAAAAACTGTATATCAGCCAGAAAATTCAACTCGAAATGAGGCCTCCAATAATCAAGTAAATGCTGTCACCACTCTTCGTAGTGGTAAAGTTGTTGAAAACAATGTAGGTGTACCACAGTCGAGTGAGTCTACATCAGACTCACCAGTGCATAAAATACCACAGAAAACACCTATTGTTGAAAACAAATCTGAGCAACATAAGAATTCCCATAATTCTAATGTCTCTACACCATCTCATGTACCTGTTGCTCCATTCCCACAAAGATTGGTGCAACAAAAAGAGAGTACACAGTACAACGAGATTTTAGAAATGTTCAAACGAGTTAACATCAACATCCCATTTCTTGATGCAATCAAGCAAGTCCCTGCTTATGCTAAATTCCTTAAGGATCTATGCATACAAAAGCGAAAGCTTCATGTGCATAAGCGTGCTTTTCTCACTGAGCAAGTGAGTGCAATCATTCAAAGCAACACACCACCTAAGTTTAAAGACCCAGGTAGTCCAACTATCACATGCAAAATAGGTTACCATACGGTTAAGAAGGCGTTTCTAGACTTAGGGGCAAGTGTGAATTTACTGCCATATTCAGTATATGTGCAGTTAGGTCTTGGAGAGTTGAAGGAAACACCTATAACTCTGCAATTGGCGGACAGATCCGTCAAAGTGCCACGTGGTGTGGTAGAAAATGTTTTGATTAAGGTTGATAAATTTTACTTTCCTGTGGACTTCATCGTTTTAGATACTCAACCTTGTGAAAAACCCTGACAGTCACATTCCTGTCATTTTGGGACGTCCTTTCTTAGCGACGTCCAATGCAATCATTAACTGCCGTAATGGAGTGCTGAAGTTGTCATTTGGTAATATGACTGTGGAGTTGAATGTTTTCAATGCTAGACAACAACATTTAGATCTTGATGATGATAATGATGTGCATGAAATCAACATGATTGAAAGTTTGATTCAGGAGTCGCTACCTAGTAGCATGTCTGTTGACCCTTTGGATGCTTGTTTGAATAATTTCAACCTGGATCTGTTTGATGATGAATACATAAGTGAAGTGAATACTTTGCTTGAATCCACACCACTCATGGACACGTCTAAGTGGAAAGCTAGAGTGGAACCACTTCCACTCTTGGAATCCAAGTCTGTTCCATCTCTTGTTGAGCCACCAAAGCTCGAACTGAAACCATTGCCTGATACTCTTAAATATGTTTTTTTGGGACCTTCTAATACTTTGCCTGTAATCATTTCATCTGCCTTAGATACAAAACAGGAAAGAAAACTTTTAGAAGTGCTTAAGGAGCATAAAGAAGCATTAGGATGGACCATCTCGGACCTTAAAGGCATAAGCCCCACTGATTGCATGCACCATATAAACCTTGAGGACAATGCCAAACCATCTAGGGAGATGCAATGGCATCTCAATCCTAACATGAAAGAGGTTGTTAAGAGTGAGATCATAAAGCTTCTTGATGCGGGTATCATATACCCAGTTCCTGATAGCAAGTGGGTCAGTCCCATTCAAGTGGTACCCAAGAAGTCTGGCATTACTGTAGTTCAAAATGAGAAGAATGAGCTTGTCCCCACCCGTGTAACTACAGGGTGGCGAGTTTGTATTGACTATAGGAAATTGAACACAGTAACTAAGAAAGACCATTTTCCGCTGCCCTTCATTGATCAAATGCTAGAAAAGTTGTCGGGACATAGGTACTATTGTTTCTTAGATGGCTATTCAGGCTACAACCAAATTCACATAGCACCCGAAGATCAGCATAAGACCATATTTACTTGTTCGTATGGAACATTTGCTTATCGTCGTATGCCTTTTGGGTTGTGTAATGCACCTGCTACTTTTCAAAGATGTATGATGAGCATATTTTCAGACATGATAGATGAGTTTCTTGAAATCTTCATGGATGATTTTTCTGTCTTTGGCTCTTCTTTTGATGAATGTTTGCATCATCTTACTCGTGTGCTTATTCGGTGTAAAGAAAAGAATTTGATCTTGAATTGGGAAAAATGTCATTTCATGGTTGACTCAGGCATTGTTCTAGGGCATATCATCTCATAAAAAGGCATATAAGTATATAAAGCCAAGGTTGATATCATTCAACACTTGCCTCAACCTCGCTCTGTGAGGGAGGTTAGATCATTTTTAGGCCATGCTGGTTTCTACCGTAGATTCATCAAAGATTTCAGTAAGATCTCAAGGCCATTGTGTAATCTACTCAGTAAATATGTTGCATTTGTGTTTGATGATGCTTGTGTGCATGCTTGGGAGGATCTCAAAACTCTTTTAACTTCGTCCCCTAAAGTCCGACCTCCTGATTGGAAATTTCCTTTTGAAATCATGTGTGACGCATCTGATTTTGCTGTTGGAGCTGTCTTAGGTCAGCAAGTTGACAAACAACCCTATGTGATCTACTATGCTAGTAAGACACTGAATGAGGCACAAATGAATTATTCAACAACCGAAAAAGAGATGCTAGATGTTGTGTTTGCATTAGATAAGTTTAGATCTTATTTGATAGGATCTAAAATCATCATATATTCTGACCATGCCGCATTGAGATATATTTTATCTAAAAAAGATGCCAAGGCTCGTCTAATTCGATGGATACTCTTGTTACAAGAGTTCCACCTCGAAATTCGAGATAAAAAAGGGTCAGAGAATGTTATTGTTGATCACTTATCTAGATTGAATGTCGAGTCTACTGATGAATCAGAGATTATTAGAGAATCTTTCCCAGATGAACAACTGATGCTAGTTTCTGAAATGCCATGGTTTGCCGACATCGTGAACTACCTTGCTACAGGTAGGATGCCACTTCATTGGTCTAAACAAGACCGCTCTAAGTTCTTGGCCGAAGTGAAACATTTCCTATGGGATGACCCATATCTGTTCAAATACCGCCCGACCAAATCATTAGGAAATGTTTCCCAACTCTGAACAAAGGGATGTCATCTCTTTTTGTCATGATCAAGCATGTGAAGGCCACTTTAGTGCAAAGAAAAACTGCTGCAAAGATCTTGCAGAGTGGTTTTTACTTGTGGCCAACATTGTTTAAGGATAGCCATGAATTATGTATTTCTTGTGACCGGTGCCAGAAATTGGGAAGTATATCAAAACGAAACATGATGCCCTTACAACCCATTTTGATTGTTGAGCTATTTGATGTATGGGGCATTGATTTCATGGGTCCATTTCCTAGATCTGAAGGAAAGTTGTACATTCTTGTTGCTGTTGACTATGTTTCTAAGTGGGTAGAAGCAATTGCAACCAAAACTAATGACCACAAGGTGATACTTTCGTTCTTAAAGGAAAACATATTTTCTCGATTTGGCACCCCTAGAGCTATAATCAAAGGACGGTGGTTCACATTTCTGCAATAGGCCTTTTGAGTCCTTAGTCCGTAAGTATGGCATAACTCATAAAGTTGCAACCCCATATCATCCACAGACCAGTGGCCAGGTAGAGGTTTCAAATAGGGAGATTAAGCACATTCTAGAAAAGACGGTTAACCCGTCTAGAAAAGATTGGTCTTTAAGATTGAATGATGCTTTATGGGCCTATAGAACTGCATACAAGACCCCCATTGGTATGTCCCCTTACAGACTTGTGTACGGTAAAGCTTGTCATCTCCATTGTAGAGTTAGAACATCGTGCATATTGGGCTGTAAAGAAACTGAACTTTGATCTAGATAAAGCTGGCACCCAAAGGAAGCTTCAACTCAATGAGTTGGAAGAGTTAAGAAATGATGCATATGATAATGCAAAAATGTACAAACAAAGAATGAAGGTGTTCCATGACAAACGCATTTTTATGCAAGTCATTCACTCCAGGCCAGAAAGTTCTATTGTATAACTCACGACTGCATCTTTTTCCAGGAAAATTACGTTCTAAATGGACAGGCCCATTCATGGTGCGAACAATTTTCCCCCATGGGGCTGTAGAACTAGAAGATGTAACAACCAAGAATGTCTTCAAGGTCAATGGGCAGAGACTTAAGCCGTTCCTTGAACCAATTCCACCTGATATTGAAACAACTCATCTTGCTGATCCGATCTATGTGGACTGAAAAGTTCACCCCTTGTACATACCACAGATATCTTCCCTGCTGGTTGCTTTAGACATACTCCACTGTCTTTGGTTTGGCATCTGGTAATCTCTTTCCTTTGAATTTGTTTTGTTCTCATGGTTTGTTGTTGTTTCTATCATATTTTGAAACATTGAGGGAAATGTTAGATTTAGGTTTGGGGGAGTATTTGCATATGGCATTGTGAGTCTTTTCTATGACCAGCTGTGTAGCGGGTCTTTTGTAGGATTTTTTTTTGTAGTGTTTTTTGCATATAGATTTTTTAGTCTTTTATTAAAAAATAAATAAATCAAAAAATCAATTTTTTTTTATAATGACCAGCTGTGTAGCGGGTCTTGTGTTTGGTATCTGATGATCAGCTGTGTAGCGGGTCACTAAAAAAAATGATGATCAGCTGTGTAGCGGGTCACTAAAAAAATATGATGATCAGCTGTGTAACGGGTCTTAAAAAAAATGGTTACAAATTATCAAGGTTCTACGAAATTCGAAGTTCATCATCTACGAGTTGAAGACCGAAGACAAAGACATTTCTATGGATGCTCTGATATTGGAGAAGGGTCTGTGGGTACTTCTTTGGTAGGCCCTCACGAGACTACAACTCGTCCACTAGGGACACCTAGGGGTTTAAAGGCTTAGTGCATACACTAAATGCATTCGAGAGACCAAATGACAGTGGTATAGTTAGGATTTATGGATTTCTGTTTCACTTGAGGACAAGTAAAATTCAGGTTTGGGGGTATTTGATGAGTGCCAAATATTCCATATTCATACACCTTTTCATTGGCACTTAACTCATCTTTCGCGCTTCAAAGTCATATATTATCCCAAATTCTGCATTTTTACCATCTTCAAGAATAAATATTTGTATTAATTAATTTTGTGTTTTTAAGTACTAAATAAAGCTTGGAAGAATTGAGAAGACAAAAGAGAAGAAAGTTGGAAGTGTTGCAACCCGTTCGCGCATTAGTGGCAACTTTGTTTACAATACATGGGATTAAACTACCCATAATCCAAAACCCATGATCCAAAACCCAAGACCCAAATCCATTTCCACCTCACCACCATTGGATTCCAAAACATCCACCTCACCCCATTGGATTCCAAAACATCCACCTCAACCCATTGTATTCCAAAACATCCATCAAGTGAGAAAACATGTTTTGTTGAGTAAATAATTTCCAAAATTCGAATCCAAGTGAGAGAGAATTTTTGTGTATAAATAGAGAGGGTTGTTGTGTTGAAAACTCATCCAAGAATAGCTTGTTCATGTTAGTTTATCAAATTTAAGTTTTGTTGTAATGTTCTTCATGTTCTAGTTTCATTTACTAGGGTTTAGATGAAGCCCTAATCTCATTGGTATGTATTCATATCTTGTATCTTGTTCTTGAAAGTTTAGAATTGTTTAAAGATATAATTTAATCCAAGTTTTTCAACATCTTGCTCTCACAATGTATGCCATGTATCCATTGTAGTTAGAATATCTCTATGTTGATTATGCTACAACTCATGCTTAACCAAATATTGATCTTTAGATTAGTTGTGCTTAATTAGACAATTAATGCTTTGGAGAAATACTTTAGTTGTGATTAAATTATCCATTGGAGAAACACCTTAGTTATACGGTAGACTTGAATCTACTATAAGGACAAGAATAATATTACAAGTTGAATGCATATCATAGGTTATTGGTGGATTTGAATACCCTAGTATCCATATTATCATTGTTTACATATCTTGTTATTTGCATCTTTTACTTTTATTATTTCAGTCACTTGAAAATCATATCGTCGTATCGACAAAATCAAACCCCTTTTGGTTACTCTCTGAATCAGGATTTAGAATCAACTTCTACACTCTCCAAGTATCTGTGGTTCGACCTGTGCTTGCCCTGTGTTGCTTGTCGACACTGTGCACTTGCAGTATACACAATAGTAGGTATCTTTCTAAGCCTACCATATGGGAAGTCGTGACCAAGAAGAATTTGAGAGAGAAAGAAACTTCTATAGCCGAGGTAGAAACAACAAAATTCAAAGACTTGATCAGCAGCAGGAAACCTATGGAGGACAAAGACAAAATTATCATAGAGGATCAGGAAGTCATAAGATAATATGGGAAGAGATCAAGATTCCACCTTTGAATACTAGTGTGGAAAAAATATGGGAAGCTATAATCTTGATGGAGAACATACCATCTTTAGGTACCGAACATCGCAAGATATTAGCTTACGAACATCGTAATAAATATAAGAGGAAAGAGTTACAAAACGATGCGATGGTAGAGGAAGCATGGGGAAGTATGAAGATTTGCGAAGATAGAATAATCTTACGAAGATATATTGTGATACTTCGCAATACATATATAGCTGTACAAATTTCACTATAAATAGGAGTTCAAATGTAAAATTCAAGAGGTTCTTTTAGTGAGTGACAGAATATATCTTAGGAAAGAGAATAGAGAAAGTTGTAACTATTCTAGTTCCATTTAGATATCTTTATGTAATCAATTGAGAGAATTAATAAGAAAATTGTCATTCATCATCAAGAACTTCTTAAGTTTTACAAATTCTACTGAGGGTGTAGTTGTAGGTTATTCTGCAACTACATAATTGGCGCTAGAAACAGGGATTGTGATAGCCAAAATTTGAAGGAATTGTGGAAAATTTGAAGATCAAATGGAGTCAGTAGATGAAGATTGCAAAAGAGAAGAATGTAATATGATCACAAAGATAATGATTGATGAATTTCATAATAACATGAAGGGAAAGATATACAAGCGAGATTGTAGAGGAAGAAAGATCATGGAGGTTGAGAAAATAACAACTTTGGAAGAATGGGAAAAACAGAAAATCACATTTTCAGTAGCAGAGATTCAAAATGAAGACTTGAACCATACTTCACCATTGGTGGTCACAATTCCGATCATGCGAGAAGAGAAGAAATCTATAGAAAAATGGAAATTAAACCAAATTTTGATCGATACGGGGAGTTCTGTTAATATCATATTCTATCATGCACTTAAGGGGATGGGAATTAAAGATGAAGAAATCACAAATTCAAAATGTATTATTCATGGATTAGGAAAATCTACAACAAAATCTAAAGGGGAAATAGCGCTGCGAATATTGCTAGGAGAAATCGAAACACATACTTATGTGTGATAGATATGGAATCTCCATATAATATGCTGATAGGAAGGCCGTGGATTCATGCGATCAATGCTGTTACTTCAACATTACATCAGAAAATCAAATTTCCCATGCCAAATGGAATACAGGAATTAAAAGGAGATCTTGATAGTGAAAAATTTTGTTATCAGATTGAAGTAAAACAGTGTGGAGGGAGAGCAAGAAAGAAACAGTTTCGTAGAAAACTTGCGAAGGAGGCAAAAAAGGAAGAAGAATTCAGAGTGTATACAATAAGGGAAAAGGAAGGGAGAGGAATACCAAGTGAGATTCCAGAAAAAGAAGGGGAACCAGTGAAAATAATCAAAGAACCAACACCTATGGGGAGAAAAGTCCTAGCTATGTTGCAAAGAACCAACCAAAGAAGTAAATATTGGAAGTAAAGAGGAGCCTTTATTCTTGCGAATTGGAACTAAGATGGATGAAGAAGAAGAAAAGAGAACTATTGATCTCTTGTGAGAATATAAAGATATATTTGCAGGAAGTGTAGATGAGATACCAGGAATTGATCCATCAGTGGCGTGTCATAGATTGAACATAGATAAAAATATAAGACCATTCAAACAAAGAATAAGGAAGATCTCACAAAGTTATCATGCACATATAGAAGAAGAATTACAAAAGATGCTGGATGCAGGAATCATAAGGGAAGCGAAATACCCAGAATGGATTGCGAATATGGTCATTGTTCCGAAAAGAATAAAGGGATAAGAATTTGTATAGATTTCACAGATCTAAACAAAGCCTGTCCCAAAGACAGTTTCCCATTACCAGACATACCACAAATGGTGGAATCAGCTGCAGGACATGATAGAGTCACTTCACTTGATGGATATAAAGGGTATAATCAAATATCACTCACAGAAGAAGATCAGGAACATACTGCCTTTTTTGCTCCAAGAGGTTTATATTGTTATGTGAAGATGCCATTTGGTTTGCGAAATGCGGGTGCTACATATCAACGAATGGTTGAAAAGGTGTTCGCAAAGTGGATACATAAAACTTTGGAAGTATATGTAGATGATATGTTGATAAAAAGAAAAGAAGCCAAAGATCATGTGCAAGATTTGAAGGAAATATTTGAACAAATGAGAAAGTTCAACATCAAATTAAATCCTGAAAAATGTATAATTGGAGTTGCGTCTGGGAAATTATTGGGATATATAGTATCAAAGGAGGGAATATAATTTGATCCAGAAAAAGTACAAGCAGTTCGTGACATGCCAACACCTGCAACGGTAAAGGAAGTACAAAAGCTAAACGGGCTCTTGGCTTCACTTGGAAGATTTATTTCGCGAATGTCAGATAAGTGCAAATATTTTTTCAACATACTTAAGAAGGGAGAAAAATTCAAGTGGACTGATGAATGTGAAAAAGCTTTTCAAGGAATCAAAAAATATCTCACAAATACATCCATATTACAGAAACCAGAGAAAGACGAAGAATTATTGGTATACCTCGCAAAAACTCCATACGCTCTAAGCGCAGTTCTGTTGCGAGCAGACGCAGGAATAGAAAGGCCCATTTACTACATTAGTAAAAAAATTTAACGCAGGAGAGTAAAATTATTCTAAAATGGAGAAGTTAATCTTAGCCCTGGTTTATGCATCATTCAAGTTACGAATATACTTCCAAGCACATGTGATAAAAGTGGTAACCAAAGTCCCAATTGAATCAATCATGAAGAACGCAAAAATGTCAGGAAGAATAGAAAGGTGGAATGCCCAAGTAAACCATTACAAGATAAAATACGAAGTATTATCATCGCAAAAATCACAAGTCGTCGCAGATTTCTTGACGGAATTTCCTTTGGAAGAAGATGAAGCAGTAGAAGAAATGATGGATGTTGAAGAAGAATTTGGGAATCCAAAATATTTGTTAACAGAACCAAATAGATGGGAAATTTTAGTATATGGATCATCCAACAGCGAGGGGAATGGAATAGGAGTTGTGTTGATTTCACCAGAAGGAGAAAGAACAACATTCTCATTCAGACTAGAATTTGCATCCACGAACAATGAAACAGAGTACGAAGCTGTAGTGCATGCATTGAAGATCTCAATAGAAAAGAAGCTTAAAAGTATAAGGATAACAAGTGATTCGCAGCTGGTAATTTGTCAAATTAAAGGAGATTATACCACAAATGAGTCTTCTTTGAAGAAATACAAGAAACTCGTTGATGAATTATCTGCGAAGATACCAAAATTAAAATGGAGACATATAACAAGGAAATACAATCGACTCGCAGATGCTTTTGCATTCATTCCAAGTATGATGACAAATCCTAATATAAGAAATATTAAAATCCAGACAATTCAACACCCATCAGTGGACAAAGAAAAAGAAATTGAGGAGGCAGTTGCGATGGAAGTAGAAATGGAATTACCAAACAACATCGCAGATTGGAGAAAGGAAATTCATGCATATCTCGCAATGGGAGAAATATCCAGGAACAGACTAGAAGCACATAAGTTAAAGAGTCGTGCAACAAACTATGAGTTGGAAGAAGGAATTTTGTACAGAAAATCTTTCAGTGGACCACCTCTCAGGTGTTTAACTCGTGAAGAATGAGAAAAAATATTAAAGATGTTACATGGAGGAGAAGATGGTAATCATAGTGGGGAAAGATCTCTAGCGTATAGAGCAAAGATACAAGGATATTACTGGCCTTATATGCATACAGACGCAAAAATTTTCGTACGAAGATGCAAGGAATGTCAACGACATGGTAAAAGAATTCATGCACCAGGGGCAACATTAACTTCTTCAACAAGCTGCTGGCCTTTTTGGAAATGGGGGTTGGATATTGTTGGACCATTTTTGCCTAGATCCGGACAAAGACGATACTTTATAGTCGCAACAGATTATTTCACGAAGCTCGCAGAAGTAAAAGCAGTACAACATATTCGTGATAAAGATGTTTTTACGTTCATATTTGAGAACATCATTTGCAGGTACAGAGTTCCAGCACAGTTAGTATCTGATAATGGAAAACAATTTGAAGGGAAGAATATAGAGATGCTACTCAGTGCTTTTAGGATAAAATGTGGGAAGTCAACTCCATTATATCCACAAGCTAATGGACAGTCAAAGGAAACAAATAAAACAATCGCAGATACAATCAAAAAGAAATTATAAGGACATCTCAAAAGGTGGTGCGAGCAAGTACCTAGTGCAGTTTGGGCATACAATACAACTAGAAGAGAGGCAACTGGAATGTCTCCTTATTGCTTAACATATGGAGTAGAAGCAGTATTACCAACATAGGTTGTAATTCCGACAACAAAGAAAGAATCTTGGGAAAGAAATTTAAGTGCAGGGGTGATATTAAGTGAACTGGATGATTTGGAAGAAAAAAGAGAAAAGGTGTTGCACCATATGAAAATTTATCAGGAACGATTAGCTCGAGAGTATAACAAGAGAGTCATTGAACGTGAATATCAACCAGGTGATTTGGTCATGCGAGAAACACCTCCATATCAAAAAGAAAATGGAGGAAAATTAGCACCAAAATGGGATGGACCATATGTTATCAAAGAGGTTGTGGGAAGTGGAGCTCATCGACTGATGGATCCAGAAGGGAGAGACATGGGTTTGAGACTTGGTAGACCTTGGAATAGACTGTATTTGAAAAGGTATTATCCATAAAACTCATGATAAATTTTATGAATATTGTTTGCTCGCAGGAAATTTGCAAAAGTTACGAATTTCAAAATTTTTATTGCGATTAACTTTCATTAAAGAAAGACGCACACATCAATTTGCGAATAAAAAACCGCAATCTGTGATCAGCTTTCAAAAAAGAAAAAAAGCCGCAGAAATATTACACAGGCAAACCTTTGTGGCGTACACCCTAGTTCGCGAAGAAACATTTCGTAAGAGGCAAAGTCCTAAAGTGCGTCATTTAATGGGGTACCTATAAACATGGCTCAGGGACACCGGAACACCACCAAGGAACCTGAGTACATGGAACTTTACGGGGTAAAACCCAATAACGGGGTACCTATCCGGGATAGACACCTTGGATTCTCACCTAATCTTGCGACATTACGCAATATTATGCGATGTAACATGATTTAGGTTGGGCGACTAAGGCATACTGTCTTTCCCAAGAAGTGCAGAAAACGATCAAGGCGCCGAGGTACACGGTTGAGTCAAGAGTGTCGGGTGGGCTTGAAGCACATCTGCCATTTTTGACAAGTCTTGGAAAATGATGCACTTGGCCCAAAGATACCCCATAGGGTGAAACCTAGTAACTATAAGCACTATAGGCAAAAAGGATAAGAGGTTGCGATCAAAAGCTGGTTGTTGGCAGAACCGGATGGGAAGAGCTAACCTTGTATGGTCGATGTACGCTTCCTTGAAGGGGCAACCAAGGGGAAGATAAAGGGCAGCACCCTCCATTAGGGAGCTGATACGTGCTATAAGACGCAAATGTCACGAGGCTTTTTGTTTGCGAAAACATAAAGGCTTGTCATATTTATGCAACAACTGAATTTCTGCGAGCATTCTAATATATATATATATACAGAAAAAGAGAACTCGCTGAACATAACAAAGAAGTTAAGATGAGATCAATGGGTTATTACATGAAATTGTAAAAACGTCCTGCGATTTCATCGCAAGACGATAATGTCACGAGGTTGTATATTCGCAAGAATGTTCAAGCTTGTCATATTATCGCAAATACAAAAATATTATCACAAAAGAGGTGGAAAAATAAGACCTTTACTTAGGAAGGCATGATAAGACCACAACAATTAATGAAATTTATTCCATCAATATCATTGAAGAATTTTTACAAGAATATATATCATGAAGTTCTGACAAAGAAGGCAATTCCGTCAATATCATTGAAGAATTTTTACAAGAATATATATCATGAGGTCCTGACAAAGAAGACAATTCCATCAATATCATTTAAGAATTTTTACAAGAATATATATATCACGAAGACATAACAAAAGATGCAATTTTATTCGCAATCAAAAACAGATAGTTCGTATTCATTAAATTTTACGAGGATTACATACTTCTTCATACATTGAATAATTCTTCGCGAATTGAATAATTCCTATACTTCGCCAAAGATATATTCAAATACTTCTAATACTTCTAATTAGAAGTATACTTATATATTTAATATAATTGTTATACTTCTAATTATATATTTAATATACTTCTTCAACGGATATTTCATATCAAATTTTGCGAAGGTTAAATACTTGTTATACTTCTTCATGCATTGGATAATTCTTCACGGATTGAATACTTCTAATACTTCTTCAAAGATATTTTATACTTCTTATACTTCTTAAGGATATTTCATAAGAATCTATTCTTGTATTTCAAAAGGAGGATTTCTTATTCACAATAGCAACAAGCTGAAACTTCGAAAGTTAAATTGGGGCAGATATTCAAATACTTCCAACAAGGTTTAATCATCTAAAGAGCAATAATAGGGGGAAAGGAGATACTAATCTAAGTCTTTAAGTTATATTATTTCTCTTCATATGATCAAATGATGCAAAGAAGGAAAGCATTCAATTTAAGAAAGGTCAAATCATCTTCGCAAAATATCAAATATACTTCTTAAAAGAACAAAAAAAAAGAGGCGAATTGTTTGCAAAAAGAGAACCAACAGTAGCCAAGAGAAAGAGTTCAAAGGAAAGGAAAACAAGAGAATCAATGATAATTTGAGAAAGAATATTATTATGCTTCATCAACACTCTGTGCTGGGTCTTTAAGATGAGCAGGGTCATTAGTAGCATTCGAATTTTGCGAAATATCATCCTTTGTAGAGTCTGCAACAGGAACATCTCTTTGAGGAACAGATTCCTTTTCACCATCAAGTCCTTCATCATCACTCTCATAATCAAAATCACTATCAGTATCACGAACAACTTCATCATCAGATATTCCCAGAGGAGTAATCTTCACAGGAGGCAAGGATCTTGATAAGAGAATGTTATTCACAAAGACTTGGGCTTTCAGATGACTTTCACGAAGTATAGATTTCTGATGGTTGGTATCTTCGATATCTTTGGAATAAGCAAGATAGTTTAATATCTGAGTGGCACGATCACGAGAGTTGATTAAGCGAGAAAGCAAAGCATTTTTCTTGAGAAGCTCAGAACAGGAGGCTTCTAGTCCAGCCTTAGCATTGCGAAGGTTATTCTCAGATTCTGCGAGTAAAACAAAATTCAAAGAGTTAAATTTGCGAATATAACAAAATTTAAAGATACATCAGAGGCAGTCAAATTTTAATGACTACCTTCTCTTTGCGAAGTAAGAAATTGAGCTAAAGATAGACAACAATTCTTCATCTGATCCATCGCATTATCAAAACCATCACCAACTAATCCTTTAAGTCTAGATTGAAGCTTTTGGTCTTTAGAAAGAAGAAAATTTTTATCCTTCGCAAGTTTGGCATTAAGACTTTCTAGTTCAGAGTAATCTTCTTCAAGTTGATTCTTCTTGGTACTTAAGATTATATTCTTATTAATAAGGGACTTCTTCTCAACGGCAAAAGAACTTCTCTCTGCATCTGAAGACTTCTTTAATTCCTCAAGTTCACCTTTTAACAAAGAAAGAAGATTTTCTTGATCGCAACATTTATTCTGAAGAGTGTTTAATTGTTGCGAAGAAACGGTCATTGTATTCAAATACGAGCATTTCTCTTCTGATAAGGTTTTGTTCTCTCCTAATAAGTTTTCAATTCTCAAGATGGCTTTAGTTAAAGAAGAAGTAAGTTGAGAAATATCATCATTCAAAAAATTTCGGTCATAAATCAGTTGGGTATTCTCTTGGAAAAGAGCATCAAAATTATCAAGAGCACACGAATGAAGATCAAATAAGTGGGAGAATTGGTTCAAGAGGCTTGCATGCTTGGCTTGATATTCTGATGCATCTGATTCATGGCGAAGTACCAACATTCTACATTTCCGGATGGATTCTATAAAGGGGAATGGGTTTTAATGGGTGTTTCAAACATATGAAGAATATAAGTAAACAAAAGGGGAAAATATGAAGATAATAACCATACCTTTCAATTCATCATTCCTTTTGCGAAGGATCGCACAGTCAAGAGAATCGTTTTGAAGCTGATGATTCTCTTTACGAAGATTCTCACATTCTTCTCTTGAAGACTTCAAAGATTGGCGAAGTAATTCAACTTCTCTTTCCAAGGATTGACGTGAAATTGAAATATCAGGATTGATGAAACTATTTAGTGCTTCGCAAAACTCATACTGCGAACGAACATTAGTAGACTTCGCAGTACTATTCAAAACTTCAGATAACATTCGAAAAGTTGAGTAAATTCCATCTCGAATTTCTTGAGGAAGAGGAGAAGAATTTGAAGGAATAAGAGCAAGTTGTAAATTGTCTGGGGAAACAACACTCAAAGGATTGGGAGTTAAGATAGGTTTTTCAAGACAAGAGGTTGAAAAAGTATTTTGCGAAGGTTGATCCTGAAGAAGTGTTGATAAATTGACATTGGTGGGAGACTGAAGACTGGGTAATGGAGTAGAGGCAGGAGTTTGCGAAGAAGTGCTTTCACGGGGAGGAGAGGGAAATTCCTTATCAACCTCAGGAAGGAAGTCATCAATTGAAATTATTGGGGTGGGTTTAGTCACTCGAGATCTCTTATTGGGGTTTAATTTTTCGCCAACCTACGAATCAAAATGTAGATTAAAAAACTGAGGCAACAATATATTGTTTAAAAAAAGAAGACAGAGTATTTTAACTACCTTTTGATTCTCGGATTTCCTTCTTCGAAGATTAGGGCTTGGATTTTTGGTTGGAGGTTTCACCTGAGGAATAGTTTTGCTGAAACAAACCAAAATCAAACAATAAATTATACAGAAATCAAAGAGAAAAACAAGTGAAAGACGCGGAAGATAGAAGAAAATTACCTCGGAGAACTCATGATGATATAAACAAGAAGAGAAAAATGGTAATGGAGAGTACGATAAGAAGATAAAATTGCAGAAGTAAAAAGAGAAAGTAAGAAAAAGATAAGGAAGAGAATGTAAAAGAGTTTATATAAGGGAATAGCTGGAAAAGGACGGTTACAAAAGACGTGTCCACATTCTAAAAGAATAAGTAACTGTTATGTTCTCACGATCATTTCTTCTTCGCAGAATTGACATGAGAAGAGGCAAGATGTAGGTACCGAACATCGCAAGATATTAGCTTACGAACATCGTAATAAATATAAGAGGAAAGAGTTACAAAACGATGCGATGGTAGAGGAAGCACGGGGAAGTATGAAGATTTGCGAAGATAGAATAATCTTACGAAGATATATTGCGATACTTCGCAATACATATATAGCTGTACAAATTTCACTATAAATAGGAGTTCAAATGTAAAATTCAAGAGGTTCTTTTAGAATTTGAAGGAATAAGATCAAGTTGTAAATTGTCTGGGGCAACAACACTCAAAGGATTTGGAGTTAAGATAGGTTTTTCAAGAGAAGAGGTTGAAAAAGTATTTTTCGAAGGTTGATCCTGAAGAAGTGTTGATAAATTGACATTGGTAGGAGACTGAAGACTGGGTAATGGAGTAGAGGCAGGAGTTTGCGAAGAAGTGATTTCACGAGAAGGAGAGGGAAATTCCTTATCAACCTCAGGAAGGAAGTCATCAATTGAAATTATTGGGGTGGGTTTAGTCACTCGAGATCTCTTATTGGGGTTTAATTTTTCGCCAACCTACGAATCAAAATGTAGATTAAAAAACTGAGGCAACAATATATTGTTTAAAAAGAAGACAGATTATTTTAACTACCTTTTGATTCTCGGATTTCCTTCTTCGAAGATTAGGGCTTGGATTTCTGGTTGGAGGTTTCACACGAGGAATAGTTTCTTGAAACAAACCAAAATTAAACAATAAATTATACAGAAATCAAAGAGAAAAACAAGTAAAAGACGCGGAAGATAGAAGAAAATTACCTCGGAGAACTCATGATGATATAAACAGGAAGAGAAAAATGGTAATGGAGAGTACGATAAGAAGATAAAATTGCAGAAGTAAAAAGAGAAAGTAAGAAAAAGATAAGGAAGAGAATGTAAAAGAGTTTATATAAGGGAATAGCTGGAAAAGGACGGTTACAAAAGACGTGTCCACATTCTAAAAGAATAAGTAACGGTTATGTTCTCACGATCATTTCTTCTTCGCAGAATTGACATGAGAAGAGGCAAGATGTAGGTACCGAACATCGCAAGATATTAGCTTACGAACATCGTAATAAATATAAGAGGAAAGAGTTACAAAATGATGCGATGGTAGAGGAAGCACGGGGAAGTATGAAGATTTGCGAAGATAAAATAATCTTACGAAGATATATTGTGATACTTCGCAATACATATATAGCTGTACAAATTTCACTATAAATAGGAGTTCAAATGTAAAATTCAAGAGGTTCTTTTAGTGAGTGACAAAATATATCTTAGGAAAGAGAATAGAGAAAGTTGTAACTATTCTAGTTCCATTTAGATATGTTTATGTAATCAATTGAGAGAATTAATAAGAAAATTGTCATTCATCATCAAGAACTTCTTAAGTTTTACAAATTCTACTGAGGGTGTAGTTGTAGGTTATTCTGCAACTACACCAGCACCCTGGAATATGGGAAAAGAACCACTTCCAAATCACCGAAGTCAAGAATTTTTCTCTTACCATCATTTTCATTGACATTCAACAAATGACTGCAGGAATATAAAGAGAATTATTCTCAGAATGATAGATCAAGAGAAATTAAATTATTTTCTAATAGGGCACCCTCAATCTCAACTCTTACCACCACTGCCAGAAATTCGCAGAGTAAATACAACAAAGGGAGGAGAAATATTTGTAATAGAAGTTGGAGAGAAGCGAAGAATCTGTTTTGTAACTCTATTGTACATTCGTACAAAATAATTGATACTTTCACGACAATGTTCTAAGCAGAGTTTTCGCAAGAGATGTTGATGGGAGAGAAACAATGAACATTGCAAAAACTTCACAATTAAAAGAGTGGCAAAAGTAGACTATTTCTTTCACCGCAAAAGAAGTACCTGAGGATGGCGAAATGCATGACAATCCATTAGTAGTGAGACTAGAGATAAACCCGAAACAAAGAGAGGATGAAGATGAAGATGAGGATGGTGAAGCTGAAGCTGAAGCTGAAGATTCATGGGCACTCAATAGTTTTAATTGATACTGGGAGTTCTATGAATATCCTATTATATCATACTTATAAGACTATGGGAGGCAGAGATGAGGATTTAATACCTTTAACCTACAAAATCTATGGTTTGAATGGTACTGCCAATAAGCCCAATATCTTCCAAGATTTTATTCAGTGTTGTTGATATAGAGTCTCCATATAATGCTTTGATTGGCCGACCTTGGTTACATGGGATTTTAGGTGTAGCGTCAACATTTCATCAATGCATCAAATTTCCTCATCCTAGTGGAATTGGCATCATTAAAGGATATTGGGTTGAAGGAAAGAAGTGTTATGAAATTGACGTGGAGTCATGCGAAGAACGGACTGCAAAGAAGGAGAACTGGAAGCATAACGTTAGATAAAGACAAAGAAGTGAGAGATTGATGGTTGATGCAATAAAACAGAGAGAATAAGGAATGATGCGAAGTCAATGCTTGCTGAAAATGACAAGTGGTGAACATGTCGCAGAAGGAAAGACTGTAGAAAAAAGCAACAAAAGTGCAGAGGCAGAAAACAGTAAAGGTACAAAATTTAAACTGTGAAATGAAAGAAATATTGAGAAAATAAAAAGAGATGTATGATTGATTTGTTGCAAAAAATTACAAAAATATATTTTACTTAATGACAAAAATGAGATTGAGAAGTTACAACAGAGCTTAAATGCAAAAGAAAAAATAGAATAATCCTCAGAAAGGGGCAAACTTACTATGGCGTACACCCTAGTTTGCGAAATCAAAATTTCGCAAGAGAAAAATGTAAGAACTAAAGTGCCTCATAGAAGGGGTACCTGTTGCATGACTCAGCGAAAAGGTTACACCGCTACTGGAACCTGAGTCATGGAAATTTGAGACCAATTCCCGAAGAACAGCTCAGCTTTATCAATCACCTCACAATAGTCTTAATCGAAGCAGCGAAAAAAAATATTGTGGAATCACAAACGATGAGACGAAGTGTTTGTGATTACTTTTATATCTTGCC
Source organism: Papaver bracteatum (assembly GCA_023529315.1). Classification (NCBI taxonomy): domain Eukaryota; kingdom Viridiplantae; phylum Streptophyta; class Magnoliopsida; order Ranunculales; family Papaveraceae; genus Papaver; species Papaver bracteatum. The sequence goes on along the minus strand of JAJJWX010003814.1, from coordinate 580,750 downwards.
TATCGGAGATAGAAATCTCAAGCCAATTATTACAATTGTACTCGTACGATAGAAACAGCAAGATCAAATCACACAACTACGAAAAAAGTAGTATCATTCTGGCTTCACAATCCTAATGAAGTCTTTAAGTCATTAACCTGGTTTTAGAAGAAAAAAACTAAATGTTAAAGGAGAATCGACTCTAGCTTAGCACAACTAGTATCACACAAAATGTGTGGGGATTAGGTTTCCCAGTTGCTAGAGTTCTCCCTTATATAGTCTTCAAATCAGGGTTTGCAATCACTATTAGCTTACTAACAAAGCATTCAATATTCACCGTTAGATGAAAACCTGATTAGATTCAAGATAATATTTATCAACCGTTAGATGGAAAACATAGCTTGTTATACACACATGAAATGCACGTTTATAGGCTTGTGAAAACCGTATCCAAACTTGTATATTAGTTGGTTCAACAATAGTTAACCAAATGGTTAGCCATATGATAACTTTCATATCAACCATATTCTTCTTCACCATAACTAGTCCAAATGACTCAAATGAACTAGTTAGAGAGTTGTTCAATTGCTTAGATATTTATGTACAACACAAGACACAATTGAAGAAAAAATGATGTGATTCACTCGAATCGATTCATGAACTATAAAGTCACGGTTTGCAATATCATTCCTTAGTTTATTAAGATAAGTTCACAAACATCGTTTTTTGACATAACCTACTCAAGTTCTCGGACTGGGTTCGCGGACTTAAGTTCCTGGAAGGAGTTCACAAACATCAGTAGAAATTTTCGGGCTCGAGAACTATGCTAGTTCACGGACTGAGTTCGCGGAATGAAGCTCACGGACTTCCAGTTTCACTTGATCAACAAAGTTCGCAAACTTCGGTTCAAGCAATAAGGACTTATACATATATGTGTTTCCACAACAATGCTTATATCCTCCAATGGTTATATTGTCTAAACTCTCATTTAAATCATTGAAACATTCTCAGAGAGCGTTATATGGTTGTTATTCACAAACTATTTTTCGTTAGAGCAATTTCCAAAATGATTGAAACATAACATGACTTTCGTCACTAGGTAAATATGAACTTGGATAAAGCGAAAGCTTTACCAACACATATTTCGAGAAATAGATAAGAAAGATATACTCAGCTCGAAATACCACATGTGTATAATCTAAGTCTAGATAACAAAATGACTTTTGTTTCAAGATAGGAGATAGAGTAGATAGGCTTTTGAGTGATAGATAAGTTCAAGTCTCCAGATACCTTTTAGTTGATAAAGATCCACTGGTTCCTTGAGTAGTCCTTCGTCTTGTATGATGGTCACCATGGAGTTCTTGAGCTCAACTACACTTTCTATCCTAGTCCGAGACCTTAGATATAGTAGACTAGAAATCAAGACTTTATAGTTTTGATCACTCACATTGACAACATGCTTGAGATAGCAACGCATGCGAGTTCAACAGAGCAATCCTCTAACACCCGCATTTTTAGTAATTGTCTCAGAAAACCAATTTTGATAAACCTAACTTCATCAATCTAACCAATTTATCCAATCTAATGCTATAATAAATGGTGGATTTTTCGATTCTTACCTAGTAGAAGCCATTTGTGGAAGATTCGTCGGTGTTTAAACAGATTCATTCATCAAATCTCCATTAAATACACTAATCACTTTGTTGTTTCAGAATCAGGATTCAATCGTCCTGATCTTGTGACTCTTGATTGTGTTCTCATCTTGAAAATCTACATGAGTTGTTTGAAGAATCAATGATACTTTTTTGGATAGAATCAATGGAGAAGAGGGGGGGAAAATAGGTTAAATTGGTTTTTTTTTTTGAGAAGTAGACAAAGAAAAAGTACGAGAGTTTTAAGTTTTGATTTTAAGATTTGAATTAGTTTTAGGTTTTTAAATAGTTTTGTATTTTAATTAAAATTGAAAATAGTTTAATGATGAGGGGTATAAATATAACATTTTGGACATATTAGGTCTGCCTATCCACTTTTTTAATATTAAAATCCCGTGCCTCCCCAAATTTTATTAAAAAGATTAGTATTAAATTTGTGGTATTTTGACTACTTTTAGCATACTTATTAAAAATAAGGAAAACAATATAGAAATCTCTCTAGAGAGAATAAATTCTTATTCCTATGTGTGAATCAGAATGTGAGCATAGAGTGGATTCCTCTCTCATATTATGATTAGACAAGCTAATTCCATATAATTTCTTTTCTGACCATCTATTTTATAGCATAATTTCTAGCTAATTTATATTTGTGGGAAAACCTAATGGGAGCATAATTTCTAACTAACAATAAGAACTTCAAATGATTTTAAAGGAATTAAAAAAAAACAGGGAAGTCGTGGGTCACTCTTAAGCTACACTTAAATTCATCCCTTTAAAACACTATCTCGCTTTAGGTAGGAAAGATTTTGGTGGAAAAAAGCGGGGGATGGATTTGAAGGAAAGAGTTGTTTTCGCACTCGGGAGAAAGATAAGTTAATAGCGCGTTTGAATATTAGAAGCATAAATGTCTTTGTTTTTCCAGAAATAAAAGTCAGAAGCAGAATGTTTTGCTTCACATAAGGTTCGTTTTTTGCTTTTAGATGTCATTCTAAAATTGTGTACCCAAATTAACTTCTGGTATTTTTACTTATAAAAGTTTAACAAAAAAACTACTTCTGAAATGGTATCCAAACATGTTGTAAAGGTTCATAAAATTCATATTATAATTTTGATTTTGATTTGGAGGGATCATGAGATGGTAAAATTGGGACGTCAAATAGTAATTTCCAAAAACCCCATGCCTAGAACGCACTCGATTAGTTAGTATTAAGGATTAGACCGACTAAACTAAAAAAATTAATGACTAAATTAAACCGATAATTTGATTCATAGTTAGTTTTTCAATATTATTTTATTTTATTTTTTGAAATTGGAATTACGGTTAGATAACCTATCCGTAAATACAAGATATAGTTTGGAGTTCAAATTTTCCCAATCTTAGACAAAATTGGGGTAATTTACGGTTAGGTTTTCCCAGTCGTAAACAAAATTAGTGTCACTTATAGTTGTTAGGCTTTCCGACCGTAGAATTTATTTTTATTTTTTATTTTAATTTAACATTCGGTTAGGAAATTAACATTATATACGGTTTGAAGTTCATATTTTCTCAACCATAAACCAATTTTACGGTTGGGAATTTGTATTTTCCTAATTGTAGAATTAATTTACGGTTGAGAAATATTGATTTCCCGACCGTATTCAGTTCTGAAATTTCATACATAGGGCCGGCCCTGACAATTTGTTGGCTGCCCCAAAGCATATCCAAAAAATATTGCCCCCTTATATACAACAAACTATAGTCAGGAGCATGAAATGGTGTATAAGCTATGTTAGAATCATTTTCTCCACATTTAAGCATGTAAATACATATATTAAGTTAATAAATGTTTCCACAAGCTTGAAGAGCATAAATTCAATTGAATTTGGGGTTTAGAAAATTTTTCCCTAAAAATACAATTTAAGAATATTGATAGTAGTCAAATCTTCAAAGACTAAATAAGATATATTAATCATAGGTTACAAACTTTGTATATTCATAAAATTAATTTTCCTTACTGTAATTAAAGATGATACCTCCTCTGCTCTTAAGATTTGAAAGAAGGGAAAATTATCTATATACCCCTACTATGAGACCCTTTGCAAAAATACCCTTATGAACTTTTACAAATACCCCTAAACCTAATACATTATTAAAATACCCTCTTTTGTATAGTATATATACAAAACCACCACCAACACTATTTAAACAAAATAAAAAAATAAAAAAAATATCTAATCCCACACCACTGTCCACCGCAAACCACCACCACCACTGTCCACTGCCTCCCACCACCACCGACGACCACCACCACCAACAACCACCACCGCCGCCGAATACCACCACCACCACCACCACCACCACCGACCACCACCACCACCGACCACCACCACCGCCGACGACCACCATCGCCGAACACCACCGCCGACCACCACCAACAACCACCACCACTGTCCACCACCGCCGCCGCCACTAACGAACACCACCACTGTCCACTACCACCGCCAACAACCGACACCCACCGCCGCCGTCAACCACCATCGCCGCCGCCAACCACCACCACCATGTGGAGTCAACTTGCTGAAGTTGTGTCCATATAGGAGGCAACTAGCTCAAGTTGTCTTCAAAAAGTGAAAGCAACTAGCCTAAGTTGTCTCCATATATGGAGGAAACTTGCACAAGTTGTCTCTAAAAAAAATAAAAATTATACACAAATAAGTGAACCTAGTGTGAATCGAACACACATCTTCTGACATATAGTCAGTTGTGCTACCATTGCACCACAGGTTCTCCACCCCATCAGTGTTCAACCAACAATTCAAACAACCACCATACAACACCACACAATCCATCTCTGCTACTGCAACTCTACCTGTAACAGCTTCTTGACCACAACCGTTTATGCACACTTGCAACATGAGCCAATAACTGCAGTCACTTCCATGCCCCTACTCAAACACCATCAGTAACACCCAAGTAGTAACAAATTCAATGCCTGGATTCATATTGAGTTCCTTCTCAACTTCCTAAGCATTCATCTACTCTCTTGACTTTAAAGCATGAGCACCAGCAGCACAACCATCGTCATCAACTCAACACAACCCTATGTTACCATTGCACCACAAATTCGTCACAAATACTCTAAGATATATATATATAAGATAATTTCAGATGAATAAATGGACCCAAAAACATAACCCAGTTGCCTCCGAACTGGAATCAACTAGCTCAAGTTGCCTCCAATCTGGAATCAACTAGCTCAAGTTGCCTCCAAAAGTGAAAGAAACTTGGTCAAGTTGTCTTCAAAGTTGGAAGCAACTAGCACAAGTTGTCTCCAAATATTAGAAGCAACTTGGTCAAGTTGTATTGATAGGTGAAAGCAACTAGCCCAAGTTGACTCCATATTTGGAGGCAACTAGCCTAAAGTTGTCTTCAAAACGAAAGCAACTAGCCCAAGTTGCCTCCAAAAAATATTGTATGAAATACATGAGATGCTCCCCAAATGGATGGATCACAGCTGCCCATGTCACACCGTTAGTTGCTACAAAATTTTAAGTAATTAAAAAGCTTATGGATTGAATTAAGCATGTATACTTACAAGTAATGGGTTCAGTGACAATGGAAGAATGATGATGGGAATGGTAGCGAGAGTAAAGGAAATGGTGGTGCAAAGCTTGGTGAAGCCAATAGTATAAGAACTCTACAGGACCGGTATGGAGTAAAATGGTTAAGATAATACCATCTGTATTCCATATGGGAAAGTATGTAGCACCTGGCAGTGGTATAAAATTGTAACCCATATAAAACAACAGACCCTGCAATATGATCTGATCATCCTTTCATTTGTACGGCGTAAAATCCTTTAAAAAAATTCCACAAGGAGAAAAAAAATGAAAATGTATACATGAACCTGCTCAATCATCAAATCTGTAAATATCGTATCGATGGTTTCTGACCACCAAGCTCTCGCCTGGTCTTGCTCGAACTGACGTTGATTATGTTGATTATCCTCCTATAATTCCAGGAAGTGCATATTAGTGAGGTACATGGAAACAAAAATCCAAAAACGCGCAGTAGTCGAATGCATTTCAAAACCAACAACATAATTACCTGTTCAAGAGATGGTTTTATTTTGTACAAAGACTCTTGGCTATCAACTCCTGTCTCGGAAAACACCAAGTACAACAGTTTGAAAACTGGACAACATTTGATTTTGATCGATTCAGCATCTGGATTGGCCTGATAATTGCTACTATAAGATACTAATTTAAAATTAGAGACAGAAATTCACCATAATGCATCAACATAGCAATAATACACAACACTTCGGATAAATAAGAATTAGCAAAAATATTCGACACCCTAACAATCAAACAAACAAACCTTAATACCCAAAAATATGAAAGATGTTACCTTCATAAGGATGGTATCACCATGGAAGAGCCGTAACTTTTCCAATTTCCTCGGGGTTTGTGGGTACAACAGAGATCACCGTTCATCCTTCATGCACAACAAATTAACTTGCAGCTTTCATACAGTCCAAAATAGCTAGGTGTACTAAATTCTCTTTTCGTTCCCTTCCTGTATTTAACAATTCACACACAAAAAGTCAATCTAAATACCAACAACCAAAATCAACAGAAACGTGATACATCCAAGTGAAAAAGTTCATACGAGTATAAAGATTCGGAGGATGAATCATCATCTTCTTCTACGATCCTTCATTTGTTTTGTTATCCCAAAAATCACCCAGAACACCACCAACTCGAACTCAAAACCAAACCAATCAACACCCATTTGACCACCAAACACCGCCAGCAACTTCCATCTCATAACTGAGACCTATACATCCACCACACAAATCCATTTAACCTTATTTGAATATGTTGCCTGAGAACCCATTTGGTCTTGAAACTCCACCTCATGATTTGAATCTGACCTGTGTAGTGTAAAAATCACCAATACACAATCGATTTGTATCGATCCATGAAGAATCCATCTCCATTTGATAAATCTGTGCAACAAAGATCGAAAACTTTCAGAAATTGAAACCTTCAACTCTAAATTACTGAATCTGAAAAATTAGTTTATGATTTGATTTTTAATTTCAAATCTCTAAATCATACCTTAGATTTCATTTTTATCTGGAAAATGAAGTTATTGTTGTTGAAACGATGGTGGTCATCATTGTAACGGTGGTGGTGGTGTTGATTTCTCGCTGAAGATGGTTTTTTCGTTGATTCCTCACTAGATCTACAACTCAGCACATCAATCTCCATCCGTAGAGTTGGGTGTGGTGCTATAGATGGTGGTTTAGGTAATGACGAAGCTGATAATTGCAGCGATGAAGATGGTGGTGGCGGAGGTGGATATGGTGTTGGTGGCTGTAGTGGCGACGGAAATGGAGATGGAGAGAGTTGTTTTCTCGAGTGAGAATAAAGAAGAAGAAGAATTATAAGAAGTAAAGGTTAAAAAGGGGATTATGTCAATTATTTTCCTTTTCATAATTTCGATTCTTCCATTGGGGGCATTATTAAAGACCCATAAGGGTATTTGTGCATGACCCATGGATAGTAGGGGCATAAATAACATTCCCACTTGAAAGAAAGAGGGAAAAGAGTGTTGAGAGAGAAAATTGAGCAGCGGGACGTTTCTGATTTTTTATGTTAACTAGTTCATATTTACTATCAAACCCTTATAATAACTCTAATTTATATTACACTCTTTTTATACCCTTATATTTCTATTTAGTCACGATTTAGACCTTTATATATTTTCTTTGACATTAAACATCTCTTAAGAATTTTGTTTTTGTTGCCCCTGCCGTGGTGCCCCAAAGTCAAATTTTGCTGACTTTGCTTCATGGCCGGGTCTGCTCATACAATCAAAAGCAACGAAAAAGGATGGGTTTTTCGATTCTTACCTAATTGAAATCATTATTGAATGAGGATTGAAAATTAGTAGTAAGAACAAAAGATGGAATATGAGTTTTTTTCTCTCTTTTTTCTTCTCTAAATTTAGGTTTAGTTTTTTATTTTAATTAAATTCAGGTTAGTTATCATAAGGTATTTTTGTATTTTTGTATTTCTGTTATAAATTAGATCACGTCGACGTTTAAAACATTTGAATCCAGCCAAATATATTAGATCACCCTTCGCATCTTTTCTAGTAAGATTAGATCACTTATGTTGATATCTTGAGAATGATGGGTAATATCATTGGAGAGGTTAGAGTTGTTGATCCTGATGGTATTAACCCTCCTACTTCATCAAAATACATAGCTTTAGTTCTTATTAGTGTCAACACCCCACTTATAACTGGTATTACTGCTGCTAATGGTGCTGGTGTCACTAGGTGGATTGGCTTCTTTTATGAAAAATAGCCTTATAGACTTTCCTCTGAGTGTAAGGTACCTAATCATGAAGAAAATGATTGTGCTGATATGACGAATCGAAGACGGGAGATGGAAGAGATTGTAAGAGGATTTGGTTTTGCTGAACCGGTTTTACTTCCTCAAATAAATCCTCAACAGGAAGCTCAACTCTTTTTACAACATGGTTCTCAACGGAGAAGTAGACTCCGTCAACCCATTGATATAGAACAACCAAGTCCTTTTGATGGAATGCGCCTATCCATCTTCTCGGCTACAGATTCTACTGCTTCAACTTCATCATCCTATCATAATCAGTCACATCTTTCCTCTTACATAAGGCCATCTTCTGCACTGACTAGTGATGGTGCTAGTACTAGTGGTACTAAAAAGCGTTATCGCTGACCCCCAACTTTGGTTATAACTTCTGAAAACCAACTTGAAGATGCTGAGTTTGATAGAGAAATTATTATTGTTGGAGAGGCAACTTATGTTCAAGATGATACTGCTGCTATGGAAGAGAATAATGTTCGGGACATTGCTGATGCACAAGCGTCTAATGCACAGAACAACACTTATGCATGGCAACAGGTGGTTTTCTCAACTTATTCTTCTTTATCGAGTTTTCCCTCTTCCCCTTCTCCTTGTAGTTTTTGCTTTACCTTGTTATATATCTTATTCTTTATTTACAACATGAAAATCTTGTCTTGGAACAATCAAGGTATAGGAAACCCTCATACTAGATACTATCTTAGTTTCGGTTTAACCAATAATGACCCTGATATTTTTTTCCTCTGCGAAACCAAAGCTCAGGCCAATAATATGAAACTCTATCTTTCTAGTCATAAATACCCTAATTATTGGTTTGATCCTTCTGTGGGCCTTGCTGGTGGTATTTCTCTTGCCTGGAAACAAGGAATTGATGTTAAAATATGCAAACTACCTCGGATACAATCCATGCTATAGTACACAGTCATGATAACAACTTGGATTTTTTTGGTCACCTTTATGTATGGAGTGCGTGATGTTGTAGGAAATAATAATCAGTGGCAATATTTTCTTGATATGTATTCTTCTATTGATCATCCTTGGGTTTTGTTAGGCGATTTAAATTTCACTATGAATGACTCTGAAACCCATAATATTAATGCATCTCATCCTCATCATGCTAGACATGTTAGGAGTTTTATTCAGAAAATGGGTCTCATTGATTTGGGTAATTTGGGAGATGACACTACTTGGTTGAATCATAGAGATTGAAATGCTCATGTCTCTGTTAGATTAGATAGAGCTTTAGTGAACATTTATTGGATCAATAATTATACTAATGCTTATCTGCAACATTTAGCTCCCTTAGCTTCGGACCACATTCCTATTTTGTTACATATTGTTCCTAGTTCTAGAAAACACACTCCTTTTAAGCTATACAAGTGCTAGTTCCAAATGGCCTCTTGTACAGACACTATCAACCGATGCTGGAAACAACAATTCAACGGCTCTCCATCTTTTCAGTTCTCAAGTAAGTTAAAATTCACTAGATTTCAACTTCAATTGTGGAAAAAATTCTCTTTTTGGAATATTGAGTCCAATCTTCATAATATTCAAAATCAACTTCAAATTTGTTATGATGATAACTTGCCTGCTTCTCATCCTTTGATTCTCCAGTTAAGTTCTTCGCTTCAACAATGGCTAACTATTCAGAATGAATTCTTTATGCAAAACGCAAGTGACAAGTTTCTTGAAGCAGATAGAAATACATCTTACTTTCATTCAATGGCTAATTTTACTAAAAAAAAATCCAACATTCAGGCTATTCAAGGGTCTTTGGGTATTTGGTATGATGATAGGAGTAACATTGAATCTACTTTTCTCAATCATTTTGGGCATATTTATTCTACTTCTAAACCGCAGGTTAATTAAGATATTATGCAGTTTTTCACTTCTTGTATCACAGATGACCAAAACTTTCAACTTATCCGAGTTCCTGATGCTCAAGAAATTAGGGATGTGGTGTTTCAAATTAGACCTTGGGCTTCTCCAGGTAATGACGGGTTCCAAGCTGCTTTCTATCAACAATGCTGGGAGACAATTGGCTCTGAGGTAATCTCCATAGTTCAACATTTTTTTTTACCTTTAAGCATATGCTCAAAGTCATAAGTCATACTTACCAAATTCTGATACCCGAAATTCAAAACCCTCAATCCCTAGATGACTACAGACTAATCAATCTGTGTAATGTTAGTTATAAAATTATATCCAAAATTTTGGCGAACCGTTTTAAACCTTTACTGCTTGATATTATTTCTCCTACTCAAACTTCCTTTGTTACTGGCAGACATATTCATGATAATGTTATCATAGCTCAAGAGATTCTGCATAGTATGAAACTTAAGAAGATAAATAAGGCTTTGGTAAGAATAAAGTTAGATATGTCGAAAGCTTTCGACCGGGTAGAATGGTCATTTTTGCTATCTATTTTTCGCCAACTAGTTTTTCATGAAGATTGGATTTCTTTGATTGACCAGTGCATATCTACAACAAATATTTCTATACTTGTTAATGGCACCCTTAGTTCTTCATTTTACCCAACTCGTGGCTTACGCCAAGGAGACCCTTTGCCTCATTTATTTTTGTTTATCATGGAATATTTTTTTAGACTTTTACACCAGCATGTTGATTCTGGTCTTCTCAATGGAATTAAAATTAACCAACATTGTCCTCCTATCAATCATCTATTTTTTGCAGATGATTATTTATTATTATTTCAAGCTTCTTCTGCTCAGATGAATCACCTCAGACATTTAATGCATACTTTTGGACAAGCCTCGGGACAGGTTATTAACATGCATAAGTCATCTTTGTTTTTTTCTAAGCACACTTCAACTGCTCACAAGTCTAGCATCTCTAGTATTCTTAATATGAAAGTTATGGGGTTGGGTGAAAAATATTTGGGCATTCCCCTTTTGATGCACAAATCAAGACAACAGAATTGCCGCAGTATTCTTGATAACATGACTAACCGGTTACAGGGTTGGCATAGTAAAATTGTTAACCAAGAAGGAAGAACAACTCAGATGAATGCAGTGCTGAGTACAATGGGTATGTATCTAATGCAGATCCTTAAACTTTCAGAAACAACAATTCATCAAATGGACAGCATACAAAGGCGCTACTGGTGGAATAATTTTACCAACAGTCGATCAGAACAACTTATTGGTTGGAATAAGGTATGTGTACCTAAAAGATTTAGAGGGCTTAATCTTAAAATTTTAACCAATTATAATTTAGCTCTTCTTACAAAATTGGCCTGGAAATTATTGCATAATCAAGATGCTATTTGGGAAAAACTGTTGAAAGGAAAATACTTCCCTCATAATGATTTGCAATTTTTTCCTCCACCAGTAACTACTAATTCAAGTTGGGTATGGCAGAGTATATGTGTTGGACTTGAGATTGTTCTTAGAAATGCAAAATGGCAAGTAGGTAATGGTACTCGCATCAATATATATGGACTTCCAACTGGATTCCTTCTATGCAGACTGCAATTCAAGACTGGGGTGATCTGAATACAAATAATATTCAATGGGTCTCGGAATAATTGACCCAGTCACTCAGCAATGGGATATTCTGCTTCTTCGATGTTTATTTGCTGCAGACCAGGTGAACTCAATTCTCACTATTCCTTTACAATTAGATCAAGAAGATAAGTTGATTTGGCCTTTTACTAGCACTGACATTTTTACAACTGCTTCAGCATATAAGATGCTTTGTGCAAAGGATTTGCATATGGACATTTCAATGGGATTATCTCAGCAATTTTGGTTAGCATTCTGGAAATTGAAAGTGTCATACAAATTTCAAATTTTTATGTGGAAAAGGATACATGATGCTATACCTGTTAAAGCTCTCCTTTTTAGACACTTACGTACTGATAATAAAATATGTATTCTGTGTAGCATGAACCAAACAGAAGACCTGGATCATTTGTTACTACATTTCTCTTTCTCTTAAGCAATCTGGCAGATGTTTTTCTCTAATCAGTTTGTCTCCATTGTGCAGCATCCTTCAGTTCTCTCTTGGATTCAAACTTGGCAGCTTAAATATTATGACATAAACATTAAACAAACACATGCAGCTGTACACTTAGCTCTCTGCATAATGCACTTCATTTGGAAACATATATGTAGGGTTGTTTTTAGCAATATAACACCCAATCGTCACACTTTCATACATCAGATAAACCTTTACAGGACTCAACATCATTTAGATAACTTAATTGTTGTTCATGGTCATTCTCATATACATAAATATGTCTTACATCTTCCTTTGGAACCTCCTCCAGTTAAGTTTTTAAAGATAAATATTGATGCTTCGTATAATTCTGAATCTTTATTAGCTGGTATTGGAATTATAACTAGAAATTCTACAGGAGCCTATGCCATGGGAAGGGAAACACAACAAGATGAAGCCTGGGCTATGTTAAAGGCTATGAAAATAGCAGCATTCAATGGTTGGGCTAATGTCATTTTTAAAACAGACAATCTGGGTATCAATAACTTTTTACAGTATCAAACTAGTCTCTGTCAGTGGCAATTTTTACCTCTTCTTAGAAACTTTGTTAATATATGTAACAGTCATCCTGTGTGGTCTTGTGAGTTTGTTTATACGTCTTGTAATAAATCTGCAAATGCTTTAGCAAAGGCAGCTCGTAAACATAATTTATGCGGGGATTGGTGGGGTTACCCTCTTGACTTAGTTATTCCTTACATAAATCATGATGTAAGAAATATGTTTCTGTAGAGTTTTTTTTTTTTTAATAAGAAAGAAATTTTCATTGAAACTTAGAATAAGTTTACATTAAGTTCATCTCTTGTAAGAGATTTCATCCATAATGGAAAATCTGAGTTCCAATATTCACTAGCTCTGGAATTCCTAGCTCTCTTTGCTAAGGTATTAGCTACTTCATTTGACTCTCGACGCACAAAAGTACATTTCCAACTTGTGAAACTTTCTAATAAAAACTTACAATCCTGGATTACATTATTATTTTTTCCATCAAACAGACCTTAACCTACCATTGATAGCATTCACCACATTCAAACAATCACCTTCCAAATGCAGTTTCTGCACAACTTCAGCTTTTGCCCACTTTATAGCTCCTAGTGCTGCCAAAGCCTCAGCATGTTCCTCATCATTATCTATCCCATGGATGGATTGAGTCCCTCCACAATGTCCTGCATCATCAAAATATGTTAATCCTATTCCCATATGTTTAGTTTCTTTTATAAATGATGCATCAAAATTAAATTTTTGAAAACCAAATGATGGTAAACTCTAGGACAGAACAGCTCTGCTCTGACTAGTTACAGTTCTGACTGCTAAGAGTCTCTCTGTATTAGCATTCCACTCACTAATATCTTTATTTACTTGAGTAACCAAGTTTGGCACCTGAACCTGAGCACTATTAAACACCACATTACATCTAAGATTCCAAATTTGCCACATAGAAAAATTGACAAACTGAATGAATTTTTCCTGTAATTCCATGTGATTGCTATTGAGAGAAAACTGGCTAGATATCCATTCATGTAAGTTCACATTATCCATGCTACCTGCAATATTTGGATCTAGAGCAAACCACAATCTCTTAGTAATTTCACAATCAACAAGGAGGTGATTCAAAGTTTCAGGATTCCTATTACAAAAGGGACATTCACTAGGAATAGAAGAAACAAACATGGATAACAAAAACACAATCATGGATACATTTCCACAGAAAATGCTTTATCTTCTGTGGAAGGTTAAGTTTCCACAAGGACTTCCAAGGAAAATTAACATTTTGATTACCATGAATTTCCTGCATAATACATTTATAAGCTGAATTAACACTGAACTTCCCATTTTTAGTGGGCTTCCATCTAAGAGTATATTTACCATTTGAGGATAATCTTATTTGATAAATGTCCTTAACAGTGTCCCTATCAAAAAGACTACTAAGAACTTATCTATCCCACTGCCATGTTTCCTGATCAATTAATTGGTTAACTGTTTTCATATTTATAGAAGCAAAAGTAGAATCAATGAAAGAATTTCTATTTGGAACCCACTTATCTTTCCAAATTTCAATATAAAATCCATCTCCCACCTCCCAATAATAGTACTTCCTAATTAATTCTAGTCGCCTACAAATTCCCTTCTATATCCAAGACACAAAAACATTGTTAGTAGCATGTAAAGGATTTGTAAAAGTACTTATGACACAGAATTTGAACCCAAAGAGCCTCTGGTTCATTCAACAATCTCCAATCCAGTTTGGCCAAGAGAGCAGTATTCAGATGTTCTGTTTTCCTTATATTCAATCCTCCTAATTCAATTGGTTTAGTAACATTATCCCAGTTTATAAAATATCCCCCTCTAGAAGAACCTTTCTTATTCCGCGAGAACCTTCTCTGAGTAGCATCTAACTTATCAGTTAAATTTTTTGGCATATGAAAAACAGAGAGGTGATGGGAAGCTGAATTTCCTAAAGTAGACTTAATAAGGACAGTCTTACCAGGCTGATTCAGATACTTACCTTGCCAAGTAGCTAACCTTGTTTCACAGGCCTCATCAAGATGCTTAAAAGTTTCCATTTTGTTCCTCTGAATTAACAAAGGTACACCTATATACTTATCAGCAAGCCCCGAAATTTTGATTCCCAGAATGGATATAATGTGGGATTTAGTTCTAGGATCCGTTTTAGGACTAAAAGCTAGATCTGACTTATCAAAGTCTATAGCTTGACCAAAATACTTACTCAAATTGTCTAGCATACTCTCTAAGCACTTAGCACTTTTGACTGTAGCCCTAGTAAATACAAGGCAGTCATCATCAAAAAACAAATGGCTAACAGAGGGAGCAGAAGTAGTAACCTTAATACCTTGAATACTATTTTTTCCTTCAGCACCAATGAGCATTTTAGACATAACATCCATGCAAATTATAAACAAGTAAGGTGATAAGGGGTCTCCATGTCTAAGACCCCTTGTTGGATAGTAAACCTCACTGGTGCTCCATTTAAAAGAATAGAAGTTGACACAGTAGTGATGCATTGTTCAATTAATCTACACCAATGATCATGAAAACCAAGTTTCTTTAGAATATCAAGAAGAAAATGCCATCCCATCCTATCAAAAGCCTTAGACATATCTAATTTGATTGCCATAAGTCCAGATTTGGTTTTATTTTTCCTCATAGTGTCTACAATTTCATGGGCAATCACAATATTATATGTTATTTGCCTAGAGGACAGAAAAGCAGCTTGATAAGGTGGGATAAATTTGTCCATCACATTTTTAAGTCTACTAGCAAGTAACTTAGATATAATTTTATAGCTCACATTACTTAAACTTATAGGCCTAAATTCATATGGAGTTCTAGGAGCATTATTCTTAGGGATTAAAGACACAAAGTTATGATTCATTTTCTTAAGCATGTGACCTAAATGAAAGAAACTCTTAACCATCTTAACAGTATCAAAACCCACTATATCCCACATTTGTTGATAAAAACCAGGAGGGTACCCATCAGGGACAGGGCTAGTCCATGGCTGCATTTTCCAAACTATATACTTAATTTCCTCATCAGTAGGAGGCCTAATAAGGAAAGCATTCTCTTCAGCAGTAATATAAGGAGAAAGAACATCTAGGAACCCCCTATATCTAGGAGGATTAGTATTCCTACTAATTTTACTAAAATGTTCTCTAAGCTCAGTAGCAATCATGCTTTTATCAGTTAATGACGGGTTCCAAGCTGCTTTCTATCAACAATGTTGGGAGACAATTGGCTCTGAGGTAATCTCCATGGTTCAACATTTTTTTACCTTCAAGCATATGCTCAAAGCCATAAATCATACTTACCAAATTCTGATACCCAAAATTCAAAACCCTAAATCCCCAGCTGACTACAGACCAATCAATCTGTGTAATGTTAGTTATAAAATTATATCCAAAATTTTGGCGAACCGTCTTAAACCTTTATTGCATGACATTATTTCTCCTACTCAAACTTCCTTTATTACTGGCAAACATATTCATGATAATGTTAGCATAGCTCAAGAGATTCTACATAGTATGAAACTTAAGAAGATAAATAAGGCTTTGGTAGGAGTAAAGTTAGATATGTCGAAAGCTTTCGGCCGGGTAGAATGGTCATTTTTGCTATCTATTTTTCGCCAACTGGGTTTTCATGAAGATTGGATTTCTTTGATTGATAAGTGCATATCTAAAACAAATATTTTTAGAGGATTTTAATAAAGTGCCACACTTCCAATTAGGTGTTCAAGAAAATGCCACCGTTTTTTTCAGAGTTTATTTAATGCCACACTCTTGACCTTTTCCATCCAGTTTTTTTGAGAAAACAGTTAACTGCGGTTACTGCGTACGTGCCATTAAATCTCCCATATGAAATGACATTCAAGCCCTTGAATCAATTAACCAGGAACCGGAATCATTTCATGCACCAGCAGCTCCATTATCATCTCAGTTATAGCACTGCATCCTTTCATGCACCAATATCCAGTCACTCTACAATCATCTTAAACACCCATTTCGTGTAATTACTTCTCTTCTAGATTTACATTGACTCCACTAATAGTTCAATTAGCTCCAACTGCAATTCAAAAATATGCCACCAGAACTACCATCCTAGAGAAATATCTTCATTAATTCATAAACTACATGTAATTCCTATCAACTCAGACATCTTAAGATTATCAAGGTCAACAATATCATCCATTTAATTCTTCAATTCAAAATTAATACAATAATTACCTAAACTCTATAAATCATCACAGTAACATAAACTCAATTCAATCGAAGGAAATTACCTCATCCCCAAACTCTAACCTCTTATAATTAGCCAATCTTCAGTTCGGCTTCAATCAACACCAAATAGCCATCTCAAATTCTTCCCTGAGTTCTTATCATGAAACCCTATATTTTCATTGCAAATAGAGATTCGATAAATAAATCCTTCTCCCTTGCTCGTAACAGTAAAAACCCATCATCAATTGATCGATTATGTCATCGATTTCTCACAAACCCAAAATTAGTGTTTGATACCCTAATTTTGAATCTCCCTGCTTCACTTCTCTACAATCAAAATAGAACCCTAACCAAATTTCAATTTCAAATCCAGAAACCATAAAGAAGTCTTTGATTTACTTTTCGCCTGAGTTTGAAAAAAAAATCGGGAGAAAATCAAACCCACTTTCAATTTCAAAATCAGAAGAAAAATAATGAAAGGAAAATTTCAATCTCAATTTCAAATCCATACGGAAACCCATTAGCCAGATATGATTAGAAAACATAAACCCATTAATCCGACCAAAATCAAACCCTAATTTTAATTGGACACAATCTGCAGACCCTAGTGGTGAGAAAATGACTTGTTATTGTTGTTGGGATCGAAATTGGAAAGAAGGAGAAGATGAAACAAGAAGATGGAAACAGAATAGTGAGAAAGAATAAGCAACAGATCTGCAGAAGCCATAGAGAGGAGAGGGCGATGGTTTTTCTTTTGTTTCCTTCGTGATAAGGATAACACGACTTGTAAGGGTAAGTATGTAAAGTAGACATACTTTTTTGACAAAGTCAACCAACATGACCAAATTCGTGTGTCCGGATGGAAAAACTAACGGTTGTGGCACTTAATAAATTTTGGAAAAAACAGTGACAATTTTTGAAACACCTAATTGGAGGTGTGGCAGTTTGTTAAAATTCCAATATTTTTATACTTATTAATGGCACCCCTAGTTCTTCATTTTCCCAAACTCGTGGCTTACGCCATGGAGACCCTTTGTCTCCTTATTTATTTTTGTTTATCATGGAATCTTTTTTTAGACTTTTGCAACAGCATGTTGATTCTGGTCTTCTCAATGGAATTAAAATTAACCAACATTGTCCTCATATCAATCATCTAATTTTTGCAGATGATTGTTTGTTATTCTTTCAAGCTTCTTCTGCTCAGATGAATCATCTCTGACATTAATGCATACTTTCATGACTATTTTTGGTTTTGCCTTCCAGGTCGTGTCTGCAAATAATGGACGTAAGACATCGGAGAAAACTAAACTGAAGACTGATAAGGGTTTATGACCATTGGATACTGTAAATGTGACGTCATGGCATGTTTTTTCTCTTATGTTGACATCACATTTATACTATCCAACGGCCACAAACGCTGCTAGTTCAAAAAAATGCTCTAGCGCTGCTAGAGCAAAATAATTTCCCTGATAAGGGTGATAATCACTACCAATTTAGTTTTATCCAATCCTTGCTGATAAGTGAAAGTTGGAGGTGAGATGTTGGAGGAAACTGAACCACATCTTAGACTGTCAATTAGAACTGGTTCATTTCCCTACAACTCTCACTTACAACTCTTTAGCACTTTTCTTTGTTAAGCTTGATCTGCATTGAATAAACTTACAGTGCTCTGTAACGCTATTTATAAGCCCTGAAAGAAACAAGAATCGTGCTTTTCAGAAGGCAACAATTTCATGTTTCAGAAATCTCAACAAAAGACACAAATAATGCATGTTGGTTCGACTTCACTAGAAAATGTATCCCCAGGTACAATTTCTGTTTTTCATTTAGGCAGTCTGTTTGGAGGAACTTTTAAACAGCTATCTCTAGCTTACGAGTAGCATTTTCATGTGATTGGTGGGCAAGCAAACTAAAGACCTAGAGGGTGAGCTGTAGAAGTCCCAAAGAGAAGGCATTTTTGCTTGGCAATAAGATAAAGAGGCAGTAAAGGGCTCCTAACCCTCGAGGGTGGTTGAAATTTGACCTGCGTGTATGCACTCCAGAGGCAGTAAAGAGTTAAAGGGTCGCCAAAATGTCCAATGTAACTAATTACACCATACTTCACCCCCATAATGGGACCCTAATGTTAAAATTGGCTTTCTACAAACAAAACATTTATAAAAAAATGGAGGAAATAAAGTTCCAAAAGTATTTTGAAGATAAAGCTCGGAATCAGCTACCCAGAGAGTGCATTTGGATGCAGTGCCTGCGCAAAGTAATGTAACAGAATTTCATTAACAATTATTTTTATGGTAGCTTTCTGTAACCGAATTAGCGGAGAACAACTAACGAATGAATTGATTTTAGTTGACCTGATGAGCTACATAATGAACATCGGCCACGCTTCCACTTCGTGAAGCAATCTGGAATGCAGTTTTCAGGCAACCACAGACCACGCAGGCTAGCACTTTCCTGTGTAGCATGAACGATACTAGGATCAACATAACATAACATGTTGAGAAAATCAATTAACTAACATCACAATTTTTATTCTTCGCCAAGAGATCATAATATATTTGTACACAGAGAATTTGCAAAAGAGATAGTGTATGATATTCTAGCAGTTTTTCTGTAAAACAGCTAATGCACACAAGGACCACTCTTCCACTTGATTTCCTGATATGGATGCAACTTTTAACTTTTTTACAATGGTAAGAAGTAAAGGTCACACTCCTACACCTCCCACATCCACTGTCCCTCCAATCCTAACCATAAACATGTCGCGAATTAAGAAGTTGACATTTCCCAGAGGTGGACTTGGTTATACTTGGTGTAAAGACCCACTTTTGTGGCTAAGGAAGTTGGATCCTGCCTCTTCAGGTCAAAGTGCTTTGTAGCAGTTAGTGCTTAATTTCTTGCCTTCAATTTGTCATCATAACTACCCATAATTAACTTTGTGAGTATTTAACACCGCAAACCTAGGAATTATTTTACACCAGGAAGCTCTACTAGATGGTGACGTTATTAAAATAGCTAGATAAAACATGACAGGAGGTGATCACTGGAGATAACCCCTAAAGAATCCCAACAATGGTCAAGGGAAACTAGACGATATCAATTTATAATTTTTGCTGTTTCTGCTTTTCTATGTCGTGCCGACAATACCTCATCAAAATGGATCTAGCCATTACAAGGAGAATCTATTAGGTTGAATGAAGCAATAGTAAGAAAAGTTTTTGTGGAATGCATGCAAACTTATCATCGAAGCATTTTTTTTCTGGAGGCAACAATAAAAAATATTATTTTGATGGAGCTTTTGTGGGCATGCAATGACTTTTCTTCTTACTGACATTAGAGTCTAGGCCTCATATGTCACATGCTTTAATGCTTATGAAAGTGAAGAAGAGACAAATAAGAAAGTAAAAGCAAAAATCAATTTGTAATAATTCAAGCTACCTTGGCATACTCTAAATGTTTCAACGCTTCCTCTTGAGAAAAAGAATTCACAAATAATTGAATACAGCAAAGCCCAGCAGCAACGAGATCTTTCTTTAATACCTGCACACTGAATTATTAATCAGCATCAGACGAAGGGATAGTGGAAACTATAAAAGATAAAGAAGCTATATCAGCTAAGGCCAGGTGTTCATTGCCCATCAAAGATATAACCAAGGAAGCACCAAACAATGAGAAAAAAAAAAGTTCTAAATGCAAAAAATGAAATTTATTATGGACCCTGCTAAACAATATCTCAAAGTAGAAAACAACAGAAAACAGGCGATCTCGCAAGGTAAGACCCCCACATTTACAGGTGTATTCTAGATAAAATCGGAATTTTCTCCACAATGTTGTTCACCATTTATTTTCATTTATTGGTTATGGTTAGCAGTAATTTAGACGTAACTTCAACATTTTTCACTAAAGACAGACACCAGCTAACTTTTCAAACAAAAGATCATACAGAGATTACAAACAAAATACCAAGATTTTTTTACCCAAACAAAATAAGAGTTAATTTTACCTGAAACCTGTAAAGATGATTAAAATGCCGATGGGTTTCATAATAGTTGCATATGCGGGTAAGGGCAGCAGTTATGTACTGATTCACTACAACATCCTGAGGCGAAGTAGATACCATTTTTGTAGAACTCCACTACCTCTAAAACAGGCATGGCACCATAACCAGTGCATTAAGTCCCACAAATCGTCAATGGTACCATAATAAGTTGCCAAGGAATCAGGTCTTTGTGGGATGAAGTAGTAACACAAGCTATGATGGCTGAGGAGGTGGAGGAAGACCGTTTGTAGATAAAAATAGAATACAAGCGTCGTCGTAGTGACCATGCTTGAACATTCAGATACGATTCACAGGGGTCATTTGGAGATCCTCGAAACTCTCTGGACCTCCTGGGACAGGGAAATGTAGTTGGCATATATAGAACATTCAGATATGAATCAGAAAATAGAGAATCGTCCAAGATAGTTGGTGCACTTTTGGCCAAATGTTTCATACCTGCAGTACCAGTTGATATACTGTCACCTCAAAGAAACGATAAATAACAGGATACCGTTTTTTCCCCTGAATAACAAATTTAACATGGGGCCGAAGCTCCTTATAGAACATAAAACCTGTGTTACAACGACATGGACACGGTGTCGGTGTCTTGTATCCAATACGCTACTTCGACACAATAACTTGAAAAACTAAAATACGTGGACACGTCACAAAGAATATAAATGTCTCTGAATTTAGTAGTTTAACATAGATATGTAACTATATAAGGTAGTGAATTTGCAAGATAAATGCGTATAATATGCATGATTCATCCAAAAGGCATTACATAAACTTCACTAGAAAGAAGAAGTCGGGATAAGAAGTCAGTGGAATGATTTGGAACTAATTTTTCAAAGTTTTCTAACTCAGTTGTATCTTGAAGTATTGGGAATATTAGTACGCATGTCCTGGTAAATACGTATTGACACGGCTAAATTTTTTTTTTAGGCGTGTCCTTGTAACACAGCATAAAACAAATTGAAATACCAAGTGCATGATCATTTTCCCATTCAGCTGTAGAGCAGAAGGTGGGCACATTCATTAAGAGCTGTTTTATACTTTTATCAGAAAGTTAAATGCTTTTTATCTGCTAGCACAAAATACCAAATTTGATAAGTATTTAAATTTAATCTTATAAAATGACGGTAGCCTTCTTTAGAGGAGATTATGGTTGATAGGGATGGTTGGACATGGGGCCTAAATTCGATGCTTTCTAGACTAAAGACAAGAATCGTTTAGTTTTGCTAACTGGACCAAACAATTGAGGTAGACAATAGGAATGGACTTTAATTCAAATTAACGGCTTTGCGCTGGGATATGCATGCCAAAAAAAACAAGAAAAAATAAACGGAAAGTATATCAAATTGTATTTCAACTTACATGCGCACAGCTGAAACATCAACTAGTGGACCACCTTCAAATATATTAATAATCTCCAATATGAAAGGTGCCGGATCAACCTTGTACAATTGCAGAGCTTTCCTGGACAGCCTGGACAATTGATGAAATATTAGACAAGAAGTTATAATATGCTCTCCACTCCAGTTAAGAAATCATACTTAAATTTCACAGGAGTGTCCAAACAGGAAAGCGTTGATCTGAAATCAAAGATATGGGGCAGAAAGGTAAATAGACAACAGAAATGAAAACCATGAAACTATCATAGAGAGCTCCACGCGAAGAATTTTTTACCTTGCAGTTCTTGCAACTGTATACAGCCATGCTAAACCGTTTATATCCATTTTAACTGTCACACAGACGGGCGGACGACTCTTTGTCAGCTATATCATCACGAGAAACAGTAACTCCTGACCCAAGAAGACTTTCAAGAAGCTCTGCACGTCCTAGCCATATATCTCCTTGTGAAAGAAGTTCCAACAACTTATCTGTACTCAAACTACCAACACTAGAACTGCCAACATCTGAAGATGTATCATCATTGTCCCTATTTCCTTCTGAATATGTACTAGACAAGTCACAACTTCCAACAAGCTTTCTGAACTGGCTTTTCACATATAGGATCGCCTGCATATGCAGCGATAGAGAGTTAAAGAAATTAACAGCAGATGAAAATGCCAGCATGCAGCATGCCATTATCACCATTAAACAAAATCCAAGCCACTTCCACAGACTAGATAAATTATTCCAGGGTTTGGTACCTCTCAGGTATTACTCGGCCCAGTTATATCCAACAATATTAATGAAGTATATAATTTTATTTCTAAATGGATAACACTTTTTTTAACAATTGTCTCACACTTCCATTGGAAGAAGAAATATTGAAATGAAATTGCTTTTCTGCTGAACCAGAACAAGATATCCGCGATTTAGATCTAGAGTACTGTCATCAACTTGAATAGGGGTTTCCACCCCTGTTTGCTATAAAGAGAAGTGCCTCTTCATCCCAATAATCTAATGCTAAACCTGAAAGTTTAACTCAGACCAGGGACATTGAAACTCTCTGGTTATCTGGGTTAAATTAGGAAACCTTCTCCTGTTCTATAATTACTCCTGGTTATCCCAATATAATTACTCCTCATCAAGCAAAAAAAAAAAAAAACAACAGGAAAAGCAATATAATTTTTTCATATATAACCAATTGAAAGTTTGACGCCCCTATTCACCATGGTCATTCAAAACTCGCTCACAAGTTAATACTTGGATTTGCCCCATAAAATACCTATATAATGTTACTCATTGCAAAACGTGAATACCTGCACAAAAGTTTCTGTCACATGATATGCTCGACCAATTATTTCTATAGTTGCATATAGTGGAAACTGGCAACTGTTGGGAGTTTTAAACACTATTCATTTGAGTAATGCATAAATCCAGGGCACCTTCGGCAGATACTGTCTTGTCGGAACACAACGAAAGTAATTCCTGGAGACCAACATCTTAGCAGATTAACAGATGCATAATACTACTTATACCATGAAGCATGGCATCCATAAGAAAAAATGACGATGAAGTTGGAGTTTCCTGGTAACGATTAATTTAAGACTAAGCTTGTTCAAACCAAAAGGCCAGCCTAACTGGTATTGACATCTGTAAAGCAAGAACACTGATGTACTTCATACTTCTACCATTTTATGAGTGGTAACAAGTCATTCTCTATCCATTTTATGAATGCTATAACATACTGATACCAACTAACAGAAACCATTTTCGTCTATTACCAAACAGGCTTGGTGCAAGTTCTATGGCATTGAGCCACGCAGACAAAAATCAATGTATCATCGATCTATTACCACGGCGGAATTATATACCTAGTTTTACTGATGAGGCTGATTTATTCCAACAGGATGCTGAGAAAATGTGTACGATATTTAAGCACTCACGTGTCAAATGACTATCTGCTTATTTAGAGTATGTTTTCCCCATAGCTGTAATGGTGAAGCGTACCTTAAAAAGAACTATATCAGGGGCACTTTTATATCGATGAGATGAGCGAACTGCGTCTCTTTTTGGCAGCATAAGTAAGAACTAGGTTGTTGTCTCTCGAGAATGGAACTCTTTCAATATCTGCACGGGAAGAAAAAAAAAGTAAATTTATAGTCAAAGATAGGTAATCTGAAGAAAGATCCTGTGTTTCTTTACTGTCGTATTCCAATCCCTAATCACGAGGTAGAACTTTATGTGGAATAAATCCGTTCACAAAGGGGGGAACAGATATGGTGGTCACAATTCATGAGTACATTAGGAAGTACAAGAATAAAAGCATTGTGAGGTACCCAAAATAAAAGGAAATACACTGTACCAAAGAAGCATATTGCAGTTGCTTCCTCGTCAAAAGAACCTCCAGAATTAAATGAGGATGCTCATGCAGGGATGAACGTCTTTGTTGACATGGCAATGCCAAGGCTGCTACAACACGAAGACCCGGCGTCCATAAGTTCAGACGTGAACCTAACATCTGAAAGATTTCCAGCTATTCCCTTCAGAAAGAAGTGAACCTATGCAGATGAAACAAAAAAATGTTAGTTGAAGCAAAATTATTAACATTCAAATATGAAATTTAGTAGCGAGGAAAACATAATACAAGGTTTCTTCGAACGCAGGTCTGATAACAGCGGCATTGCACCCATAGTCTTGTCTATTTGAAGACCCAAATTTCAAACCAAGTCTCTTGAATCTAAGATTTCTATGATTACCCATTTGATTAGGAAGGGTTCCGGTGAGAGAATTAGAGCTTAAATCAAGATATAAAAGAGACTCTAAGCTAATGATAATTGGATGAATTGAAAAGATTAAAACTCTCTTAGTTGAACCCTATAATGTCAATAATACACTAACAAAACCACTGATTTAAGTAATGCTGAAGAATGCAGAACAATGACAAAAAATCAAATTAGGTCATAAATGAATGGAGCTGTAAAGAGATAAGAGGATTACCTGTTTAAGATCCAAAGGAGTCTTAAAAGAAATCAGGAGTTCCCTCGCACTGCTCCAAGGTTCCAGAGAGTATCGGTAAAATGTGACCAAGAGCCTAGTTATAATATCAACCCTAAGCTCAGGGTTGGTTTCAATAATCTCGTCCTACGGAAACAACTAGTAGCATGTGTATGTGATTGAGTGTATGTGAGTCTGGTTATGAGAGTGTGCCGTGTGCACGTGTGTTGTGTAAGAGAGGAAGAGTGAATGAGTAGAGTATATATACTCAGGTCCCTTGTAACAGAAATATAATCTTTTCTAATCAATACAGTCACCTGTTAACAATGTAGATATCAGAAATCTATTATGGTATCAGACTCAGAAATTCAATTTCTGAGGGTAATCGATCCTTTCTTGTGATTTCTTCACCATCACCGCCATTATTTCTCCTCCGCCATCACCACCACCATATCGTTATTCATCTTAATCATCACCACCACAATCATCAAAACACTTAATCATCTTCTGTTGTTGCTGAAATCAGAGAATCAAATGAGTTACCAAAGTTCAAATCATCACAAATTTGTGCTCAATTCGATCCGATCTCTTATCTTACAACACAAATTTCTCGATCTGTGATTTCTGGTTCGACATCAACAGTTGGTCCTCATCTTCATCTCCTTCTACTTAATGGTGATTTTGGTAGAAATTAGGGTTTTGTTTTCGATCTGACAACACAATCAAGCATGCTTCTCAGATATGTATTTTGCTTTGCCTAGTTGACTGGTAAATCGAAACTCTGCTGGTAATCTCGATTTAAAATTCTTAGATTACTTCATATCTGATTTTCATGTGTTCAATTCCAAATCAGTTTATCTTCAATATTTCAATTTCATCTTCATCTTCGATTCTCATCATCAATTAGTTGTGCCTATGCTACCTAAGTGGTTAGAGGAAGCATTCTATGTTTATTTTGATTTGAAGATCACTGCTGCTGAAAATTGGTAGATGTTACGTTGTTCTTGTTACCAAAGAGATAGGGGAACTTCCTTAAATTGATCAGTTGAACATCATATGCCTCTGTTGCTGAATTCTGATGCAAATGCTTAAATTGCTTTATTCAGTTTCATTCATCTTCTTTATTTCATCTCAGTCCTCACATAATGTATGGTGTTGATTTCTTCTGCGTGTGTGAGGTGATAGAACTAAGTATGAAGTTTTGAAGTTGAATTTTGATTATGGATATAATCTAAGGATTTTGATTTTGAATTTAAGTTGTGTTTGTTGAGTCTGGTTATGAGAGTGTGCGCAACCTGTTGCTAAGCTTGCATATGGTTAAATATGCAACCTGCAGTTATTCTCTCTTATTGTTATTTAATTTCTATCTTCCTTCAATTTGGAAGAATTTGAATAATCCAAGGTTCTTTAGTAACTCCTTGTGTACTACATACTGCAAGCCTATCACTCTTGCTGCTATGCTTAGAATAATGCTTTCATAAGTACTTTGAACAATGTTGAAGAGATCTCCCTGAGTTGTTATAATTGCAAGCTCATATCTTACAAGTTATTGGTTGGATTGGCAAGAGAAGACAAGTTTATCTAGTTGGTGATTGCTAGAGATTGCTACAGTCTTTTACTTTATGATATTTTGTTATTGCTGCACTATCATATACTGTGCCAATGATTTTACTTCCTACATGCTGCTGGTGCTCTTAGTAGATAGTGGGTTCCCATCTGTTGTGACTCCAAGTGTTGTTGTTTTGATACAAGTGTTACTTCTTATATATACTTCATGTGTTGCATCAACACTACTCTTCCAACTACAAGTATTATCTCAAGACCAGCTAGTGCTACTTCAATGAATTATTTTCTCTTGTTGTGATTCAATTACCTACACCACCCACTGCTTCTGTCCTGCACCTTCTCTCAACTTACTATTCCACATCTTCCATCAACTACCATTTGTTCAACCTATGCAACACGATGCTGATACTTACTCTATATGTACTGCCAATCCTTACTTCTCTGGCAACATTAGAGGTCCTAGTATTGTTGCTTTCTACTACTGCTGTTGTTGTTTTCTTATCTGATAGCATGTGTATGTGACTGAGTGTATGTGCAATCTCAAGTGTTCTTTTTCAAGCCCCCTTGAGCTTGAAGGGGGGTAGTAGCATGTGTATGTGATTGAGTGTATATGAGGTGTAAGTGAGTCTGGTTATGAGAGTGTGCCGTGTGCACGTGTGCTGTGTAAGAGAGGAAGAGTGAATAATTCGAGTATATATACTCAGGTCCCTTGTAATAGAAATATAATTTTTTCTAATCAATACAGTCACCTATTAACAATGTAGATATCAGAAATCTATTAAAAACCACATCAATAGATGAGGCTACATAGGTATCACCCAAGAAATCCATCAACAAATGAACCACAATGCTGGCCACTTCAGGGAATTTTATTGCACATGAATGTATAGATTGAATAAGCATTTCACGGTATCCACCATTCTTCTCAAGCTCAGTGCTCACAACTTCCTTATTCAGTGCTTGAACAACTTCATCAATGTTAGTGGAGTTATCAGCTCAAGAGCAATGCCAATTTCCTTTCTTAGAATATCAAAATTAGGGCATGCAAGTGCCCTGAGCACATCCATGATTATATCAACCATCATCTCTCCTCTCTGTAAGAAGGTTTCAGCTCATTCAATCAACAAGCTAGAATATTTCTTCATCTACGAAATCAAAACTCAAAAAGAATGAAATTCTCTAATCAAATCAAAATCATATTAACCCCTAATTTCACAAAATCCATCTGCTTCCACTAACAATCTTCAAACCTAACAAAAACGAATCAACTTACTACAAGAAGAAATTGAAATCCAGATCCACCGACTTGTAATATGAAATGCGCGAAATGTCAGATCTAAGAATCTGGGTGGGGAGTAAGGACTATGGAGAGGAGAGGGAAAATGGGAGTGAACTTCTAAGATCTGTGAATTGATATCGGGGAAGTTACAAAACCAAGTACTTCTTTGATTAACAGCATACTTTTTCCTACACCTCGTTTACATCTCCACTTGTATTTTTTATATGTTACTAGAAATAACCCGTGCCGTAACGACGCGGCATGAGACGATATAATTTTTGGTCATAATGATTTAAATAAATACTATAAACTATGATAAAATTTATTTTGATCCCATGAGAACTTTTAGTAATGAAAATCTTAGATATTTGTCATCCAAATAATTATAAATTCGGTACTGCCTTGATCTGATCTGTGATAAATGTATAAGTGTTTGTTACATTATTCAAGTCTCCTAATTTATTGGTGGTGCACTTTCAGGAAAAAAACTACCATATGTATCCTCCTCCGTTTGAAGACCCTACTTGTAGCTTTGATAAGGACATAATTTATTTATTTTACTACATATAATTTAAATAATTTTTTACTCTCATCAACTGTGATTTTATAAAACAGGTAAAAATCTTGAACTTGGAAAGGTTTAAAATTTTAGTACCCCTTTTAGATTAATATGAACTCATCTTTTCAAGAATGCTTGCACGGTAATTATGACATCTAAAAGTTCCTCAAAAGTTTCAACTAAACATTGAATACATGAGTTTGTCAAATAAAAATCAACACTGGAACAGAAAAAGGTACTCAATTGTAATCTTTGTGCACCTTTATTTCAGAAGTACGGTTAGTTTACGCAATATTAGGCTCTATCAGAATTAACATGCATACACATTATTGTTCGAATTTTTTCTTGATGGTACCTTATCATATTTAACTGGTTCCCAAATGAAAAATAAATTTTTTTTCTACTTATGTTGATAAACAGTAATGTTGTTCTTTCTTTATAGTTTGATGAAAGGTGGCTAATTTATTACTAATAATAACTTTAAGTATACATGTTTTTAACTCCAATAGATATAAATGATGATCTTTATTTATTTTTTGTCACATTTAATGTTTTTTTATGATCATAATAATGATGAGTAAATATAATCAATGTATATATTTATAATTTAAGGGGGTTACAAATTTTACATACGTCGGATGTCTTTGGCTGGGATGAGACTGGGATGGTCGGATAAAACGTTTGTCTCTCAAAATGTTATCCGACCATCCAAGCTCCAAAACCTATTCCGTTTTGTATTATAGATGATAATAATTATGAAAGTTATTACTGAGACGATAAAGGGGCTTCACTAATAAAATAAAAATGGGTCATCCGTTAGTAATCCAAAAAACTCTTATCTTAAATATTTTCATAATGGCTAAATAACCCTCCCTTAGTTAGTGCTAACAATTTAATTACATTAACTAAACTAGTAATAGTATTAGTTATTAAATTAGTTTGATTTATAGATAGAGATACAAAAATTAGAGTTAGTGTTTTGATTTTTGGAGGGAAGAGCAGTAAAAGGAAAAAAAATAAAAAAATTATTTTTATGAAAACCCTAGATTTTGATTCACTCAACCAAATTGAGTGATTTTAGTGAGAAATTTGAGGTGGGGGAATCCTAGATTTTGATTTTTAAGGCCTTATATGATAGAAAACCCTAGATTTTGATTTTTAAGGCCTTATATGATAGAAAATAAAAAATTTACACACTTCATGATGGAGATTGTGATTCACCCAACCAAATATTGGATTTTTTAGATTTTTAGACTGGTTTACGGTTGGGTTTTTCCCTTCGTAGCCAACCGTAATACTAACTTATGGCTAGGTGATGATAAACTACTAACAAATGAACCACAGTGCTGGCTACTTCAGGGAATTTTATTGCACAAGAATGTATAGCTTGAATAAGCATTTCATGGTATCCACCATTCTTCTCAAGCTCAGTGCTCACAACTTCCTTATTCAGTGCTTGAACAACTTCATCAATGTTAGTGGAGTTATCATCTCAAGGGAAATGTCAATTTCCTTTCTTAGAATATCAAAATTAGGGCATGCAAGTGCCCTGAGCACATCCATGATTATATCAACCATCATATCTCCTCTCTGTGAGAAGGTTTCAGTTCATTCAATCAACAAACTAGAAGATTTCTTCATTTACAAAATCAAAACACAAAAAGAATGAAATTCTCTAATCAAATCAAAATCATATTAACCCCTAATTTCACAAAATCCATCTGCTTCCACTAACAATCTTCAAACCTAACAAAAACGAATCAACTTACTACAAGAAGAAATTGAAATCCAGATCCACTGACTTGTAATATGAAATGCGCGAAATGTCAGATCTGAGAATCTGGGTGAGGAGTAGGGACTATGGAGAGGAAATGGAAAATGGGAGTGCGTTTGGCACGGAAGGAGTTTGAATTCTAGGGAGTTCTAACTACATAAAATTCAAACTACCTTGAAAATGAATTTTATTCTTCTGAATTGATGTGTTTGGCATGATTATATAAGAAATTGATAATTATATTATTTTAATACTTTTAACATCTATTTATTTCAAAAATTACTTAAATATTATATATTTAAAAATTTATAAAAAATATTTATTAAAAATATTATGTCTATTATAATATTCATATAATACTATTAAATTAATATTTATAACATAATAATTAATATTTATAATATTAATAATTATATTTTAATAAATAAAATAAATAAATTATTATTTAAACGGTGTTGTTCCTCGCTGCGAGAACACGTTTTTAGATTTACAAACGAAGCATCCGTTAGCTCCACCTCCTTCCATTCCAGAGGAAGTTCTCTGCGGTGATCCGGTCTCGGTTGATTCACATGATATTCGGGGGGCTATCAAGAGTTTCCCTAGAGGAACTTCGTGTGGTCGCGACGGTTTGCGTGCGCAACATTTGGTTGACGTTTTGAGTGGTGCAGCAGCAGCAGTGGCAGATGATTTGTTGGCTTCAATCACAGGGGTGGTCAACCTTTGGTTGGCTGGCAAGTGTCCCGAGGTCCTGGGAGAGCTCATCGCCAGTGCTCCTTTGACGCCTTTACTCAAACCTGGTGGTGGTTTAAGGCCTATTGCGGTAGGTACTATCTGGCGTCGGTTGGTCTCTAAAGTTGCCGCTTTCTCAGTCGGCAAAGCCATGTCTTCTTATTTGGGAGATCATTAGTTTGGGGTTGGTGTGCCAGTAGGGGGAGAAAGCATACTTCATGCTGCAAATAGTCTGTTGGAACTAGAAGGACACTCGGATAAGATGTCAATGCTGCTTATTGACTTCTCGAATGCCTTCAATATGGTGTGCAAGTCTCATCACATCAGAGAGGTTCGGCTTCATTGTCCAGGTATTTCTCGATGGGTTGAATTTTGCTACGCTAGGCCTGCTAAACTCTTATACGACCAATACATCTTGTCTTCCTCCTTAAGAGTTCAACAAGGTGATCCTCTCGGTCCACTTCTATTTGCTTTGACACTTCACCCTCTTGTGAAGTCCATTGCTTCTCATTGCAAGCTTGATTTACATGCTTGGTATCTTGACGATGGAACTATTGTCGGAGACACTTTGGAGGTTGCCAGAGATCTGAAGATTATAGAATCTGAAGGACCGGCTAGGGGATTGCATCTCAATATCAAGAAGACAAAAGTTTTTTGGCCTACTCTCGATCCTTGTAGTCTTGAGGTAGATGTTTTCCCTAGAGATATTGGGAGGCCGACTAAAGGTGTTAAGCTTTTAGGTGGACCTGTGAGTTTGGACATGGACTTCATGAGCGACATGGTTTTGGGTAGGGTGCACAAGACTATTCAATTAATGTCATCTATCAAAAAGCTCAAGGACCCTCAGAGTGAGTTGCTACTGCTTTGTAACTGTGTCGGTGTCTCCATATTATATTTTTACATGCGCACCACCAATCCTGCTGCTATACAACAAGTCGCTGACCTCTTTGATGATCACCTACTTAAGTATTTTAGGATTCTGATAACGGGGGATGGAGCTGGCTTCGGGCCTGTGCAACATAGATTAGCTACGTTGCATATCAAGGATGGGGGGCTTGGTTTGTATACTATGGCAGACACCCGCGTCTACTGTTATCTTGCCTCTCAGAGTCAGACAGCCTCTGTGCGAAAGGTGATACTTGGTAGTTTATTCCCTGTTGATAATGGTGCTGCCTACAAGTTAGCTCTTCAGAAATTTACTCAGGTATGTGATTTACCTTCTACTTATTGCGTCGACGACACTTCCACCCCCCCCCCCCCCTCTATGCACTCTTTGGCAGTCACGCATTTCGATGCGATCAAGAAGCGAATCCCTGCTCAGTTTACTTTTTCTGCTATAAATTCTATGTTATGGAAGTGTAACCAGATCAAGCATGCTCAAGATTATCTTTTGTCCGTCCCGGTTAATGGTCTTGGTCAGTGCCTCGGCCCCCGTCAGTTCAGGGCTGTTGTTTGCTATCGTCTTGGTATTCCTTTGTTCGTCGAAGGTGGGTTGTGCTCTTGTTGTGATAAACCTATGGATATTTTTGGCGATCACGCGCTCCATTGTGCTAAGGATATTGGGATTAAGTTTCGCCATGATTTAGTTCGTGATTTAGTTATTGATAGTTGCTACAAAGCATGTGTTCCTGCACGCAAGGAAGCGAATCTGGGTATCTTAACGGATGATAACAAGGATTTGAGGCCAGCTGATATTCTTGTTCTCAATTGGGAGAACGGGCAAGATGTGTGTATGGATGTCACATGAGTCTCCCCCTTCACCGGTGATGGTGTTCGTGCCTTTGTTCCAGGGCAGGCTATTTCGAAGGCAATCGCGCGCAAGCATACCAAATATTTGTCTTATTGTGTTGCTCATGGTTATGGTTTGGGCGTCTTAGCTTTTACTACTCTAGGAGAGCTTAGCGATGATTTTATTTCTTTCTTCAAGCGTCTAAAGAATTGTTTAGTTAGCAATGACGCTGGTAGTGGTTTAGACGGCTTTATTTTCCATAGGCTGGGTGTCGTTATTCAGAAAGGGGTTGGATCTCAGCTTGTTGCTCGGCTACCAACCAAAGGTGTTGTAATCTGATTCCATTTTTATTAAATTGGAATTGATATTTATTTATTTAAATAAATAAATAACTCTTTTGAAATCAAATTTATGAAATTAAATATAAAAAATATTTTAAAATAAAAATTAATCATTTATCAATAATACAAATGAATTTTAATAATAAATTATTATTTTTAAATGTGAGAAAAACTAATTTTTATATAGTATTAAAATTTACATAAAAAATTATTTATTGAAAAAAATTATACACATATATCAGGATAATGATATAAATTAATAAATATAATATTAATTATTAATTATATTAGTTAATTTCAAATATTAGTTAGTTAAAAAAAGAGAGGATATAATGGAGGTGTCCTTTTTTTTTACTTTTCTTGTAGTTACAAGGTTGTCGGGGTTCCGTTATATAATTAATAAATATAATATAATTTGTTTTGATTTAATCATCTCACACTGATGATGATCAGCATCACTAAATATTTCGCAAAACCACTGTCTGACAATCACTTTCTTCTTCTAAATTCTATCTCATGCGTCTATCAAAAATTCATCTCTTTTTTCTTTTAATTTGATCTAAAACTTGTATAAACCTTACGATTTCTGAAGGAAAAGCTAACTTTCATATCAGGCGAAATGCTCTCACGCAGGCGACTCAATCCGGTGATTGGGAAATCATCCCAATCTCAGCTTCATCATGAGATCGACCTTTTTTAAAAAAAAATTTGTCTTCAAATCGATTTCCCTTACTCCCTTTTCTAATCGACATCCGTTTTCGATTGGTTTTCATTTTTTAGGTTTGTTGTTTTTCGTTGTTCATCTTTTAGGGTTTTCTGAGGCTTTAACTTTGAAGTTTTCGTTTTCTTTTTGTTTTTTCTTTCCACGTCTTCCTTTACAGCACCAATGCCCAGGGTTACTCGATATTCACAGGGAACACAACGATACCCCTCCTCCCAGTCTTCCCCGTCAACAGTCGCTCGCGAGAACGTTTGCCATTGTCCCTTCAAGAACGTACATAACTGTGGTGATGGAGTTCATGGCAGAGGCTATGTAAAAGGTTCTTTCGTGAAGCATCTTCACGACAAACACTTGTTTTCGGCAGACATCAAGGTAACTGTTCAAAACTTGTTGACAGAAGACGCATCTGTGTATCTCGGAATGGAGAAAGCTCTTGGGAGTTTGCATATGTGGTTGTGTACCAAGTGTCTTTACCTGAATGCTTGGTCCAAACCCTGTAAGGGACGAGAAGGAGCTTGGTACGACTTAATCCCAAGTCCCCTCAATGGGGGTGAACATGAACTCTTGATTCATGGTTTGCCTAAACCTGTTGTGTTGCGGTCTGTAGCTTCTGATGATGTTGGTTCGGCTGGAGAGAGTAGCAGTGAAGCTGTAGCTGAAGATTCAGTTGGAAGTGACGCTGCAGGCCTATCTACAAAATTGCTGAACAGTGTGCTGCAACGAAACTACCCCACGGTGAATTGCATTCCTCACAAATGCAGACTTGCTTTTTCAAGGCTCTTAAAGCTTGCCTTAATCGAGTTCTTTCTGTTCCTTCCAATTTGATGGTTTGGATTCGACTCTTGCTTCTCCCAATTTGCACATTATCCTTGTACCAGCCTAAGAATTCTGCCGAGCGTAAGTCGAGTAGTCGCAAGATACTGCAGGTAGCTGGAATTCTCCAAGCTCTTAACGTCTAGAGAGAGCCCAATGGTTGTTCAAATTTGGTGAAGGATTTGCTGCATCAACCACTTCACCCGGGCTCTAAGAAAGATGATGAGAAGAAAGTGGAAGAGAAGCATCAAGCAACTACCATTCGTGCCTGTCAAAAGAAAATCAACTCCAGACACTATGCTGCTGCTATTCATGTTTTGTCATCGTCTAGGGTATCACCTTTTGAAGAACAAACTTATCTTGACTTATTGGATAAACATCCCACGGCCTCGCCTTCTGTGATTCCCACGGACGACATCAGCGACCCAATTTGTGTGGGGTCTAAGGTTGTTTTAGGGGCAATTAGAAGTTTCCCTGAGGGTACTTCTTGCGGTCGTGATGGCCTTCGCGCACAACACTTAGTTGATGTTCTCAGTGGAGCAGCGGTGGCAGTAGCAGACGATTTTGTTATGTCTATTTCTGGGGTTGTCAACCTTTGGTTGGCTAGTAAATTCCCTAGTGAATTAGGCGAATTTATTGCTAGTGCACCTTTGACACCGTTATTGAAGCCTGGGGTGGTCTTAGGCCCATTGCAGTTGGTACAGTTTGGCATAGATTGGTTTCTAAGGTGGCTGCTTTCGCTGTAGGTAAAGATATGACTTCTTATTTAGGGGATTACCAATTTGGTATTGGTGTTCCGGTTGGAGGTGAAGGTATTTTACATGCTATAAACCGCCTTTTGGAGTTGAAGAGCAAGTAGAATAAGATGTCAATGTTGCTAATTGACTTCTCCAATGCTTTCAATATGGTGAGTAGGTCTCATCTCATTAAGGAAGTTTGCATCCATTGTCCAGGTATTTCTCACTGGGTTGAATTTTGTTACTCTCGTCCGGCTAAGCTTTATTATGCCCAATATTTTATGTCTTGCGCTTGGTGTTAAACAAGGGGATCCCCTCGGTCCCTTGTTATTTGCTTTGACTCTTCACCCCTTAGTGAAGAACATCGCCTCTCAGTGCAATCTCGATTTGCACGCCCGGTACCTTGATGATGGTACAATTATTGGTGACACCTTGGAGGTAGCTAAGGCATTGAATATAATTGCATCTGAAGGCCCGAGCAGGGGACTACACCTCAACATAAAGAAAACGTAATTCTTTTGGCCTTCCCCTGATCCTAGAAGTGTAGCAGGAGATGTTTTCCCCCCGGATATTGGTAGACCTTCTAAGGGTGTCAAAATTTTGGGCGGTCCTGTGAGTTTGGATATGGACTTTATTAGTGAAATGTTGTTGATTAGGGTTCACAAAACTGTTCAACTAATGGATGCGATCAAGAAACTCAGGGATCCTCAAAGTGAGATGCTTCTACTTCGCAACTGTACTGGAGTGTCTAGACTTTACTTTGCCTTGCGAACCACCAATCCGGATGCTATTCATCCTGCTACTGATCTCTTTGATGACCAGTTATTTCAGTATTTGAGACTTTTAATTACTGGAGATGGTGCAGGTTTTGGTCCTTGACAGAAAAGATTAGCTACCTTACCCATTAAGGATGGTGGACTTGGCATTTATACCATGGACGACACTCGAGCGTATTGTTTTCTTGCTTCTCAGAGCCAGACTACTTCGGTGCAGAAAACAATTCTTGGTGACTTATTCTCATCGAACAAAGGTTCTGCCTATCATTTTTCTCTTCAGACATTTACCCAGGTATGTGGTTTGCCGTCTACTTACTGTGTCGATGATTCTACCCCCCCCCCCCCTCCATGCATTCCCTGGCAGTAGTCTATTTTGATGCAGTTAAGACGCAAATCCCCGACCAATTTGTTATGTCTGAACGTGATTCTATCTTATGGCAATGCAATCGTGTTAAGCATGCGCAAGACTACCTTATGGCGGTGCCTATTAGTGGGCTCAACCAATGTCTTGGGCCGAGACAATTCAGGGTTGTGCTATGTTATCGACTCGGTATTCCTATGTTTGTTGAGAACAGTTCATGTCCAAGTTGTAACAAACCAATGGACATCTTTGGTGATCATGCGCTTCATTGTTCTAAGGATATTGGATATGAGTTTCGCCATGATGTTGTTCGGGATGTTGTTTTTGACATTTGTTACAAAGATAATGTACCTGCGCGCAAAGAGGTTTCTATTGGCCTTCGAGCGGATGATGGTAGGGATCTAAAGCCTGCTGATATTCTCGTTCTCAACTGGGACAACATGCATGATATTTGTATGGATGTCACGGGTGTGTCTCCTTTCACTGGTGAGGGTGTTCGTTCCTTCGCTCCTGGGAAGGCTATTTCTGGTGCTGTTTCTCGTAAACGGACCAAGTATTTGGACAAGTGTGCTGCACATGGTTATGGTTTAAGTGTTTTGGCTTTTTCCACCTTAGGTGAGCTCGGGGAAGATACTATTGTATTTTTCAAACGCTTACGGAATTGCTTGATAAGCAATGATGCCAGTAGTGGCTTAGGCAGTTTTATTTTTCATAGAGTAGGCGTTGCAATTCAAAGAGGAGTTGGGGCCCAGCTTGTGGCTAGGTTACCAAACAAAGGCTCTGTTTTGTAATTAAATATTAAATCCAAGTTTGTATGGACAATTAGTTAAGCTATTTGCCGCATGGTAGATATATATATATAAACTAATTAAATAAATATATATAAATATTTATTTATTTATTTATTTAAAAAATAGATTTATAATATAATATAAAAAGTTACTACTAAAAACATTTAAAATAATATTATTAAATTAATTTTAAAAATAAATAATTAAAAAATACAAAAGAAAAATTAATATAAAATTATATATTAATTATCAGAGTAAATTCGTAATTATAAGAACTCAGATATTGTTTAAATAAGAAAATAAAGTTGCAATGTCAATATGGTCAACTAACGGAGTTGAAAGGATGGAGTTTCAAATTCAATGGGGGGAGGTGTCATTTAATTTTCTACTGAAGGATGGAGTTCCAACTCCCTGGAGTCCCAATTCCACCCATGCCAAACACTCTTGGAATTCAACTCCTCATGTTGACTGAACTCCACCCTCAACTACCTCCGTTCCAAACGCACCCTAAGATCTGTGAATTGTATCGGGGAGGTTACAAAACCAAGTACTTCATTGATTAACAACACACTTTTTCCTACACCTCATTTACATCTCCACTTGTATTTTTTATGCTATAATTATGAAAGAAGGATTAATTGGGGATATGGAAAGTAATTGGGAGATATTTCACTGTTCATACCGGCATGGAAGAACCGTGCCGGTTTTGATTTCCGACATTGAAAAACCATGACGATATAACCAGTAAAATATCCCCCAATTAATGGTTCTTATGAAAGCTATTATTGGGACGTCACATTCCAATAAAGGGCTTCACTAATAAGACAAAAATGGGTCACCCGTTAGTTATTCCAAAAACTCCTTATCTTAAATATTTTCATAATGCCTAAATAACCCTCCCTTAGTTAGTGCTAAAAATTTAATTAGATTAGCTAATCTAGTAATATTAGTTATTAAATTAGTTTCATTTATAGATAGAGATACAAAAATTAGAGTTAGTGTTTTGATTTTTGGAGGGAAGAGCAGTAGAAGGAAAAAAATAGATTTTTTATTTTTTTTTGAAAACCCTGGATTCTTATTAACTCAACTAAATTGAGTGATTTTAGTGAGAAATTTGAGGTGGGTAAATTCTTATATGATAGAAAAGCAAAATTTTACACACTTCGTGATGGAGATTGTGATTCACCCAATCAAATATTGGATTTTTTAGGTTTTTAGACTGGTTTACGGTTAAGTTTTTCCATTCATAGCCAACCATAATACTAACTTACGGTTAGGTGATGATAAACTACTAACCATAACTGGGTGAAATTATGAAAAGTCAATCATTAACTAGTTACAGTTGGGGTTTTGTTTTTTCAAAGCAAAGCGTAAGCTGATTTTAAGTGGTTTTTACGGTTAGGATTTATCAAGACCCAACTGTAACTCCTGCGTTGAATTTTAATTTTTGATCCTAAAATGGAGCAAGGCAGTATACTCAGTGCCAAAGAAAAAGATGTTGGTGGGCCTAATAACTGCACGTGGAAGAGCATTCCAGGGAATAAAAGAACAATCTTCGGTTCAAAGAAAATTCGACCAATTCCGACGTATCTTAAATGAATTGTCCATCTCTAACAAGTTCTCGCTACATGGATAAATAGAGCTTTAGAATGAGATGTAAATTTGTAATGCTGGTAGTGCTTTAGAATGAGCTTTAGATTGCATGTAATCCTTAGAAATAAGGATGATTAGACGGATTCTGGTTACACATAATGCATTGAGACAAAATCTTTGTCTATTTGTCTATACTAAGCGGGCAGTGGTGATTCAAGGTGGAAACTTTCAACAATAATAACAGCTTTGGCAGTCACTGTTGCAAAATGGAAACCATTGGCTATACATATTTTCAACCACTTATTCTTAGCAATGCAATCAACAGTTTATTTGACTTGCTTTCGCGTTCCTATGTAACTCCTTTTAACAGTGTCAAAAGTAGAAGTCATAAATTCTAAAGGCCCATAATTATCCCCTCTTCGTAATGACCTTAGACCGCTACATATGAAGGATCCACTCCGCAGATTTATGCAAAATTAAATTTTCTTCCTACTTTAGATCCCTGGTCATTCTTAGGATTTTCATATTTGCGAAGCATTCTCCTGCACAATTTTGTGAACCAATGACGACTACATTAGCGATTACGGGAAGTATATGAAATAGAGTTATTAGGAAAATATTATGTTAACATTTTCACACAAAAAAAAAAGAGAAGAATTTTGTTAAGCAGTTTAAGATGTCAAGTTCTAAGAGCAGTTCCTATGGAATGAATAAACTCCGAGTTTGTTCATTTTGCTCCCACTATGGAATGAACAAACATGAAAAATGGATGTTCAAATCAACAAATCTGTTGCTTTGAACATTGAGTCGGACCACCCAGCGCGCTTGAGGGAAGGACGGGCGTGCTTGCCAAAAACGCTGGCGTTTTAACCGAGAACGATGGCGCTTGTCCTGCCAACGTGCGTGGTTCATTAAAACGTCAGTGTTGATCCTAGAATCTCCAGCGTTTTACACAAAAATTCCAACGGCTCAATCAGAATGGCTGAGAAAATTCTTCACTCTCTAAATCACACATTCTGCAAATTCTTCACTCTATAAATACTCCTCATTTCAACTCTAAACACTCTATAAATTCACACATTCTGCAAATTCTTCACTCTCAATTCTTGATTGAACATGTCTCGGCCCTTGTTAGTTCGGTGAGATCCGTATACTAAAGAAGAAGATGAATCTATTTGCAGAAACTATGTTTTTTTTATTTACTTAGCTTGCTTCAGCAAACTATCTATGGGTGAATTTTTGGGCGGTTATTCACGATGGGTTCTGCAGTGACACTCGTAATCCGAGTCGTCATGCTATATGTGACATAGAAAATCGTTTTGGTACAATTAAGAAAGAAGTAAGTGAGTTTGTAGCTTTAACCAAACAAGCAAATCGATATCGACTGAGAGGTGAAACTGATGCTGAGATGGTAACAAGATATTTGGATGAATGGCGAAGATGAAAAAATGTGGCTTTTTCTTTCGAAAAATATTTTGAAATCCTTAAGGTGTTGAACAGTTTCAACCACATCTTTGTAGTTGTTGCTCAACCTAGTACTTCTTCTCATTAGTGAAGCTATTGTAATGTAGTCCGTCATAATTTAGTGAAGCTAATGTAAAACGCTTAATTTTAAACATATATAATTTTATTTAATTAAGATTGTCATACTTTTAAAACTAAAACTACAAATGTATCAGAATTAAAAATTACAATAATCTCTCTGACATCGCTCATCTGTAGCTCCCCCCATTGTTATTTTCTGGAGCCAATAATTCAGAAAATCCTGGGGACAGACCTGGGAAATCCCCAGTTGCCAACATATTATATAAATTTCTAATTGTTGATAGGCCTGGGGATAGGACTGGGGATAGACCTGGATGAACAAAATTAGGTGATTGGAAAGCACTCTGTGTACTCGGTCCTCCTAGCATAAAAGAGGTTTGTTGTTGTTTTGGTGTTGTTGGTGTGTAACATTCATTTGGGTTGTAGGGCGCATTTGGGTTTTAGGGCGAGAATGATGATTAAATGCACCTAGGTTCAAGCTGAAATGCTTGAGGTTGAGATACATGCACAATTTGTGGTGCAGTATTGTGTCGTGCATGTGGTGAAGAACTTAGTCGTACATGTGGTGAAGAACTCTGTCGTACATGTGTTTCTCCCACCACTGTTTCTTCACTTTCGTGGCATGATCTGTTGCTCCTGGTGGAATTGGAAGACTGTGATCGTCTCCCATAATCAGTTGGACTCAATCCAAACATTGTGTTTGTCTGCCATTTTCGTAGTTGTTCCAAGTGCAGCGCCTCTACTTGTCGATTCAGCCAATGCAAATTGTTGAGTTGCCTCCGCAAGTCTTCGTCACTGGAAGTGACATTGTAGTAAGGATAATCAAGGTCCATACCTTGGGACACAATGGGGATCGTGGTTGGATCACCTTGTGAAGTAATACCTTGCAGCTCCCAACGAATTTCGGGCATATTTGACGAATATTATGAAGAACTTGTACCCCTCCTGGGATAAGTAATAAAGCTTGGCTCTTTTGGAGGTGGTTGGATATGAACGATATTTGGATCATGGGACATGTTTGATAAACCTGGGAAATCAAACCCATAGAAGTGCATGTTCTGTGTCCCAATTACAGGCTTCATAATTAACTTGTACTAGTTGACATACTGCACTTCGTTAATATTACTCCTTGTATTTAGTTCATACCTCTCTCAACTGGTTCTTCTCATCCGATCAAAATCTGATGTAGAGGTTCGCATTTGTTGTAGCGGGTTAATTGCAATTGCAAATATACCTTGTATTTGGTACTGCACTCTTTCTCCCAGATACCAAACCCCTCTTTGTGATTCCGGACTATAAAAAACAGCTCTACGCATAGAATAATCAATAATACTTACTCCAACATCATCAGCATACTGAGGCAAATCAACGTAAGGGTGAACAACTATGTTATTGTGGCTCCGAGTCATCTGATGTAACATATGAACAAAACTGGAACCCAAAACGTCGCTGCCAATCTTCTTCTCTAATTTGTTCTTCATATACAAGTCCAACATTGGAAATCTCGGTGTCCTGTATTTTAGGTTTGGTTTACCAACACGGAAGTAGGTATACCACCAATACTCCAAATTACTCCATAATTTAGTATTTTGACTAAATAATCTACATTTGTTCATAAATATTATTTAAATTTAGTAATAATAATAAATTTAAAAATAAGAATTTTGATATTTACCTCTTTGATGCTCCAGAAATCGGTGAATTGAATTTTTATTCTCCCACTTACGCTTTATCCAACCCACGGTACAATTCTGCAAAAATTGCAGATCCCCAGTCATAATCCGGTGCTTTGTCGATATCTTCTAACGCATCAAGCCAACTAACATGAGCAACAGAAGTTGAGTTTGGAAATAATGTCTGACCCAGTACCCAAATGATAAACATCCTTTCGAGTTCATGATAGTCATCTACATGTTCTGGGTTTCTGGGTTTGATTAGGAAAGCCTTCAATGCTGCACATCTAATCCCATCTCCTTTCAAATCTTTATAATCTTGACGTATTTCTGATTCCACAAACGACGGAAAAAGCGTCTCCCATTTACTATTTGATATCCATTCGTCTTGGATGAATGGTGGTGGGTCTCCCATTCCATTTGGGATCCCAACAATGAAATACAAATCAAGGGGAGTAATTTATATTATTACAAGTATAATATCAACTATGATTAATTATTTTGATTATTTAATAATTATTTTAAAAACAAAATTAAGTTAAGTTAGAAAAACTTACCCATTTCGAAATCCGGAATGTATGCGTCGTTGTTCACCACCTTTCTACCACTGTTTTCGGAATTTTGGTGTTCTATTTTCTAGGCTTCATTCCATAAAGCGCACGCCAAGGATATATGTCACCCTTTCTCGGACTGCATGGCGTAGACGAATATAAACATCATTTAATTCTGAAAATCCACCTCTCATGTTATAATAATTCTCAGACCGTTCTTGATGCTCCGACACATGACCTGGGACTAATGATGGAGCATCAACGATATTTGGCGCAGAAAACTCTGCTTCTAGATTTTGA
This sequence comes from Papaver bracteatum, assembly GCA_023529315.1. NCBI lineage: Eukaryota > Viridiplantae > Streptophyta > Magnoliopsida > Ranunculales > Papaveraceae > Papaver > Papaver bracteatum. The sequence goes on along the minus strand of JAJJWX010003814.1, from coordinate 537,705 downwards.
GTAAAATCTACACCTGCGTGAGGCCACGGTGCCGATTCATTTTTCCGATCTCTTTTCTTCTTCATACTATTTTCCGCTCTTCTCACTAAGTTGTTCATATTGTGTTAGAATTTTTTGATTTAGAAGAGTTTTAGAAGAAGGAAATGTTAGTTGTGTGACTGAAATGAAGTCAATTTAGTCCAATTTATAGGTGTCGAAATTTGGACGTTGGAATTGTGGTCGTTGGAGATATGAATATTAGAGATTTTATATCTCACGCCCGCGTTTATAGCTCCAACGCCCGTTTAAAGGGCCAACGCTCGAGTTCGTCTGTCCAATGCCCGAGGTTGTCTGTCCAATGCCTGAGTTTGTTTCAAACACGCGCGCTTAGTTATCTAACGCCCACTGCTTTACCATAGTGGAAAAGCCAGTTTGTCCATCCACCTGGCTCAACAAAATTTTGCATCTGACCATTTCCATAGGGACCTAGACACATTCTTTTTCCCTTCTTAAGAAATCTGACTATACACAACTGCTATGTTGACAAACCAAATCTTTTATAAAGAAAGACAAAGGATATCACATGTAAAACATACACAGAAATGGGAACTAGTAAAATCATATAAGCAAGTACTTTTAGAAAAAAACAATGGAGACAGGCCTAGTGCCGACCATTACATGTAAGCCATTGTTTGCAGATCACATCATGTCAGAGTCACTGATCTCTTGTAGAATTGGAGAATACCCTCTTCAGATGAAAGCAAAGGAAAATATATATAAATGTTATTATTGTCGGACTCAATATCATCCCACAATACTCTTGAGTTAAAAATGATGCAACTTGGGATCTAACTGAACCTTAAAGCTAAACAATATGAAAAAACTGAGATGGAAAAATCTTTGCTTCCAATAGTTAAAGCATCCTAATACTAATTTGTTAGGTACCTAGCAAGAATTGAGCTTTCCGAAGAAAATGCAAACATAGGATTATTTAGAGACAAACAATTAGATTGGTTGTATTAAATGATAGAGTTGAAATATAAATCACAATAACTATCACATAGAAATCTACCTATACAATATTTACTAATGAATAATGACAAAATTAAGTGTTGTATCCTATTCAAACTTCCAATTCAAATAAGTGAAAGTGACAATAGTTTAGCATAAGGTGCGGACAGAAAATTTGGATCCCCAAATTATCTACCCACATTTTTGTTTCCACATACTTACCCGACTTCAATGTATACGATCGAAACAAGTTTGTAAAGTATCATTGCATTCTTATATTGCAATTACGTCATATGATCGACAAAGTGCACATTAAGTCATCGACATAGCTTAACTATAAGAGGAGAAAAACTGCCATAGAGATGAGAATGATGACATAAAAATATATTAGTGATAATTTCCAAATAAACTCATAAAAAAAAATTCAACTGCCATAGAGATGAGAACGATGAATTACGATTAGGTTTTAGCTTAGTCGAAGCCAACCGTAGAGTACTTACGGTTAGAAAACTAACCGTGAATGTCTAAATTTACGGTTGGAAGTTTTTGAAAACCAACCGTTCGTAACACATTCAGAAGTTGAATTCACCCTATTTTTTCACACATCAATATAACTTATATGAAACACAAAAATAACAAATAAATATGGGTTTATCAAATCTTACCTTGCGTAAACAATGCTAAATGAATCATCCGGTGATTGAGGGGTTTGAAATTCTTGTCCATGATCGGGACCTTCATTAATGATTGTAGGATGTCGTTAACGATGAAATGTTTTCAATTGAAGAGAAAAAAAGAAGAAGAGGAAACATATATTTTTTTTCTACGGTTGAGGGAAGAGGAGAAGAAGTGATTTGATTTTGAAATAAAATCAGATTAGGTTAGGTTTAGTTATTAGGTTTTTATTTGATGAAGGGTTATTTAGACATTTTGCGATTTCCCTAGGACATCCCATAACCAGACTTTTGGTCACTAAATATCCAAGTGAAGCCCCTTCATTGGAATGTGGCGCCCCAATAATAGCTTTCATAATTATAGAAAGCATTCCTCCAGGCTAAGCGATTGCGCTTCCCTATAACTTAATTATAGTCAAATCCAACCATTATGGTCTTCCACATCGCTTTAGTGTAGCGATATCTCTTAGTGGATCGCATTTGATCCACCTTGTAGAGAATGGAAATGTGATTTTCTACTTTACGAAAACTGAGTATCTGTTTGTCGATTAAACGGTTACCGAATATCCGTGGGATTTTAAACCGAAATTGAGTATTCGTTCCTGGTTTTCAAAGTTTTATACTAAAACTTCTCTTTTTTCATTTTTTTTTTATCTTTTTATTAAAACTCTTTTTTTTACCTATTATGTCTTTTTTTTTCTCTCTTAACTTATACAATTACTCCAATCAGGAAAAAAAAAATAGGGGAAAAAAACGAAAACCCATTATCCGTTTGACATTATTTTCAAGGAAACCGAGTTTCCGTGCAATATAGCTAAGGGATAGGACAACATCATAGTGAGGTTGTCATGAGATAAATACTAACCATTAACCACCATGGCAATCTATTGGTTAACAACAATACTAACCATCAAATTGCTGGCATTGTTAGTACCTTTCTGCCACCATTGTTTGGAAACCAAAAAGTATACTAGAAGTTATATATTTCTAGCCAGTACAATTAGCCAGCAAAACTATTTATCGGTGGACACCTTCATCAACTGTCAAAGTGTATACATGGCTATTAGCTTCCGACAATCATGGTTTGACAACTAAATAATTCTTTGATTTCATGTAATCTTTTCAATTCAAAAAAAATGGTTTCGATAAAATTTCACTATAATTCCGTTGTTATTGGTCCAATTACTGTTCTTCGTCAGTCCAGTCATCTAGTACCATGAGGCTAAAAAAACATAAAATTACGTGCAAAAAGTTAAGAAAAATTCTCTCACCCTTAAACCCGTTAATTTCCGTTTTTTTTTTTTTTTTATCAAATCAAATTTGGTTCAGTAATAACAACAAAAGAAGAAAATAAAATACCCAAAGCAACAATCAATCAATCTGATGTAGAAAAGAGATGAATCGCGAGTATTTCCCATCCAAGGTGCTGGTCTGGTTGTCGGAAGGGATCAAGTCAGGTTGGTATTTTCGTAATTGGATATGGCACCTCAGTATTGCATCAATAGTTTCCATACACGTATTTTCAGCCATCAACACATTTTATTTTCTATTAAACTCCTCACTGCTACTGTTGTTATGGTTTAGAATTTATTCATAACTACTCTTCGTTTAGTTGATAACTTTTATCTTATTTTTGTAGTGTTATCCTATAAAGCACATTTATAATATATTCTAGGTACTAATTGTTGTATTGTGTATTAGTATCTTTAGTCTTTATCGTCGTCAGTTGTTAGAGTCTGTAATTTTGTTTGCTTCTTAGCTACACTTTTAATAGCTTTAGTAATAACATTATTAGCGTTATCCTTTACGGGAAGAAATTAAAAATCGCTTTTCAGAGTACTTCTAGTTACCTCTAGATTTAATCCTTCAAGAGCAAAGACTGGATTTTACCTCAATACTCAATCAAAGTTAAAGATTCATTGAAGTTAAGGATCGAGCCGAAAATACAAAAAGTAAACGAATATCACTTGGGAAGCTCAACACAACATCAAAATACAAAAACATGAATAACAACTTCAATCAATTGCATCGAACAACTCTACCACTGCTGTGTTCATCAAAAGTACAGTTTTTCTTATGGAAAGCACTAACCGGGGGCCTTTCGATCTTCGACACCAACATCCGCCCTCGATGCAACTCCTATCTGAAGACTATTATTATGCTCCGGTATTATGATACTGAAGATTTATGGCTTACCAATCTAATTTTAATCGATGAATTTTAGCATATGGTGCGTGTCATTTATACAACAAATTAATTACTTCTTTCCACATAATTAACTTGTAATATAATGGAAAGGAGTTCGTTCCCACGAAGAGCAGGGAGTTTCTAGTTGTTAAAAGTAACCGAATGAGGGTTTTTATATTTTAAATTAAAGTAACTAATAAAACAAAATAGTAAAGATTAATTTCGAATAATATGGAGAAAGATGACTAGGGAATCATTCGCCGTCACTGAACCGAAGCTTAACCAAATAAAAATTTATTTCTTGTTGAACTTATATTGTTACCAACCGTAGAATAGAAATAAGCTCTGATATCCCCCGGATTCCTAATGTCACTGGATACGGAAGCGCTCGACTACCAGATTTTATCCAACCAACCCACCAAGAATAAGCTCTCAAGGTGTAAATTAGCCGAATGCTTTACACTCTGTGAATCAGGTTGATCCCAGCATCAGACGCATATGCTCGTCCTGCTTACTAGTGTTATCTTTACACACAATTTCTTAACAAAAATCCACTACACCATATTTCGCGTTTAGTAACCTCTTATTTCAGTCACTAAATGGGGTTGTAACACAAATTAGCCGTTACAAAAGGGGGTGTAGCAAAAAAATTTAACCAACATGTTGCCGTTACTAATTTCGTGTTGTAATTGATTTCGTAACTGAATCCAAGCCATTACCAAATAAAAATTAGTAACCATAGCTGGACCGTGTCTAAATTTTTACTCGAGTTACAAATATATTGACTAAGTCCATGTTGACCGACTCCTATTATCTGGTAAAAATTTAGTAACACTTGCCGTTACTAATTTTTTGTAACCAGAAAAAAAAGGTCAGTTTTACACCCCTTTTATTTTACCCTACAAGTACCCTATCCCCTGGAATAGTTGTCATTCAATCCAATCCAATTCAATTCAAACATTCATTCTCCATTCAAAAGAAGTCACTCTACTAGAATTCAAACATTCATTCATTCTATATTCAAAAGAAGCAAACATTGTTTGAATCATTATATATGTTAATCAATTTGTTCAAAGATACTTAGGCTCATGGTGAGTTCAACTGTCAGATGATTCATAGCTGCTAAGTATAGGCAGGTGACTCTTTTCTCATATAAAAATATAAGAGCTCCAGTAGTACAAATAAGGTTACCTGAATTCTACTTGTTTCTTTATCTAATTCAATATTCGCTTGTCCTCAACAATCCAGATAACTGCTTCATCTGTAAGCAAGAATACAATGGATTTAGAAATAGAGTTTCGCAAACTCTCGCATATCATATTAAAAATCACAACATTGTATCAAACTCAAGACAAACAATTTGAATTGATTATGTTGGATTTCATAAGATAAGAAACAAGTAATGATACAACTTAGTATCTCTATTTTATTAGGTTCAAAACTCACCATAGTACAAATTGAATGTTTCCCACTAGGCTGAGTGTTCGTACCCAAAAATAATTCTAGGCACAAAACACGATTGATTTGATGTTGATTAAATAAATTAGGGTTTTGAAACAAATTGAAGAAAAATAAAAGAGACACAAGAATTTATCGTGGTTCGGCGATTGATGCCTACGTCCAAGGAAGGAATCCCATAGGGAGAGATTTTATTGATATGATGATTACAATAATTGTGTGTGGTTAACAAAACCTAGAATTCCATACCCTTTGTGCTGAGATTTAGCCTCTATGTATAGGCAGAAATAGATGTATCTTTAGGGTTTTGATAGTTATCCTAATAACTTTCCTCATCTGTATAAATCCAAAATAACATCCAGATTCATGATAAACCCTAATATTTATCATAATCCTCATTTATCTTGGATAACTATTATCTTGAAATAATAATTATAAATATTTAATATAATTATATATCCTCTTTTTTTAGCATCTTGCATTTATCTTAAATAATATTAATAATTATCCAAGACTTTTGGGCTTCAATAATAAGCCTAGTGGGTTACCACAATAAACCCACCGGTTTCCACAATAAACTGTATTTGGCTTCCATAATAAGCCATGTGGGTTTCCACAATAAACCCACCGGTTTCCAAAATAAACCGTATTTGGCTTCCATAATAAGCCATGTGGGTTTCCACAATAAACCCACCGGTTTCCACAATAAACCGTATTTGGCTTCCATAATAAGCCATGTGGGTTTCCACAATAAACCCACCGGTTTCCACAATAAACCGTATTTGGCTTCCATAATAAGCCATGTGGGTTTCCACAATAAACCGTATTAGCCTTCCATAATAAGCCACGTGGGTTTCCACAATAAACCCATTGGGCTTCCTCAATAAGCCATGTGGGTTTCCTCAATAAACCCACGGATTACCGATATTAAATAGCTTGTACGGCACGCACGTACACTATTTTAATAGGGTACAAACATCGCCCCCTCTTAATTCTCAACTTGTTGAAGAATTAAGAAGATCAAAAGAAGAACTATCCTTAAAGGCTCGTTCAAATTCGCCATATGCTACTTATCCAATAACCTTTCGTGGCCTTGGACAACTTGATGTGTGGATCTACCCCAAAGTCGGCTTAATAATTCAAAGCACCAAAAATGTACTTAATCATCTCATAAGCCATTGTACTTTAATCACCAAACACGTTCAAAGTACCAATAATGTACTTAAAAACCCATATGATAATTATCCATACGCTAAATAGATCGGCATGTTATGTCCTCTTGCTCTTCATTTAGCTAACAAATGACCTACGTGTTGGTGTGACATCGACGATACTCTTCGCACCCAGTCCAATAGTCCCTACCACCATGATCGATAGGAATTATCCATACGCTAAATAGATCGGCATGTTATGTCCTCTTGCTCTTTGTTTAGCTAAAAAATGACCTACGTGTTGGTGTGACATCGACGATACGCTTCGCACCTAGTCAAATAGTCTTTACCACCATGATCGATAGGAATTTGACTCTCTCTTGAATGCAGGCTTATCTCGTATCTTGCTAGGAACATTGCTTGCCCATATCTTTGGTAAGATATTACCAAAAATCACTCGAATGCTGGCCGCTCCCGTAAAGTACTTCTATCAAAAAACTTCATCGGTCTTTCTCTTTATTAGAAAGACATTGCAACTGTTCCTTTGATAACCAAAATATCTCGCCTTTGTTTTCCTCTTTTTTAGCAAAACATTGCAACCATTTCCTTAATAATCCAATACTTCATTTTTCTCTTTATTAGAAAAACATTGCAAGTATTTCTTCCCCATAATTTCTTTAACATTTTTCCTTTGCTCCTTTCGCTCCATTCTAGCTTCAGCATAATTATATTATAACAACTTGTTTTCACCTTTCTCTTCATTAGAAAGACATCGCAACAATTTCCTTAATAACCAAAATGCTTCGCCTTTGTCTTTCTCTTTTATAGAAAAAGATTGCACGTATTTCTTTAATAAATTCATGGAAAAGTATTCTCATCTGTGATTATAAATTTGATTTATAATGTAACAAACTAGTGAGGATTTACCTCCCAAAGCGTTCTTTCGTCCAACCCTAGCCGCCCTCATTGCTTGAATTTATACTGAAAAAGACGTCTTCTTCGTTTCGACTTCTCAAAACAAGTTGCCTTTGATTGCATGCTTGGCGACACTTTAGCCGCCCCCAATATCTATAGAGATATTCCCAAGTAGAAAAGACGCCCCCATGTGAAGCAAGAACTAGATCTATTATATTCGTTCCTCACTTGCTAGACGGCTTTGGGTTTATGATCATATATCTTTTCCTTTGCCATCTTATTTCTGGTTTCATCATGATTTTTCCTTTTGGAATCGCCCTCAAAATGTTGTCTTGGTGTGGCATCTCCCTTGGTTCCGGACCCTTTCTCCGTACGTGAAAACTTTCCCTTCTTTGCTTATCTTCAATTGATCATGTTGCAGACGAAACTCCAACAACATATCAAACAAACTTTGAATTCGATCATGTTGCTGCCTCAAGTGCACATAAAAGTTTCTCGAACACTGGATTTTTTGCTTTAATGTTGTATGAAATTCAAGGAGGATTCTAACAAGCAAAAAATCACTCAATTCAGACTTAAAACGAAGAAGTTATTGACGAAACAAGATTCGAACGAAGCGCGCTGAACAGACTAAGTTTATTGAGTCATTCTTTACTTCACAAATGATGGCTTGCACAGTTGGTAAAGAGTGAAGAACACGAGTTGGTGGTCACGCGTTCGAATCCCATCTAACGCATATTTTCCTTTTATTTCATGAAAGGAAGCGTGGCACTGCTGACTGAGACGTAGTGCTGACGTGGCACCGCCGAATGCTGATGTGGCACAGATACACAGACAGAATAGATGCTGACTTGATGGTGCTGATGTGGTGCCTGACTAGGCGCTGATGTGATGGCTGACAATATCTGACATGGCAGACCATATGGTGATGACGTGGCACCTGAACTCTGACTGGATGTTACAGACATGGAGACTCTGCTGACATGTCATCGAGATGAGTCATGATTGTTATTACCATATCATCCTGATGACGTGGCCGTCCTGCTGACGTTGACCGTCATGTTGACGTGTCGCTGGTTACGTGGCTCACGTTTTCTGACGTGGTATATCTGACTAGGCAAAGTCTGCTGACGTGGGAGATAGTGCGCACGTGTCAGCTCTGGATTGGATGATGGCCGTCCCGCTGACGTTGACCGTCCTGTTGACGTGTCGCTGGTGACGTGACTCGCATTTGCTGACGTGGTAGATCTGACTAGGAAAAGTCTGCTGACGTGGGAGCTAGTGCGCACGTGTCATCTCTGGATTGGATGAACTCTATTGATCCAGTACGTTGAATCTGAAGCTATACCGAGGCTGGACAGATCATACGCATGAGATCTGTTGAATCTGACGAGTCTGGATCGTTGGATCTGGAGCTGTATAAGAGGCTGAATAGATCGTACGGATATGGTCTGGTAGATCTGACAGATCCCGTTCGTTGGATATGAAGTTGTACATGAGGTTGGACCTCTATTGTTGTACAAGGGAGAAGCTTTGGCAACGCCTTCTGTACAAATGTATTTGTTACTTCTGTGTAACGCTTTTGCTACTGTTTCGGAAACTTTCGCAACAGTTTCTGCATTTGTTTTTAACAGTTTCTTTAACTTCGCAACAGTTACGTAAGAACCCTAATTTTTTTTCTTTTGCTGATTTTTGCTTGGAATCTCGTGCATGATTTCTTCCACACTTTTCTCAATGGTAAAACACGATTGTTTTCACGAATCCCCTTAGTCGGCGCCAATGTTCGTACCCAAAATAAATTCTAGGCACAAAACACGATAATTGATGATGAAGTTGTGAAATTAGGGTTTTGAAACAAATTGAAGAAAAATAAAAGAGACACAAGAATTTAACGTGGTTCGGCGATTGATGCCCAAGTCCACGGATGGAATCCCATATGGAGATATTTTATTGATATGATGATTACAATAATTGTGTGTGGTTAACAAAACCTAGAATTCCATACCCTTTGTGCTGAGATTTAGCCTCTATATATAGGCAGAAATAGATGTAGCTTTAGGGTTTTGATAGTTATCCTAATAACTTCCCTCATATGTATAAATCCAAAATAACATCTAGATTCATGATAAACCCTAATATATATCATAATCCTCATTTATCTTGGATAACTATTATCTTGAATAATAATTATAAATATTTAAGATAATTATCCTCTTTTGTTTAGGATCTTGCATTTATCTTAAATAATATTAATAATTATCCAAGACTTTTGTGCTTCAATAATAAGCCTAGTGGGTTTCCAAAATAAACCCACCGGTTTCCACAATAAACCGTATTTGGCTTCCATAATAAGCCATGCGGGTTTCCACAATAAACCCACCGGTTACCACAATAAACCGTATTTGGCTTCCATAATAAGCCATGTGGGTTTCCACAATAAACCCACCGGTTTCCATAATAAACCGTATTTGGCTTCCATAATAAGCCATGTGGGTTTCCACAATAAACCCACCGGTTTTCACAATAAACCGTATTTGGCTTCCATAATAAGCCATGTGGGTTTCCACAAGAAACCCACCGGTTTCCACAATAAACCGTATTAGGCTTCCATAATAAGCCACGTGGGTTTCCACAATAAACCCATTGGGCTTCCTCAATAAGCCATGTGGGTTTCCTCAATAAACCCACGGATTACTAATATTAAATAGCTTGTGTGGCACGCACGTACACTATTTTAATAGGGTACAAACACTGAGTATTAGCATACTTTCAGGGGCCAACATTCCAGTCGTTCATGCACTTCCTAATCAAAGTTATTCATTCTACAAGATTTGGTGTAACCTGATTAAAAATCACAGAATTTCAGAACTATTTTTTTCTATGATATAAGTGTTTTTTTCTCTGAAAGCTGAAAGACAAATACATGGTTCATCTCAAGATATAACTGCATCATAACCAAACAGACATAGTATGGTAAACATGTAATCATGAAATCCATTTTGAATGTGTGGATTTGCAGTACCTTTATGAGACAAGGAAAGGTGTTAGATTACCTATGATCCATCTCAAGAGCTTCACTTCCTACACTCTTCATGGCCATAGTAGAACACCAGTACGGAAGCATAGCTCCAACGTGCAAACCAATCAAGACTTTTGGTGTTTCCAACATCATATATGGCGTCAGTCCACTCCCAGATCCAATGGCTCATGCTAGCCATCTCAGCAATACCTCCCACATTGTGAATAATGGGACCATATGCATAAATGTCCAAACCAATTGCAACGATGTTGAGCATTCCAAGAGAATGTACAACATTTCCAGAAAACGTATGAATTTATTAAATTTTCTAACTAGAGTAGAGGATCATTACCGATAGAAATATTACGATTCTTTTGGGCAAGTTAAGTCATTTCTTTGTAACACATACTAATAAGTAGGACGGTAATGATCTTTAATACGCTAGAAGCACAAGGAATGACGATGTGGAGAATTTGAGAATTCAGTGCACACTCAGCGCCTAACCTGAACCCTATTGAAGTAAACAAAAGTAAAGTAAGCAAAAGAGGCCACAGACTATAACATGTTGATTTGAACAAGGTTTAAACAAAGAGTATGAATGTATATCAAGTGTTGTATAAGGAATGACAATGTGGGGACAACAAGGAGATAAAAATATACCCTGAGTAGCAAAATCCTTGTGCTGGTACTTCATTTGTCTTCCTAGCACTGAGCCAAGGACATGCACATATAACGTACTGATTACAAATGGGTAAGAATAAGAGAAGAACAGTCAATGTTTATAAAAGATCTTCTTCCCCTACAAAAGAGTCAACAAGGCAGAAAATGATCAAGATATTCAGTGATTGCATGTCAATACAGCAAACACATGCATCAATACAGTATACACAAGTTCTACTAAAATTCACCATCACCACCAGCTTGGAACAAATAAGTTAGAAAGGATGAATCCAGAATGCAACTGAATATAGATCACAGCATTATGTGTAAGGAAAAATTTAGGAATGAACTTCAGAGGACCCATAAGATGATGGTTCAATTAATCAAAATAAAAGATCAACTTACAGTAATGAGACAACCAAGGAAACTTCAATCTTCATTGTTTTCTTTTTCCATTATGTATCCTCCTTGTTAATGTCTTTTATCCTCGTTACGAAATATCAAGCATGAAAATTAATGTCTACATCAAAAGGAAGAAAGCTTTTGAGAAGTATCAATCCTCACCTTAAAACACCCTTACCAGTCAATCATCCCCATGCGAAGATTTGTGTACAACTAACTCCAATAATGTCTAGTATTCCTCCTACCGTTTTCTTCGATGGCTTGGCTTAACAACAGAAGTCATTATACCAAAAACACAAACTTACTCCCAAATATTTTTTAGTAAAACAAATTATAAGAAACTACCAATGACTTCATAATGGATTGACAAGATCAAAATGCAGGACCTGAAGGACAATTAATTGCATAGACTCCTTTTTTGCTTGCCAGCCACTAGGAATTTCAAAAGACATAGTTATATTTGTGGTCTTCCATCAAAACAGGGAGGAAAATATATTAGTAATGGTAAAGATCACTGATAAATTGGTAGCAACGCAGAAAAAAATGAAAAAGAGAGATCAATTTATACACCGGTATTTCAGCTTGACAACGAAACTCTCCTCCAATATACACAAACTTTGGCTTCATAGGATGAGGCACCGCAGGTAGGTCGGATAGAAGTGGCTTTGCAATAGATAAGAGTTCCTCGTGTTCAAGTCCATATGCAGAAACTACAATACGAGGAGATGTATAATTTTCCTGAATGCTCAGGTAAATATACAGTCTAAAATTAGAATGAACTGAATACTCAAAATGAAAAGTCATATTATGAGGCTAAAATGATAGAGGCGTATACAAAAGTAACAAAAAACATAATGTTATGGATTTTTACCTTACACGAATTATGCATACAGTTTGCGACAATCTTTGCCTCCTGCATTCCAACTTGGTCTATGTTACAACAACAACAACAACAACAACTTGAACAAGTAACTAATAGAAGCAAAACACATAATAAGTTGAGTAAAACTTAAAGATTCAAACCACAAGAGATTCAAAGATAACCCAGAATGCTTAGATTTTCCTAGTCTATAGAACACTCAAATCATAACAATATATAAACTAGAAACTGAACATACCCAAATAATCAAAATCCAAAATTTTAATGTAGAACGGACCTTATTGTTACTGTTTAATGGAGCCAACTTCTTATTGCTTTTTATTGAACCAAATTGATTGAAGAAATCTACAAAAAGATCAGCACGCGGATTCAAAATCAAAAATTCCATTCGAAAAAGATGAACTTCTGTCTGAAAATAAGGAAATCACAAAGTAGTTGATCTGTTATACCTTCTGTTTCCTCCTTTGGTAGTTCTCTAGCTGGTCCACCTTCTAATGACTATCATAAATCCTTAAGGATTTAATCCATCAAAAGAAATTACAAAAGTTGTATTAACAAATATGAACAAACCAAAATTCAATTGACTGACATAGAAATGGAAAAATTTAACAAAAACTAAACCATGATTGAAACATCACCTGATTAAGAACGATAGTAAAATTGGGAAAAGATTTGCTCAATCGAAGTAATCTCTTACTGAATCTCTGTAATTGAAACCCTAGATAATAAATAGAAATAATGGATCTAGGTTTTCTAGTGTAGATATTAAACAAGAGGGTTAGAGAAAAACTGATCTAGGAAGAAGACATGGATGCTCTTCACTCTTCAGAGTTTTCTCAGCTCGTTCAAGAAGGAAGAAAAAAAGAAAAGATAATGATAATTGTGAGAATGGGGGGGAGTTAGGTTAGATAATCTAGATAATAAGGTGGAAACATTTCCAAGTTTTCATAGCAGTTATAAAATCTGGGCGGAATAATAGGTGGAAACATTTTTATCCAAATAGTAACATTTACTAAACAAGGCTTATTTCCTAACCGAACTTCAACAGTTACTAAATTTTCGTAAATTTGGGCGGAATATGTTGGTTACTAATTTTAGTTACTAATAGAATATGGTGTGATCCCTCTTTACTACGGGGAGGGGAACGATGATGGTATCAATGCTTATTTCCTTACATGTATCACACAACCCTAAACTAGTAGAAGACATATTGATGGGTTATTTCATTTTAAATAACCAGCGAAAAATAATAAAGAAAATCAACATGAAAATAAAACTTGAAATAAACGTGATTAAAGAAAATAATTCTTCATGGTTCAGGATTTTGAAATCATCCCTAATCAATTAAAAGTTTAGCTACTCATAGCTAGAAAGCACTCACAAATAAATAAAGGAGAATGAAATAAAACTACTCTCTGTTTATATCTTTCTCGCCCAAAGAATGATAAAATAAAAAGTGTTTCTGGTTACAATCCAAAGAAGAAGTATTATTTTCTCTCTATATCGACTCCTACTAGATTTTGTGCCCGTGCTACGCACCGGGAGGACCCAGAAACCGCTTTACCTTGACCTGTCCTGATATATGCTTAGTATTTTTGATTTGCTGTAACTCGACTTCTTCTCGCCTCGTCCCTATACATGCTTAAGATTTTTTATTTGGTGACGGTCGGTTTCTCCTTGCCCCGTCGTTTAGGATTTTTTCATTAAGCTCGTGTTGCGCATCGGGATCTTTTTCTTATTCTTTTAACCATATTTTTGATTTGGTATGATGTGTCTTCGCCTCGCCCCGTCGTGCATGTTTCATTTGGTGTCTCCGGGCTTCACCCCGTCGTGATAAATTTTTTGTCTTTGATCGGCGGATCTTTGATTTGGTGTGGCTCGGCTACGCCTTGCCCCGTAGATTTGGACCATTGATTTGGTGTGGCTCAACTTTACCTTGCCCCATAGCTTTGGACCATTTATTTGGCCCGACTCGGCTTCTCCTCACCCCGTCCACTCTTTACGTTGTTTTTGGTGTCACGTGATTTTGATGTAATAAACCTTGAATTTGGTGTGGCGGGGCGATGTGCTAAGCCTTGAATTTGATGTGGTATACAATTAAGGTGAATAATAAATGAAAAACAAGGTGATCTGGAATAAAGATTTTGAGCATCTCTGCCTTGAACTAACTGCCTCTCAAAATAACATTTCTCATCCACAACTCTATAAACAACACAAAAATAAATTTACAATGATAAATGATTTAAACAAAACTGACTTTCATCCATTCATAAGGGCATTCTAACTACTCTAATAATGTTCTATCTTTATACGACACAAAACCAAGCAATATCATGGGGCAGAAGTCAGTGATACATGGACTATATAAGTCAGTACAATTGTTTGTATTTTTTGACCATGGACTCACTGTATAACCCCATTATGATCATCACTGACTAGAGTAAAAGAAAATATAAGAAAAGAGACTTTGTGAAATGATATTATCCGTAGTTGCCCATTGTGTGTATATGTTTCTAAGATGGTGGTGAAAGAAGATCCAGCGGAATATTAACTGCCTGACGTTGCAAAATAAAAGATCCAGCAGAATTTTGTTCTACACAATGAAAGATGTGTGTAACTTCTTCTCCACATAGGACCCTATAACTGCCAAGCTTAAAAATGTCTGCTCACTAATAGTCCCTTGATGGTATTTTCAATGATGTTATAGTAATATGATTCGTTCAAGACTTGTGAAAGCAGATTTTTAGACTTAATTTTAAAGCAAAAATATAACAAACTCAAAATTAAAAGTGTAGTGAGAATTATGGAGAGACTGGGTCTAGGATTCCGCTATTTACCAATTCCAAAGTGATACTAATTACAATCATGCAATTTCACATGTTCAATTTGATTCTCAAATATTGCAAAGGTAGATTTTTTAGAAACAACAAATGTTAATCAAAAGCATGGGATATCAAAACCCTAGGGAAAGCATATTCCATCAATAGAAAATACAATTGTTTAACAAAAATCATAAAATCTATTTTCAATCTAGGAAAATAATCATAATAAAAATTGCGCACAAATTAAATAATTAAGAATTACCACTTTTTCATTGGCAAGATAGATTCCTCCGTCGCCCCAGAGGATGGGTTTAGCTCATCATGGTGTAAACTTGCTCAAAATATTGATTCATGATCAAAAATTGTTTACAAAGATGAAAAGGAGAGAAAATAATGAAAATCGGGTGTTTGCAACGTTTATAATTGTTGCAAGCAATTGTTACAAAGAACGACAGAATCTTCCTGTCACTTTTACTGTTGCTTTAAGACTGTCTCCTGAACTACGACCCTTGGTTGTGGGTAATTATTGTTGTATCATGAACGACTGTTCGTTGGCATCCAATGTTCTTCGTGTTCTTCAATGGCAGCAGCAGCAACAGGTCTCTCTGGTGATCGATTTTTCGCTATGTTATGATCTAAACTCTCCCAAACTCTCCTCCATGCGTGCTATGAAGATTTTACTTCCATATTTGAATTCTACACGCTTCTGTAAATAGTTGGCATACTCTAATCTTCATCCAAACACGACACATCATACGAATATCTTCCAAGGATAACTCACAGTCGCGAGAATCTTCATCCAAGGAGGAGAGTTTGGGAGAGTTTAGATCATAACATAGCGAAAAATCGATCACCAGAGAGACCTGTTGCTGCTGCTGCCATTGAAGAACACGAAGAACATTGGATGCCAACGAACAGTCGTTCATGATACAACAATAATTACCCACAACCAAGGGTCGTAGTTCAGGAGACAGTCTTAAAGCAACAGTAAAAGTTGGCATACTCTAATCTTCATCCAAACACGACACATCATACGAATATCTTCCAAGGATAACTCACAGTCGCGAGAATATCTCACGTAATTATTTTTCCCTATTTGGCTTCAAGTTTATGTTGCGGCTCAATTTACTCGATTCTGATGGACTTACCAGTCATGTTTAGTTGCAACAGGCCCAATCCAATAGACAGTAGCTCTTGAATCTTCGTAGAAATCCTCCAAATCCAAAACAGGGATAATCGGGTTTTCATAAGAAAAACACGCGCAACTCTCTGACTTCTTCAATTTGAATCTCCAGCCAATTATAACCCAAAGCATCGATCATACCATGCCTGTTAATCTTGAACATGCCTTCCTATGAAATTTTATCCATTAAGTCTCCTTGAATCTTCTCCAAAATCGAACCCTAATTTCTGTTAAAGAAGAACCAAATTTCCCGCCAAAACTGAGTTTAAAAGTTGAAGATGAAGTTCCCTGAATCTGTTCTACGGGTGCCTTTAACAGATGGGGTGCTCTGGGGTGTGAATAACAGGTTAGTGCCCCTTAGTAAATGAGGTGCCCCTTATCCAAAAAGGGAGTCCGTTTAGCAAATCTCCTCTATGGGTTCAAAAAATACTTTTTGAGCAACTTTTTCCACACATGTGTATTTCTCCAAAAACACCTACACAACATAAAAACACCAAAATAAGTACAAAAATCAAGCACTAACAATAGAGACATTGAGGATAATTCAAACACAAAAATGTGTCTATCATCCATGGCTTAGGATTTAGAAATATCTTTGCCTTTTTCATGAACTTCCTTCCAAAACTTCCATCATAGCCAATATATACATCAGTGCTTGAGATTCAAGAAAGCCTGAATAAGTGATATGAAAATCAAAAAAGTTAAAATCAACACCCAATGCGTAAAATGCTTCATAATTGACCCTGTTACTGCACAACATCGAACCCAAAACATCCCACGCTTTGTTGTTGTAAGAATAATTGCATGCAGTACCTCAATTGGATTAGATAAGAATGCAAAGGACTTCCACCACAAATTGAACATTCTAGCATTTTATATAATTCCCTCCGCTAGTATAAAATAATTGTAGCATGTAAGCCTAATTTCAAATAAATTCTAAGCTTCTTGAGTGTGTACCTTAACTTTGGTTTTCCCAACTGAAACCCTTAGAGTGACCAATTTAGTTTTTTTTTTTTTCCAAATATGGTTCCCCCTGTAGCATAACGACAAACAGATTAGATTACATATAACAGACTAAAACCTTCAATATAACTCGGAAACCAAAATTTTCCTACAGAATGTTGGTATTAGACCCCACATCCAGAATTTAATCGTATTAAGTTAAACCCTCAATTGACTAAATTTATAAGGTATTAAAACTCTGAAAACGAAATTTGAATAAAGTTGTAACCATTATCTATTACTGAGATGTGAGACTTCTGCAGACAAAAAATTGGATGATCCAATTTCTTTTGATGTGTGAAGTTAAACTGCATCTAAACATCCAAACCTACATGGTCTTACAGTTGATATTACTTCCAATTAGACCGGAGGATGGTGCACAGGGAGATGTGGATGATTCCTGCGGAGTAGGCTTCTTATATCCTGGTGATTTTAACTGGAGAGGATATTCAACCCCAATACAGTACAGTATTCACTTTCCTTCTGTTTTGTTTGGGATCTCATTTAATCGTCACTCATGCATCACCCGATTATGTTTTGATACTAAGGCCTAATGGAATAATTGGAAGTTAAACCTCACACATATCTGAAAGCATGGTTTTTAAATAAGAAATCCACAAAAATCAAATGTTTGGATACCTATACCTTAAAGCCCAACCAAAGTCTGCTAGTTACATTAATTGATTATTTGTAAGCATCAAGGGTAGCACAAAATCTCAAAAAAACAAACTCAATTGATACCTTAGAATTTCCGATTTATAACAGACCTGAGCAAGCATCGATTTTTAGCAGACCTGATTAAATCAAAACATAAAACGAATAAGGAATCAAAATTTTGGAATCATAAAGATGGAAACTTACTCGGTTTTATCGCCCCTCTTTAGATTACAGCCAAAACTTAAATCCATATGCAAAATCAAATTACAAACCCAAGATGGGTTCAGATTTACCTGAGATGGATGTTGATTGTTGCCTCTTTTCTTCATATTTACCTGAGAGATTCAGTTAGGTTTTGAGAAGTAATTGGATATGTAATTGATGAACAGAGAATAAGGAATTTCCAGGGGTTCGCTGTTGTTATTCATAAATGGAAGTAAAGTGATGAATAATATGTTCTGGTGCTTGGAATCGATGGCCATTTAAAGGGGTTGTGATGGATTAAAGATTACATCAAGAAAAATTTAAGATTTGAGTTAAGAATTGAAGATTGATCGTTGAGTTCCAAAGAGGCTCAGTTTGAAAGCACAGAAATGGCAGAGAAGCAAACAACGGAAGATGTAAATGGTACAAAACAGAGGCTCGGTTCTTTTCAGGTTTAGGTTTTATTAGTTAGGTACAGAGTTTTACGGAAGTATTGTACACTCCAACGGCGTAACTTAACATCCAGTTAAGTATTCGGTGTAAACAGAGTGTAACAAATTATTTAGGCACAAATTCTGACAAAAGTATTATCTACCCACGTTTTTGCTGACGGGGTTACAAATGGCCAGTTAAATACAGGGTGTAAATAGAGTGTAATCCATATTTTAATGTCTCGACCAATAAAGTCCCGCCAAGTTTCCTCTCCAGAATTACTAATGCCCAAGGCTTTTATCTAATTTAATTTGAGGGGGGGGGTCACACTCATCGTGCAATGTGGAAGCTCGTATGACTTAGTGTTTTAAAGAAGAGGAGATCTATACAGAAAGATGACCGCCACTAGTCCGTAAATTCTGCCCCCATACCTTCTTTGCAGGCATCAAAGATACAGAGTTTTACTAACAATCAACGAACACTAGATTTTGTGCCCGTGCTACGCCCGGGTAGCTTCACAAACTTGGTTCACCAACTATAAATAGAATGGCATACTCTTAAATTGAACCATATTTTTGATTTGGTAAAGTTCGGCTTCGCCTCGCTGATGTGAATCAATAATGTTGTAGTAATAATTGGTTCGTGAGACTTGTGAAAGCAATAGATTTTAGATTTAATAAAACTTAAAAATAAGAAAACTTAATGCAAATTTGATTTCAAGATATTGAGAATAACCAAGACACTGATTCCACTATTACACATGAATAAATTATGGTAAATAACCCAAAACTCTAATTATCTTTTAAGTCCTTTGTTTCTTAATTCACAAATAATCAGGCAAATTCTCAAAAATTAATTGTATCCCCTAAGCATAGATTATCTTAATACAAAGCATAACCTATCTAATTGAATCACAACTAATGAAGAAAATTATGCAAACAATAAAAAAACTCTGCAAAAGCAGTGATTGAGTGAATTATAAATTATAAATTAGAGAAAATAAATAATTAATAATTATTCATGCATAAATACCTTCCTCATTGCCTTGGTTGCGAGAGAATTAGCCACTCATCATGTTGGAAACACACTCAAAATTCATTTTTACTGCTCAAAGTGTTTACAAATGATGAAATGGGAAAAAGGATGATGAAACCGGGTTTGTAACAGTTTTATTTGTTACAAACCGAGCCGTTACAAAGAACGATAAACACTATCTGTCGCTAACACTGTATCGATACGACCCTCTTCGAATTGTCATTGTTGTTGTTGCAAAAACGACTGCATATGGTGGGGTTTTGTTCTTCGTAGCTTCTTCACCAGCAGAAAAATATTCTTCCTGCAACTTGATTTTCTCAACTTTCTGATGCTCTGAATCTCTCCCAATCTCTCTGTACCTCTTCTACTCGACCCAAGAACCCTTTATATACTCTACAAGGCATAAAAATATCACGTAATAACTTCAAACAATTCTCCATTACTCGGCATTTAAAAAAATATTCTCGGGAATATTTTCTTCCCTATTTTACCTCCTCAAGCTGTTTTCTCGTGACATAAGACTTCCAACACGTTGAGTAACCATCCAGAAATAGTATAACACGCAACATGCAAACGAAAATCTCTCGACCACACACTCAAAACTCGGAAAAAACCCGTGAGACTCTGTTTTCTCCTCGCGTAATTTCCAGCCAATTCTAACCGATTACAAAGCCCATACCAAGCCTGTTACGCTTAAACAGGACTTCCAACGAAATTTCAGCCATTGAATCTCGTCACAGCTCCTCCAAATTCGAAGAAGCAACTCTGCACTTTTCAAATATATTTTTCCCGCCATTTTTGTTCTTCAAGAGAAAGAAGGTGGTTAGCCCTTATCCAACGTCCTGGGTGCCGAATAACCAGTGGGTGCCCCTTAGTATTTGGGTTACTCCTTATACAAAGTGGGAGTCCGAATAGAAAATGTCCTCCGGGGTGTTCCGAGCAACTTTTAGAGCCGAATTTTCCAATAATCTTTATTTCCAAAAAATACCTACAAACACACAAAACACCATAATAAGGACAAAAACGAGTACTAACAATACGAAACATTGAGGACAAATTAGACACATAAATGCATCTATCAAATACCCCCAAACTTATTATTTGCTAGTCCCGAGCAAATCTAATCTACAAAATAAAATGACTACACTTAGCACGTGCAGCAAGCCGTTAAACCGCTAGGTGGCCTTAGTGGCGGAGTGTTGTCTCCGAAGGGTTTACCAGAGGTGTACCCACAAAACTTTTACTCCAGACCCTATCTATCTACGCAGAACCTTGGAAAGCACTAAATAATCTCCTTGGTTGGCATACTTATTGACTACAGGAGGAAGTACCCTGATGCGAAATTCCAATTGATGTACACGAGTTTGCACTCAAGCATACTAAAATTCATATAAAGTGACAGAGCTCTACTCAGATAGTTTCTGGACATCATAAACCTGAGTCAACCAATCACATAGATTAAGAAGAGAAAAACATGGATGATGTTGGCTAGGGTGAACCTTTCCTAACGGACTGAGATACTGGTCTTAGACTAATATCAACACACTGGCATATACAAGGGGACCAGTGGTCGATAATCCTAACTCTAGGTCAACTCAGCTGGCATATACAAGGGTACCAGTGGTCGACTTTATTGTATTTATTCTGTTTGGTCTAGTGGTCTAGTCTCAAAATTTTTTTATTTTTTTTGGTGGTATCTCAGCCACTCTATTTCACCCTAGCAATAGTAAAAAAAAAAGTGATCAGGATTCTTTCGATGTTTCCATCACGAGGATATGGCGAAACTACCATGTTTTCTTTTTCTAACACCTGAGCTCTGTGCTTTTATGAATAGACTCTTTAGATGTTTCTATCTAATCAGATTGGTTCCTCAACTCCTACAACCAAAATGCTTCCATCCACTTAGATTAATTAGTGCCATCCTTAATAAACATAAATTTCTAGGATCTGGAGTTTATTTATTGCAACTGAAAACTAACAAGAAGTTTCTTCCCCACCCCTAAACTTAAATCTAACATTTTCCTCAATGTTTATAACGAAAGAGCAATACCAAAAAGTAAAGTAACATGAGGAATCAGTAAAGAGAGAAGTCAGAAAGATAGTACCTGGGTGAAGAGATAAATCAAAAACTAATATACAATATACAATCGCCTTGATGGTCAATCAAGGGTAAACAGGGTCCTCCAGAGGGACCTCCTCAACATCACCTGTAGGAAATGGCTCTAAAAAGGGTTTCAATCTCTAACCGTTAACCTTCGAAGAACTACTACCATCCGGTGTCTCGATCTCAATATCTCCATGAGGGAAGACAGTGCGAACAATAAAAGGACCCGTCCACCGAGAACGTAACTTCCCAGGGAAAAGATGCAAGCGGGTATCATACAGAAGAACTTTTTGACCTGGAGAAAATGACTTCCGTAAAATATTTCTATCATGCACAAGTTTTATTTTGTTCTTATACTCTTTCGCACTATCGTAAGAATCTATACGAATCTCGTCCAACTCATTGAGCTGGAGTTTCTTATGGGCTCCTGCCTTGTCAAGTAAAAAATTTAGATGCTTAACAGCCCAATATGCTTTATTTTCTAACTCAACAGGTAAATGACATGCCTTGCCATACACAAGCCGATAAGGTGACATTCCAATGGGGGTCTTAAACTCAGTACGGTAAGCCCATAAGGCATCAGTAAGCCTAGATGACCAGTCTTTTCGATTAGGATTAACTGTTTTCTCTAATATACGTTTTATCTCCCTATTGGAAACCTTTACCTGAACACTAGTATGCGGATGATACGGGGTGGCTACCTTATGTGTAATACCATATTTCTTTATCAAAAGCTTAAAAGGTCCATTACAAAAGTGCGACCCTCCATCACTAATTATAGCTCGCGGTGTACCAAAACGTGTAAGTAAATTATTTTTCAAGAACTCAAGCACAACCCTATGGTCATTGGTTTTACACGCAACCGCCTCAATCCACTTAGAGACATAGTCTACAGCGACAAGGATGTAAATATTACCAAAAGAATTAGGAAACGGACCCATAAAGTCAATACCCCACACATCAAAGACCTCAACAACTAAAATAGGGTTCAAGGGCATCATGTTCCTACGGGAAATGGTTCCTAATTTCTGGCAACGCTCACAAGTAACACAGTAACTGTGGGAGTCTTTAAACAACGAAGGCCAATAGAATCCACACTGCAATATCTTAGCAGCAGTCTTCTTAGCACTAAAGTGACCCCCACAAGCATGATCATGACAAAAGGAAATAATACTGGACTGGTCACTCTCAGGTATACATCTCCTAATAATCTGGTCTGGACAATACTTAAATAAATAAGGATCATCCCAAAAGAAGTGCTTGACCTCGGCTAAAAACCTAGAACGATCTTGTTTACCCCAATGTTGGGGCATTCGACCAGTAACAAGATAGTTCACTATATTCGCATACCAAGGTGATTGGGAAACAGAGAACAATTGTTCATCATGAAAGATGTCCCTTATAGGAAGGGAATCACAAGGGGAACTAACAACTAGCCTATACAAGTGGTTTGCTACTACATTTTCTACACCCTTTTTGTCCCTAATGTCGGGAGAAAATTCTTGTAAAAATAGGATCCACCTAATCAATCTAGGTTTGGTATTCTTCTTAGACAAAAGGTATTTCAAAGCAGCATGATCAGTATAGATTACGATCTTAGAATCTAAGAGGTAGGATCTAAACTTGTCTAAGGCAAA
This sequence comes from Papaver bracteatum, assembly GCA_023529315.1. NCBI lineage: Eukaryota > Viridiplantae > Streptophyta > Magnoliopsida > Ranunculales > Papaveraceae > Papaver > Papaver bracteatum. Next base: position 514,293 of record JAJJWX010003814.1, on the reverse strand, counting down.
CACAATAGCTAATAGTTCCTTCTCCGTAGTGGTATAGTTCAACTGGGCATCATTCAGAGTTTTGCTAGCATAGTAAATCACATGAAGTAACTTATTTTCTCGCTGACCTAGCACAACACCAATAGCATAATCTGAAGCATCACACATGATCTCAAAGGGTAGGTTCCAGTTAGGTGCTTGGACTATGGGGGCGTTAGTGAGTAAAGTCTTAAGCTTCTCAAAAGCCTCTAAACAAGCATCATCAAAGACAAATTTAGCATCTTTTGCAAGAAAATTGCAAAGAGGTTTAGATATCAAGCTAAAATCCTTAATGAATCGACGATAAAAACCAGCATGCCCTAAGAATGACCTAATATCTTTTATAGTTTTTGGGACCGGTAAAGTTTTAATAAGGTCAACTTTGGCTCTATCTACCTCTATACCCTTAGAAGATACGATATGCCCTAGAACGATTCCTGAACGAACCATGAAATGACATTTCTCCCAATTAAGCACTAAATTCTTTTTCTTACACCTAGTCAAAACTAATGACAAATGATGCAAGCACTCATCGAAATACGAACCAAAGACTGAAAAATCATCCATAAAGACCTCTGAGAACCGTTCTACCATGTCAGAAAATATGCTCAACATACAACGTTGAAAGGTCGCAGGGGAATTACATAGCCCGAAAGGCATGCATCTATACGCAAAGGTACCAAAGGGACATGTAAAAGTGGTTTTCTCTTGGTCTTCTAGGGCAATAGGAACCTGATTATAGCCGCAGAATCCATCTAAAAAGCAAAAATGGCTACAGCCAGCTAATCTTTCTAGCATTTGGTCGATGAAGGGAAGGGGAAAGTGGTCCTTCCTAGTGACCTTGATCAATTTTCTATAATAAAACAGACACGCCAACCCGTGGTCATTCGGGTTGGGATTAACTCATTATTATCATTCTGGACTACAGTAATACTATAAATCTTGGGAACAACCTGAACGGGGCTAACCCACTTACTGTCTGAAATGGGGTTGATAATGCCTGCATCTAACAGCTTAAGAACCTCGGTTCGAACTACTTCTTTCATATTAGGGTTTAGTCTTCGCTGCATCTCCCTATAAGGTTTGGTATCTTCCTTTAAATAGATCTGATGCATACAAACAGTGGGACTTATACCCTTAATGTCTGCTATGGTCCACCCTAAAGCTTCCTAGTTTTTTTGAAGGACGGTCACTAGCCTACTTTCCTGATCACTATCCAAGTCGGAAGCAATAATCACAGGTAAAGTTTTAGATAGGCCTAAAATCACATACTTCAAGGTATCTGGTAAAGGTTTTAGGTCCAACTTAGGAGGCTTTTCTAATGAAGGAACTAGGGTAGACTTAGAAATGGGTAGAGGTTCGAACTTAGGTTTCCATCCATTACCAGTGTCTATCAAAGGGGTTGAATCTAACAAAGCATTCACCTCATTAATCACATTATAATCATCAAAATCAATTCCAAAGTGAGCTAGGCATTTCTCTAATGGATATTCCATCAAAGTGTTTGGTAATGACTCCTCGACTAATGTTCATATCATGTTAACCTCTTCTATGCTCGAGTCATCTAGTTCAGAGGGTAGCTTACTAATATGAAAGACGTTCATCTCAATAGTCATATTACCAAAAGACAAATTCATAATACCAGTTCGACAATTAATGATCGCATTGGATGTAGCTAAAAACGGGCGACCTAAAATTACCGGTATCTGGTTCTATGGGTCAGGGACAAGTCAGGTATTAAGGATAACAAAATCCACTGGATAAATAAACTTGTCGACCTCTATGAGAACATCCTCGATCACACCCCGAGGAATTTTAACGGACCTATCAGCTAACTGAAGAGTCATCTGGGTAGGTTTCATCTCACCAAGTCCTAGATTAAGGTACACATGGTATGGGAGTAAGTTCACACTGGCTCCTAAGTCAAGCAACGCTTTCTCAACACGGTATTTACCTATTGTGCAAGCAATGGTAGGGGACCCTGGGTCTTTGTACTTAGGAGTAGTGGTATTATGAATAATACAACTCACATGACTAGCTAGGAAGGCTTTCTTTTGAACACTAAGCTTAAGCTTTCGTGTACACAAGTCCTTAAGGAACTTGGCATAAGCGGGAATCTGCTTAATCGCATCCAACAATGGTAGGTTGATAGTTATCTGCTTAAAAACCTCCAATATATCATTAAAGTTGGACTCCCTCTTAGTTGGAACTAACATCTTGGGGAACGGGGCTCTTGGAACAAATCCTAGCTCAATATGACCCTCATTGGTCTCATTAGAGACTCTATCAGTCTCCTCATCATTTTCTGGCTCAGCAGGGTGAACTACAATATGTACACTATCAGGAATGGTTACCTTGTTGTCTACCACTCCTCAGGGTTTTAATAGCATTCACATGTTCTGATGGTCTTCCACCTACTTCATGAACTCCTCTAGGATTGGGTTGAGTTTGACTAGGAAACTTACCTTTTTCCCTCAAAGACTCATTTATATGACTAACCTGAGTTTTCAACTCGGAAATAGCCTGAGAGTTAGCATAACATATACTCTTACTTTCTTCTATCCCTTGCGCAACCATTTGGTTGATCTTTTTATAGCTTTTAATAAACGAGGCGAGAGTCTCTTATAAACTTGTGATCTTTTTATCCGAATGGTTCTGGAACTGGGGTTGACCTGAAGAGTTCTTAGCATAACCAAAACCTGGGGGAGGCTGAGAATTACTAGACTGTCCTTGATTCTGGACCTTAGACCAAGAAAAATTAGGATGGTTTCTCCAACCAGGATTATAGGTCTCTGAGTATGGGTCAAACTTTTGACGGTTCTCAAACCTAGCGTTGTTATAGACAACATGTGCTTGTTCTTCACTAACATGACCTTCCAAAAATGAGTTATCATGCTCTATTCCACAACTACAGACTTGAGAGGCTCTATTAGGTTCAACAACGGACCTATTTTTAGACTGACCCATTTCCAAAGCTTCTAACCTTCTAGACAAAGCGGCAAACTTAGCGTCTGACTCGAATCTTGTATCTACCACATTGGTGCTACTTATATTGACCAAGAGTCTTTTATGGGGTTCAACACAAGGCTCCCACTGTTGGGATTTTTCAGCGATAGTTCCTAAGAAGGTAAAATCATCATCAACAGTTTTATTAGTGAACTCACCAGCGCACATAGACTCGACCATGGATTTAGTCGAATAGTCTAAACCATTATAAATAATCTCCACAAGTTTCATCTTATCAAATCCATGGTGAGGACACTGGGATAGGAGATCATTGAATCTCTCTAAAAACCTATAAAGAGATTCTCCCTCTTGTTGCACACTAGCACTAATTTTCTGCCTAACAGCTGCAGTTTTATGCTTAGGGTAGAATTTCATATAGAAAGCAGCAATCAATTCCTGCCATGTTTCAATGGATTCAGATGGTAGGTTGTTCAGCCAGGTCTTGGCTTTATCTCTCAAGGAAAAGGGAAACATCTTAAGTTTCAAGACTTCTTCAGTAAGGTCTTTTATTCTAACTGTCCCACAAATTTCCTCAAAGTCCCTAATATGAAAATAAGGGTTCTCATTATATTTTCCTAAGAATATAGGGATCATCTGAAGAATACTAGGTTTTATCTCGAAATTATCCGTATTGGCTGGAAATTTAATGCACGAAGCTCGGTTGGCCCTAGTTGGGAACATGTAATCTTTCAAAGTAGTCATTGCTGGCACAACTGACGTACTAGGGGTACTTTCCTCACAAAGAGACAGATTCTCAAAACTGAAGTTTCCAAAAACGGGGCTATCAAAAGAAGAGTCTTCAAGATCCCCGCCTTCACAAGAAGAACTACTAGGTTTGTCACTAATCAAACGACCTAGAGTGTTTCTTTTCCAAGCCCGTTCTCTAATGACCTCGGGCATACATTAGAAAAAGAAAAATCCTAAAAGGAAGGGAGATTCTAAGCAAACACAAAGAAGGCTGACTCCACCAAAGCAAACCTAAAATTTTCTAGCAAACAAAAAGCATGATGGCTCCATTTAGATTGTTTCTAGACCAACTTCTAATCCTTCGAAAGGGAACTCGTTACAATCTGAGCAAACCCCTCTAGAATCAATCCGCTTTTACGTAAGTTGAATAGAGGCGAGGGAAGCTGCTGGATCTTTGATACCCAAGGCCTCACCGCATTACAAAGTGGCGCAGTCACGCATTCAACTCACAGAAACCATCACGAACTTCGAAGAATGCTCAAAATAGTAACCAATATTTTTCGAACGAGTTTCCTATTAAGCTCGTTACCCTATCGGTCTCGTTCTATTCCAAATTTTAAGGATTAGGTTCGCGTTAAGTTTCGTTTTCCTAAGGCGGGCAAGAAGAGAACGGTGATGAAATCCGAACCCTTATCTTGTATGGCTAGTCCTTTCCCTTTACTAGGAATTTAAAACAGCCGTTTTCAGTTCCTCGACATATATGCAAATGAAATAATACAGTAACTCTCTGACAGGGGATTCGCGAGTGTTTCGACAAACTTACCCCCCGTTCCAGACGGGGGATGAACCTTTGTAGTCGACTCGGGCCACGACTCATATGTCATGTACGAATCCGAGGGGCCGAGGTGATATCGTAATCACCGTCCTTCTTTGCAAACAGTTTAATATTTAAACTACCCTTCCGTAGGGTTTAAAAAAAAATGTCCAAGTCCAAAAAGTAAAGTGCAAAATAAAAAGAAAATTACAAGAATAAAGAAATCCTAATACAATCTAAAGAAATAAACTCTCTTTTTTTTTCTTTTTTTTTTTCTCTCTTTTTATAATAAAAAAAAATCTTCTCCTTTCGCTTTGTCTTTAACACCAAACTTTAAGTATTCACCAAAAGCTTTGGCAAATTTTTCTTTCGCTCCAAATTCCAAAATCTGTAGTAAAAAGACAAAAACAAAAACGTAAAGAAGAACAAATAAATAAAAACCTAAAAAAAAGAAAAAGAATAAAAATAAAAATCTAAAAACTCTAGCCTAAAGACAAGCAACGTGTCGACGGCGCCAAAAATTGATGTGAATCAATAATGTTGTAGTAATAATAGGTTCGTGAGACTTGTGAAAGCAATAGATTTTAGATTTAATAAAACTAAAAATAAGAAAACTTAATGCAAATTTAATTTCAAAATATTGAGAATAACCAAGACACTGATTCCACTATTACACATGAATAAATTATGGTAAATAACCCAAAACTCTAATTATCTTTTAAGTCCTTTGTTTCTTAATTCACAAATAATCAGGAAAATTCTCAAAAATTAATTGTATCCCCTAAGCATAGATTATCTTAATACAAAGCATAACCTATCTAATTGAATCACAACTAATGAAGAAAATTATGCAAACAATAAAAAAACTCTGCAAAAGCAGTGATTGAGTGAATTATAAATTATAAATTAGAGAAAATAAATAATTACCAATTATTCATGCGTAAATAGCTTCCTCATTGCCTTGGTTGCGAGAGAATTAGCCGCTCATCATGTTGGAAACACACTCAAAATTCATTTTTATTGCTCAAAGTGTTTACAAATGATGAAATGGGAAAAAGGATGATGAAACCGGGTTTGTAACAGTTTTATTTGTTACAAACCGAGCCGTTACAAAGAATCATAAACATTATCTATCGCTAACACTGTATCGATACGACCCTCTTCGAATTGTCGTTGTTGTTGTTGCAAAAATGACTGCCTATGGTGGTGTTTTGTTCTTCGTAGCTTCTTCACCAGCAGAAAAATATTCTTCCTGCAACTTGATTTTCTCAACTTTCTGATGCTCTGAATCTCTCCCAATCTCTCCGTACCCCTTCTACTCGACCCCAAAACCCTTTATATACTCTACAGGGCATAAAAATATCACACAATAACTTCAAACAATTCTCCATTACTCGGCATTGAAAAAAATATTCTCGGGAATATTTTCTTCCCTATTTTACCTCCTCAAGATGTTTTCTCGTGACATAAGACTTCCAACATGTTGAGTAACCATCCAGAAACAGTATAACACGCAACATGCACACGAAAATCTCTCGACCACACACTCAGAACTCGGAAAAAACCCGTGAGACTCTGTTTTCTCCTCGCGTAATTTCCAGCCAATTCTAACCGATTACAAAGCCCACACCAAGCCTGTTACGCTTAAACAGGCCTTCCCACGAAATTTCAGCCTTTGAATCTCGTCACAACTCCTCCAAATTCGAAGCAGCAACTCTGCACTTTTCAAATATATTTTTCCCGCCATTTTTGTTCTTCACGAGAAAGAAGGTGGTTAGCACTTATCCAACGTCCTGGGTGCCGAATAACCAGTGGGTGCCCCTTAGTAATTGGGTTACCCCTTATCCAAAGTGGGAGTCCGAATAGCAAATGTCCTCCGGGGGTGTTCCGAGCAACTTTTCGAGCCGAATTCTCCAACAATCTTTATTTCCAAAAAATACCTACAAACACACAAAACACCATAATAAGGACAAAAATGAGTACTAACAATACGAAACATTGAGGACAAATTAGACACATAAATGCGTCTATCACTCGCCCCGTCCCGATTTGATCCCGAAGCATTTTTTGATTTCGTGCCGCCAAGTTTCTGCATAAAATTTGGTATCGCTAATAGTCATCGTTACAATAAGCCATCTGACTCATATCCTTAGTTCACTATAAAAAAAATAACATAATGTTCCTATTCGATTTGGTAAAGCTCGGCTTCGCTTTGCCTCTCCCCATCCCTATTCGATTTGGTAAAGCACGGCTTCGCCTCGCCCATCCCGATTTGATCCCAATGCATTTTTTGATTTCGTGTTTCCAAGTTTCTGCATAAAATTGGGTTTCGCAAACCATCATCGTTACAATAAGCCGTCTGACTCATATGCTTAGTTCAGTACACAAAACAACATAATGTTCCAAGCATGAAAATAAGTAGGTGCTTATTTGAAAACTTAGGTAAATACCATTACTTTTCAAAATTTAGATTATTATTATCAACTTAATTACATTATTTTGTTTGTTTAGCCAATTCATATGAAATGATTTTGTAGTTCATCTACATGTTAGTCCTTTTACACACTAATATCTAAACAACCAAGAGCTAAGCTTTATTTTCCTTAGTAGCATCACCACCATGCCGAAGTCGTTCTCTTTTTTAAGTAGACGCACCACCATCCTGTCTACGAAGACATTTAATTTTCTAAATAAGCGATAGAAGGTCTTTGGTGATGGCAATCGGGTTTCGAGCTTCCCACGGATTTCAAGCCAGTATAGCAATTCTTTTATGAACTGCAGCATATAAGTGTTAATACTAAATGATCTATCAAGAACACTTAGTTTACTAAACCATAGATTCATAATTAATCAAAGTTAATGAGAAAGGACTTCAAATTAACTTACCTTGCCACATCCACCGTTTCCAGGACATCCCAAGGGAACACCCGTACCATAGGAATTGGCCTATTCGCTAAGGCTGGCCTTGCTCATGATCAATGCTCCATATTTTAACAACTTTCTAACCACCCCTATGTCACGTGGGACAGAAGACTCCAGTAGTGCAAATGCAAACGATCCATCTCTAGTGTTAAATTTATCTTTGGTTGGTTGCTATATTAATTGGTATGATTTTTTATAGTAATAATTTGTGCCCGTTTTATATTTGTATGGCAAGATAAGCTATTAATTATGTATTTTAACTTTCTTCCCATCTCATTGCTATGCGAATGGACAACCTAAGTAGGTTGGAACATACTTGGATCAGGTATCATTGCTTTCAAGGGGCGTTCACTCATTCTGAATGAATGATGTGTTGGGACTCTGTTCTGTATATGGCTGTTGATAGTTACAATGGTTATAGTGTCTGCAAGAGGTATTTTTTTGCATTGTGGATGCCGTTCCAGCCTCAGTATGCTAGTCTACAATCTTCTCCAATCACGCATCAATTTCTTCGGTCGTCATGTTCTGAATATATGGCAAATGAACTATTTTAGTCAGAAATGGTAAATGAAAAATTTTAGTCAGAAAATTTTCCAATGTCTAGATCAAATGCATATCAGAATGTTCTTATCAAAGTAGTAGAGCTTCTTAATTTCGACCTTATCCTCCCTCACATGCTATGCTGGAATTAAATTTCCAAACCTAAACTTTTTAAGTGTCATAATCTTTTGTCTTTTACATTCCAATAGACTCAAGTGTTTCTATAAGTGTTGAAACTATGTTCCTAATATATCTAGAAAAAATTATCAATACACCTAATTTACTATCTAGTAGTTTATGCTTTCTTTGCTATTTTTCTTGTAAATTATGTATATTACGTGTGTTTTTGAGTTATTAGGTACTCTGGAGTCGCACGGAGGAAAAGAAGAAGAAATCACCAAAATTGAGCAAGAAAGGGAAAATTTGTCATTTCCCAGGAAAACACTATCGGGAGATGAGCCATGGTTAAAGGGCAACTCTCTCAGAGGAGTATTAAAAATAGGCCAGCCCATGTTAAGGGGAAACTTGCTTTTGGAAGAATTATAAAGAGCAGACAGCTATAGTTGAGGGGTTACCATCTAGGGTGTCCCTTATCAGTTATTAGTGAGAGTAAGTATCATTGGTTAACCCTTAGCAGTGACCGGATACTGGATAACCAACCCTACTTCCTAACCCTAAAACCGAGAAAAGAAAATCTTCTCAGCCATTCATTCAGTTCGAATTTCACTGAAATTGAAAACAAGCAGCGGTTGCTGCTGTTATTTTGTTCGAGAGGAGATCGATTTATGAGATACTTAATGGAATCGGTTCATGGAGGAGATAGAGCTGTTGATGAAAGAAATTTAGGGTTGTTGTTGTAAAACCCATCTGAGGCAGATCGAGAAAAAAATTGAGAGAAATGGGAATCTGTTGCTGCTTTGGATTAGTGAAGAAATTGAGATAGGCATTTCGGCTGTACTTGAAGCTAATGAATGAATCTGTGATATTCAGAAGATGAGGTTGTGTTAAATTCAGATATGTGGGTTTTGCTGTGGAGGAGAAAGGGAAGATGGGTCTTCACAGAAATGGGTTTGTGGTGGTGCTGGAAATTGGAAGACGTTGGTGGAGTTAGAGTTCTGAATTAGGAGTTGGTTTGATCTTGGTTGAAGAACGAGAAGGATTCAAGCATAATTTGTTGTGAAGAACAGATGGAGATGGGGTCTGTGTTGGTGTTGGTGTTGCAGTAAAAGCAAGAACTGAGTTGAATGTTGTTGTTGTTAAAACCAGCAGGAGAATGAAACTTGAACCAAATTAGATGAATGTTAGGTTTGTCGCAGGAAATACAGAGAAGAATGGCCTGAAAACAACGGCCGAAAAGTCCTGTAATCAGCTGTTACTCGGCCGATCCTCCCCTCCGGCGAGTCAACTCGGTGCAGGAAACGACCATTCCAGAACGATTCCGACGACCGATCCAGATCAGTGACTCAGCCGATTAAGACTACTCAGCTGACTAAGAACCTGACTCAGAAGCTGACTCACCCTCCTCCTTGACCCGCTGACTAATAGTTGACTGACGTTTGACTCCTTTGACCGTTAGTCCTAACGGTGGACTGACGGAATATTCCGTCGATTGAAGGAATTTTCAGGTGGCCGGCGATGACGAATTCCGGCCAAAAACACAGTTTTCCGGCGAGCAAAAAATACAAAATTTTGTATGGACTTCTCTCATATGTGTGAAGACTTAGAATTGGGAATTGGATGAAAACTTGGAAGTTTTGGAAAATTGGACTAGAATTTGGAATATGGCTCAAATTGGGAAAGTGGTGTTCTTTTGGAATGAGGATTCTTTTCCTACAAAGATATGGAGAGTATTGAAGCCTATAAATAGAGGAGTTCTCTACAACTTTTACACACATCTGCTTTGGAGAAGGAGTTAAAGTGCACAAGGATTGGAGGAAGGAGCAACCATCATCTTTTCAATAAGTTTTTCTTTCTTCCTTTATTATTATTATTATTGTGTGAACTCCAAATTATGAGTAGATAATTTTCTTATTGATTGAGGATGAATTCCTAGTTCTTAATATATGGTTTGAGTTTTGTTTCAATTCTACTTTGAAGTTTTTCATATGATTATCGATTGTTTTTGCTAATATTAATGTTTATGTTTGATTGATAGGTCATTTGGGTGGCCAACTAAATTGATTTGTTAATTAATCTAAAGCTAGTAAAAGTTAGGGGATAAGTAATTGTTTCTTGACTATTTACATAAGTAGAAAACACAAGACCTTGCGGAGGATTCCGTGGAGCAATTGTGTGTGAAAACAACGTTAGCAAGTGGACCTTGATCTAAGAGTTTAACTACTAATATCAACCTAATAAATTCATGAATCTTAATGCGTTTAACTAAATTACATCTTGGGTGATCTACTACTAGGTGGTTTGGTGAATAGAATCCGGTAGGCGAGAACTTCTGTATCCGGTGAAATAAGGGATTTTGGGGTTAGCACTGATCTAGCTGCTATATCTACGGTTGGTGATAATCTATGACTAATAACAAGTGGAAAAGAACATAACTTTAATCATTGTTTTGCAGCGAAGAAGGATTCCTTGATCTATTCTCTCTCATTGATTTCAACTTACACTTTTAATTACTTTGTTTATTTGTTTTGCTTTTAAAATCTTGAACCAATACCCCCCTTTTTTGTGACATTATAAGACAACTATAATCTCTTGCTCCTCGTGGGATCGACCTTGACTACCCTATATTACTCTTTAATTAGGTAGTAAAGTATTAATTAGTTTTTTGTGGTTACGACACGCATATAAATTTTGGCGTTGTTTCCGGGGAGCAACGGGCGATTTTAGTTGTTTTCTTTTTACTTTTTGCATTATTCTTGCTTTGTTAGATTCTATATTGTATCTAATTTAGTTTTGTGAACCTTGTTGTAGGTACTATATCTTTGGTGAATGCTTCAAGGGGGAAGACCGAGTCCAATTAGAATATGTCTTCGATCCGGCACTCACTAAAGGACTTTATTCGAGCGGTTAACACTCCGCTTCATCGTTCAACATCAAGTGAATTCGCAGATTCGGACATAGAAGTAGAGGCAATATGTGATCGTACACTCAAGGACCTAGCTTCTCACAAGCTCGATACACAACAATGGTGTATCCAAACTAACTCAACTTTCGAGATCAAGCCGGGGTTGATTAGAGAATTACCAAAGTTCCATAGCATGGTGAATGAAGACCCGAACAAACATCTTATGGACTTCAACACCATAGTCACGGACATGCTTCCACCGAATACTAATGCGGATGGAGCAATGTTGAAAGCTTTTCCGTTCTCTTTGGCGGGCAATGCTAATGAATGGTTATACTATTTGCCTTCCGGAAGTATCACAACATGGAATGGGATGAAGAAACTTTTCCTCGAGAGATATTTTCCCACATCAAAGGCTACTCAAATTCGCAAAAAAAATTGTGGGATAAAGCAACATGTGGGAGAGTCATTATATGAATGTTGGGATCGATACAAGAGATTGGTGGAAAGTTGTCCACATCATCAATTTAGTGACGCCATGATAATCCAATACTTCTATGAAGGTCTCCAAACAAGTGATAGATATCTTCTTGATGCCGCCGGTGGTGGTGCACTAGTGAACAAGACGGTGGCCGAAGCTACCGAGTTGATTGAAAGTATGGCGGCAAACTCACAACAATTCTATGCAAGAGGTGATTCAATAGTTAAGTTGGTGCATGAAGTTAGTGACTCGTCTTCACAATCCTATCAACGGTTAAACAACATAGAGAGGGTAGTGCAACGGTTGGCCGCGGTAATTATTTCGGATGATGAAACCGAACAAGTAAATGCTTTATATCCAAATCAAAGGCAAAGGTACGATCCATACTCAAATACTTACAATCCCGGTTGGAAGGATCATCCCAACTTTAGCTATGAAAACAAGCAAGCGGAGGCTCCTAATCCATATGCGCAACAAGGTGGATTCCAACAATCACGTTTCCAACCTCAACAACAACAATTCCAACCACAACAAGTCAAGGAGCAAGATTCTTCGAATAATGACAAGTTGAATGTGATAATGCAAAGCATGCAAGGTCTCACTTCTATGTTACAACAAACCCAACAAAAGACCGATTCGTCAATCAAGGATTTACAAAATCAAATGGGACAATTGGAAACCGATATGAACTTAATGAAAGCTCAAGCATTCACAAAGCTTCCTTCACAACCAATTGTGAACCCAAGAGAGAATGTTAATGCGGTTACTTTACGAAGTGGTATTCTTTTGGAATGAGGATTCTTTTCCTACAAAGATATGGAGAGTATTGAAACCTATAAATAGAGGAGTTCTCTATAACTTTTACACACATCTACTTTGGAGAAGGAGTTAAAGTGCACAAGGATTAGAGGAAGGAGCAACCATCATCTTTTCAATAAGTTTTTATTTCTTCATTTATTATTATTATTATTATTATTGTGTGAACTCCAAATTATGAGTAGTTAATTTTCTTATTGATTGAGGATGAATTCCTAGTTCTTAATATATGGTTTGAGTTTTGTTTCAATTCTACTTTGAAGTTTTTCATATGATTATCGATTGTTTTTGCTAATATTAATGTTTATGTTTGATTGATAGGTCATTTGGGTGGCCAACTAAATTGATTTGTTAATTAATCTAAAGTTAGTAAAAGTTAGGGGATAAGTAATCGTTTCTTGACTATTTACATAAGTAGAAAACACAAGACCTTGCGGAGGGATTCCGTGGATCAATTGTGTGTGTGAAAACAACGTTATCAAGTGGACCTTGATCTAAGAGTTTAACTACTAATATCAACCTAATAAATTCATGAATCTTAATGCGTTTAACTAAATTACATCTTGGGTGATCTACTACTAGGTGGTTTGGTGAATAGAATCCTGTAGGCGAGAACTTCCGTATCCAGTGAAATAAGGGATTTTGGGGTTAGAACTGATCTAGCTGCTATATCTACGGTTGGTGATAATCTATGACTAATAAAAAGTGAAAAAGAACATAACTTTAATCATTGTTTTGCAGCGAAGAAGGATTCCTTGATCTATTCTCTCTCATTGATTTCAACTTACACTTTTAATTACTTTGTTTATTTCTTTTGCTTTTAAAATCTTGAATCAATACCCCCCTTTTTTTGTGACATTATAAGACAACTATAATCTCTTGCTCCTCGTGGGATCGACCTTGACTACCCTATATTACTCTTTAATTAGGTACTAAAGTATTAATTAATTTGTTGTGGTTACGACACGCATACAAATTTTGGCGCCATTGCCGGGGAAAACAAGTGGAGAGTCCAACTCGTCATGAAGAAGCTAGTGAAGAAGTAGTCAAAGAGAAGGAGGATGCCGTACCAAAGGAGCATTCAACACCAACCGCCCAATCCAAGGAACCGGTTCCTACTTTCACTACTCCACCTCCTTTTCCTAGTCGTTTTTCCAAGTCCAAGAAAGAAGCTCAAGATAAGGCACTCATGGATATCTTCAAGAAGATAGAAATCAACATCCCCTTCATCGAGGCCATTAAGACAATGCCAAGGTATGTTAAGTTCATGAAGGAGTTATGCACAAAGAAGGATAGGTTGCTTGATAATGAAATTACTAAAGTTGGCGAAAGTGCGTCGGCTATACTTTTGAAGAAGATGCCTACAATGTGCACGGATCCTGGTGGTTTCACGGTGCCAATTACTATTGGTAAGGAAAGGTTTGAACATGCTTTACTTGACTTGGGAGCTTCCATTAGTGTGATGTCGGCCGATATATATGACTCCTTGAATCTTGGACCGTTGAAAGAGACAAGAGTTATTATCCAACTAGCAAATAAGTATAACATCTATCCAAAGGGACTTATAGAAGATGTTCTAGTGCAAGTGAATGAGTTAATTTTTCCGGTGGATTTCTTTGTGGTGGATATGGACAACAATGAGAATCGTTCGTCTACTTCTCTACTTCTTGGGAGGCCATTTATGAAGACCGCAAAGATGAAGATTGATGCTGATAAAGGTACACTCACTATGGAATTCGAAAAGGAGGTAATCCACTTCAACATATTTGAAGCCATGCGCTACCCAAGTGATGTGCATTTCGCTTACTCCATTGATGTGGTTGGTTCATTAGCGCAACAAATGGTGGAATTGAATCGAGAGGATGAACTTGATGTGGTGTTGCAAAAGAGCATTGAATTGGATGTCCATGGAATTTCTAACTTGGATGTTGAACTTTCCAAGGAATTGGTGGAGACGTGGTGCCTTGACGGCATTATAAGAAGCTAAGGGTAATGTTTCCTATATTTCTTTACCCGTGAATGATGAATTACTTGTACCATCTATTGTGAAGGCACCTAAACTAGAGTTGAAGCCACTTCCGGATCATTTGAAGTATGCGTTCTTGGGAGATGGAGATGAGCTTCCGGTGATTATTTCAAAGAACCTCACACCGGTACAAGAAGACTGTTTGCTTAGAGTCTTGAAAGAGCACAAAACGGCTATTGGGTGGACAATTGCGGATATCAAGGGCATTAGTCCATCCATATGCATGCATAGGATTCTAATGGAAGAGAACATGAAGCCGGTACGTGATGCTCAACGTAGGCTTAATCCTCCCATGATGGAGGTTATGAAGAAAGAGATACTCAAATTGCTAAGTGCGGGGGTGATCTACCCAATTTCCGATAGCAAATGGGTTAGTTCGGTACAAGTGGTGCCAAAGAAGTCCGGTGTTACGGTTGTTCGAAATCAAGATGATGAACTTGTTCCTACAAGAGTTCAAACCGGTTGGAGAGTGTGCATTGATTATAGAAAGCTTAATTACACAACCCGAAAGGATCACTTTCCTTTACCTTTCATTGATCAAATGTTGGAGCGGTTAGCGGGTCATTCTTATTATTGTTTCTTGGATGGTTATTCGGGATACAATCAACTTGTTATTGCACCGGAGGACCAAGAGAAGACCACTTTTACTTGTATGTTTGGAACATTTGCGTATAGACGAATGTCGTTTGGTCTTTGCAATGCACCGGCTACTTTCCAAAGATGCATGGTAAGTATATTATCAGATTACGTGGAGCGCATTATTGAGGTATTTATGGACGACTTTAGTGTTTATGGCAATTATTTTGATATTTGTTTAGATAACCTTGAACTAGTTCTTAAACGATGCATAGACACTAACCTTGTTCTTAATTTGGAGAAATGTCATTTTATGGTATACCATGGCATAGTACTTGGTCACATTGTGTCCTCTCGAGGGCTCGAAGTGGACAAGTCAAAGATAGATTTAATAAGAAACTTACAATATCCCACTTCGGTGAGGGAAGTTCATTCATTTCTTGGTCATGCAGGTTTCTATAGGCGGTTTATCAAGGATTTCTCCAAAATCTCCATGCCAATGTGCAAGTTACTACAAAAGGAGGTACCTTTTGACTTCAACAAGGAATGCAAGGATGCTTTTGACAAATTGAAAGCAATGTTGACAAGTGCGCCAATTATCAAGTCACCGGATTGGAATCTTCCATTTTAACTAATGTGTGATGCTAGTGATTATGCGGTTGGAGCCGTTTTGGGTCAAAGAGTGGACAAGTTGTCCCATGTTATCTATTATGCATCTAGGACCCTTAATGATGCACAAATCAACTATTCTACCACGGAAAAGGAGTTATTGTCTATAGTGTTTGCATTGGAAAAATTTCGATCATACTTGGTGGATACAAAGGTTATTGTGTATTCTGATCATGCGGCACTTAGATACTTAATAAAGAAGAAAGAAGCTAAGCCAAGACTAATCCGGTGGATCCTATTACTACAAGAGTTCGGCATAGAAATTCGAGATAAGAAAGGTGTGGAGAATACCGTTGCGGATCATCTTAGTAGACTTGTTATGTCTCACGAAGAACTTCCATTACAAGACCGCTTTCCGGACGAACAACTTTTCTCCTTGGAAGAATCAACACCTTGGTATGCGGATATAGTGAATTATTTGGTGACAAGGAAGGTACCTAGCACAATGTCTAACTTCCAAAAGATGAAGCTTAAGAATATAGCAAAGAAATATGTGTGGGATGAACCATACTTATGGAAATATGGCGTTGATCAAATAATATGAAGGTGCGTACCTAACTCCGAATTTCAATCTATTCTCTCCTTTTGTCATACTTTTGCTTGTGGTGGCAACTTTGGTTCTAAACGTACCGCTCTCAAAGTTCTTGAAAGTGGATTTTATTGGCCCACCTTGTTTGAAGATTCATATGTTTTTTGTAAATCGTGTGATAGATGTCAAAGAACGGGCAATCTAGGTGCTCGAAATCAAATTCCACTCACACCAATTCTCGCCGTAGAGATTTTTGATGTGTGGGGAATTGATTTTATGGGCCCTTTTGTCAATTCGAATGGAAATTTTTATATACTTCTTGCCGTAGATTATGTTTCTAAATGGGTGGAGGCTAGAGCCACCAAAACTAATGATTCTCAAGTTGTTTGTGATTTTGTAAGAGAAAACATATTCACTAGGTATGGCACACCAAGAGTGGTGATAAGCGATGGAGGCTCACATTTCAAGAAGTCTTTCCACGCTCTCCTCAAGAAGTACAACATAACACACAAGATTGGTACGCCTTACCATCCAAAAACTAGTGGACAAGCTGAAATTTCAAACCGTGAAATCAAGTCCATCCTTGAGAAAAAGGTGAATACGACAAGGAAAGATTGGAGCTTTAAGATCAATGATGCACTTTGGGCGTATAGAACGGCGTACAAGACACCGATTGGTATGTCTCCATATCGGTTGGTTTATGGCAAAGCTTGTCATCTTCCGGTTGAACTTGAACATAAGTCTTATTGGGCGATAAAGAAATTCAACATGGATTGATGAAGCGGGGAAACAAATAAAGTTACAACTAAATGAGCTAGAGGAGATACGTAATGACGCTTACGAGAGTGCCAGGATTTACAAGGAAAAGACCAAGCTTTTTCATGACAAGATGATTTCTCGGAAAAGTTTTGTTGTGGGGCAAAAAGTCCTTTTATTTCATTCTCGCCTTAAACTATTTCCTGGAAAATTAAGGTCCCGTTGGATTGGACCATATGTTGTTACTAATATTTTTCCTTATGGTGCAGTTGAAATTACTAGTCTTAGAGACAACTCGGTTTCCAAAGTCAACGGCCATAGATTGACGTCATACTATGAGAACATCGCCTATGTGAATGTGGATGAACTTCCATTTGAATATTTGCTCCCTCTGGAGGAGTAATAAGAAGCAAGAGCTATGTCGGGCCGTCGACTTTAAAACAAGCGCTAAGTGGGAGGAAACCCACCGGTTTTGTATTTCTTATCCTCTTGTTTTTATTTGCTTTTTGTGTGTTTATTTTTCTTGTTCCATATCATATTAGGATTTCCCACCTTGACTTTACTTGGACGATTCAATTACATTGAGGATAATATAAGGTTTAAGTGTGGGGCAGTGGCTAAGCATATATTTTTGCATAAAAAAATAATAATTTTTTGCATAAAACTTTCAACTTTTAGAGATTTTAGAGTCACTAGCATACTTCTAGGTATGATTACATAGAGAATTTTGACCGACATAATTGAACTTGGAAGTGTTAGGGAACTACGTTCGATTTCTTGCTTGTTAGAGTGTTAAATAATGGATTTAATCATGCAGGTGATGCAAATTTGGTGCAGGGAGAAGTGCGTTATTAGAGTTTCTGATCAATCATTAGTGGAGACTACCCATTTTCATATCATGTGAGGCACCGACCAAAAATTCTTCCTTTACTAAAGAGATTCTTTTGAGTGTGTGTCACCGTACGTTAATTCCGGGTAGAATGTTGAGCTACCCAATTTCACACCAATTTTCAGCACTATTTTGATCTCTTGAGTGCTAATTTTTGTCAATCATGACGGTGACGTCTATAGATGAAAGCCTCCTTCTTGTAGTTCGATTTGCAGTTAGCACCATTCTCTCTCTCGACAACAACGGGTCCATAGAAACACCACAATTATCAAAAAGGAGCGACATCAAAATCTACAAGGAAAGTTGAAAAGGTTCAAGGTTTGCAAGCAACAATGGAACAAGAAAAAGAGCAAAATTTTAAATCCAAGTAAAGCAACATACAATGAGCAGATTTTACATACATGTTAAAGACTTACATTGCAATGAGGTAATTCTATATCCAAGTATTAAGACTTATTTACAAGAGCGAAGAAAAGAAAAAGTGAGAATTATTGAAGTTTATGATTTCGAGACGATACAAGTTGTGAAGAATCAAGCGGTAAAGTACTTTTCCACGGCCATGTTTGTTTTGTTTATTTTGTATTTTGTTTCTCTTGTCTAAAAAAATAAATAAAAAAATGAAAAAATAAAATGAAAAAAAAATGAAAAAATAAAATAAATATATATGAGACAAGAGAAATATCTATTATTGTTTTGTGTTGAATAAGCCGTGGGGAAGGAAAATCTATAAGGAAGTTTCAAGCGACAAGGAGTTAAGGAAAAAGGTTACAAATTGTTAAGGATCTATGAAGCTAAAGAGTTTATCACCAATAGTTGAGGCCGAAGACCAAGAAGATGAAGACAAGGAGCGGAAGACGTTTCTATTGGATTCCGTGAGAGTGGTGTTATCATAATTGGCAATCGGATGTGAAGGTAAGTAAGTAATCTCATCCTCGATATAAGTGGTTGATTTCCTTTCTTAGAGATCGTTAGAAAAATGGTTTTTCAAAATGTTAAAAGATGTGGGTTTTTCAAAATTTCGGAAGTTATCCTTCCCACCATTCAACGTGTTGCAGGAATTCTCTCTTTATTCCTACCTGCACATATGTGAGACCCATAAAAAATCCATCTTTTTGAGTGCAATTATCATAAAATCCTTTTGGCGAGGCAGAAGTCAAGGCGAAATGCTTATTGATCATTTCTCAAACACGTGTTCTCTCATTATGGTGTGGTTATTTCTCACTCAACATTTAAGAATGAGAATATGTTTTTAGTATTTCTAACTTCTTATTACTAGCATGCAGAAACTTTATGTCCTCATATCTCTAAGGATGCTTGGGACGCTGGAACGCTTTGAAGTTGTAAGTTTTAGTTTGATTTGCTCGAGGACTAGCAAAGTCTAAGTGTGGGGGAATTTGATAGGTGTAGAATACACCTAATTTACTATCTAGTAGTTTATGCTTTCTTTGCTATTTTTTTGTAAATTATGTATTTTACGTGTGTTTTTGAGTTATTAGGTACTCTGGAGTCGCGCGGAGGAAAGAAGAAGAAATCACCAAAATTGAGCAAGAAAGGGAAAATTTGTCATTTCCCAGGAAAACACTATCGGGAGATGAGCCATAGTTAAAGGGAAACTCTCTCAGAGGAGTATTAAAAACAGGCCAGCCCATGTTAAGGGGCAACTTGCTTTTGGAAGAATTATAAAGAGCAGCCAGCTATAGTTGAGGGGTTACCATCTAGGGTGTCCCTTATCAGTTATTAGTGGGTGTAAGTATCATTGGTTAACCCTTAGAAGTGACTGGATACTTCCTAACCATAAAACCGAGAAAACAAAATCTTCTCAGCCATTCATTCAGTTCGAATTTCACTGAAATTGAAAACAAGCAGCGGCTGCTGCTGTTATTTTGTTCGAGAGGAGATCGATTTATGAGATACTTAATGGAATCGGTTCATGGAGGAGATAGAGTTGTTGATGAAAGAAATTTAGGGTTGCGGTTGTAAAACCCATCTGAGGCAGATCGAGAGAAAAAATTAAGAGAAATGGGAATCTGTTGCTGCTTTGGATTAGTGAAGAAATTGAGATAGGCGTTTCGGCTGTAGTTGAAGCTAATGAATGAATCTGTGATATTCAGAAGATGGGGTTGTGTTAAATTCCGAGATGTGGGTCTTGCTGTGGAGGAGAAAGGGAAGATGGGTCTTCACAGAAATGGGTTTGTGGTGGTGCTAGAAATTGGAAGACGTTGGTGGAGTTAGAGTTCTGAATTAGGAGTTGGTTTGATCTTGGTTGAAGAGCGAGAAGGATTCGAGCATAATTTGTTGTGAAGAACAGATGGAGATGGGGTCTGTGTTGGTGTTGCAGTAAAAGCAAGAACTGAGTTGAATGTTGTTGTTGTTAAAACCAGCAGGAGAATGAAACTTGAACCAAATTAGATGAATGTTAGGTTTGTCGCAGGAAATACAGAGAAGAATGGCCTGAAAAAAACGGTCGGAAAGTCCTGTAATCAGCCGTAACTCGGCCGATTCTCCCCTCCGGCGAGTCAACTCGGTGCCGGCGATGACCGATCCAGATCAGTGACTCAGCCGATTAAGACTACTCAGCTGACTAAGAACCTGAATCAGAAGCTGACTCACCCTCCTCCTTGACCCGCTGACTAACAGTTGACTGATGTTTGACTCCTTTGACGGTGGACTGACGGAATATTCCGTCGACGGAAGGAATTTTCAGGTGGCCGGTGGTGACGAATTCTTGCCAACTTCCGGCCAAAACACAGTTTTCCGGCGAGCAAAAAATACAGAATTTTGTATGGACTTCTCTCATATGTGTGAAGACTTAGAATTGGGAATTGGATGAAAACTTGGAAGTTTTGGAAAATTGGACTAGAATTTGGAATATGGCTCAAATTGGGAAAGTGGTGTTCTTTTGGAATGAGGATTCTTTTCCTACAAAGATATGGAGAGTATTGAAGCCTATAAATAGAGGAGTTCTCTACAACTTTTACACACATCTACTTTGGAGAAGGAGTTAAAGTGCACAAGGATTGGAGGAAGGAGCAACCATCATCTTTTCAATAAGTTTTTCTTTCTTCCTTTATTATTATTATTATTATTGTGTGAACTCCAAATTATGAGTAGCTAATTTTCTTATTGATTGAGGATGAATTCCTAGTTCTTAATATATGGTTTGAGTTTTGTTTCAATTCTACTTTGAAGTTTTTCATATGATTATCGATTGTTTTTCCTAATATTAATGTTTATGTTTGATTGATAGGTCGTTTGGGTGGCCAACTAAATTGATTTGTTAATTAATCTAAAGCTAGTAAAAGTTAGGGGATAAGTAATCGTTTCTTGACTATTTACATAAGTAGAAAACACAAGACCTTGCGGAGGGATTCCGTGGAGCAATTGTGTGTGAAAACAACGTTAGCAAGTGGACCTTGATCTAAGAGTTTAACTACTAATATCAACCTAATAAATTCATGAATCTTAATGCGTTTAACTAAATTACATCTTGGGTGATCTACTACTAGGTGGTTTGGTGAATAAAATCTGGTAGGCGAGAACTTCCGTATCCGGTGAAATAAGGGATTTTGGGGTTAGCACTGATCTAGCTGCTATATCTACGGTTGGTGATAATCTATGACTAATAAAAAGTGGAAAAGAACATAACTTTAATCATTGTTTTGCAGCGAAAAAGGATTCCTTGATCTATTCTCTCTCATTGATTTCAACTTACACTTTTAATTACTTTGTTTATTTCTTTTTCTTTTAAAATCTTGAACCAATACCCCCCTTTTTTTGTGACATTATAAGACAACTATAATCTCTTGCTCCTCGTGGGATCGACCTTGACTACCCTATATTACTATTTAATTAGGTAGTAAAGTATTAATTAATTTGTTGTGGTTATGACACGCATACACATACTAACATTGATGCATGGTTAATAGGCTTAGCACCACGTATTCGCATAGGTATTCTTATGAACTTGTGAAACTAAAGTGGCTTCCCAATTTTCCTGGCTTTATAAATTATAAAAACTCCTCTTAGAGCCGAGAACATGAAATGTAAGTGATCGAGGGAGGGACAGACTAAATTTTAAAATAGTGCACTGAAAATCAAATTCATACCTGAATACTATCATTCGTAGCAGAAGTAATTGGGGGATACATTTGGATGTAACTGTTTTCAGTAGGGGACTTTCTTTTTGAATGGTATAATCAGATTCCTTGACATTCGGCATAGTTAATAATGTTTAAAAAAGTAAAGAGAACTAGACCTCCATCTTCAGCAAGCATCACTGCAAGAAAGACAGAATGGTTCATAACAACTCTATATAGTTCAATCATCTATAACAACACTATACCTACTACTTCAATTAATTTCGTATCCATCAAAATAATTGAAAATATTAATTTTAATGAAAATAATATCAACCCACCTTGTTAATTATATCTATAGCCCATCAGTACTTTATGCAAATGTATAATCTTTAGGTGGTGCGCAGTATTTTCTACGACAGCACAGGTTTCCAGATAGATCTTAGTTTTGTAATTGCGCGAATTTTCAAGAATTACCTCCTTCATGTGATCCAGCGTCAAGAGCAGCTGAAGCATCAAGATTTACTTTCTATTACAGAGATGCTAACGGCATCTGATATCAGCTTTATTAGGTCTGCACCAAAGTTTTTCTCGACCTACGACCAAAAAAATGCAAAAGGTGAGCAGTTCAAAGGAATCAAAACGAAAAATGGGAAGTTAAAAATGCAGAAGTTAATATGCATCCTACTCTATAAATAATGATTTCAAAATTAAATATGGATCCCAAGTAATAATTAAAAACTCCCCATTAACTACTTATAAAAGTTCCCAGGTTATATTTATAACTATGAGAAATACTAAGGTAATACGTTTATCTATAAAGTTCCCCTCCATATTTCACTCTCATTCTCTGGGCCTCCTAACTGTGTCAAGCAATCAACATGGACAAAATGAATGATTATGCTATTTATTTTCCCATTTAAGAATTAAGATATGTAATCTCATCCGTCTACATGAAATCATGTATGATATGTATCCATTTATGCTGATCAACAATATCCCCTGCTCCCGAGTAGTCATGGCTTCACAAAGATCAAACTCATACAATTAATCTTCAAGTTTACTTACACTGATATGTTTTTTGCGGCTTTGCCAACAAATCCGTATGTCTTTTCCCTACAAACCCATAAGCATACTTGTTTTCAAAAATGTGAACGACTTATTAATCACATGAGTAAACACCAAATTTTAATTACTCTTTGTAACTGCATTATAACTTAATCACCTGAAAATTTATAACATGAGCACATCCTTCTGTGCTTTGTCCTCATTACGGTTAGAGTTGGATGCTTGTCGCAGGCTTCAAGTTCAGCATCTTTAATACAGATGGATCGAATCGGGGTTTAGGTAAGTCATCATAATCTAATTCCATGGTCAACTTCAACTCTGCAGAAAATGTTTTTACGTTAGTATTAAAACTTTAGGAACTTAAAAAAAAATCCCTAAAAAAATCAAAATCACATTTTCTATCATACATTTATGGCGCATAAAAGAGAAAAGGATCAGTATGAAAATTGGTTCGGTAATCAATACCCCTAGTGACTAAAACTAACACAACCTCTATCTCTTCAACTCTTCCTTTCCTTTTGTTTGATTGTGTCAAACTGTTAGAAATCCAAGTTTTTCTTTCTACTATGTTGTTTTCAAAAGACAATTTCCTTAAAATAGTTTAAAGCAAGTTGGGTTAGTCAAATTATTAGTTTGATGGATACATGCATTATCACACAAAGAAATAAAAGTATACAAGGAATTGACAGAAAGACACAGATGGGTACTTTAAAACCGACTACAAATTACGGAATGGTACCTTTCATAATTGCTGCTAGAAGTAACATTTAGTTCTTATGTTGGTAAACCTAGCATAATCGATACCAATACAGTGTAAAAACCTAACTTTTCGTACCTTTCATAATTATTAGTTTGATGGATACTACCAATACAGTGTGTGTACAAACTGACTACCAAAAAATACACCGTGAATACACAACTTACCTGTCTAAAAAGTGCTGGTAACTCATGACCTTTCTCAAAAGCATAATCGATACCTCTGTGTATAGAAATTCAAATCAAATCTTGAGCATTATAAACAGTATAACTAAAAACATAATAGCTCAAAATCCATTGCAGCATTTTTATTTATACTTCTGAGGTTTGTCAGGCAATTGTATAGATTAACCAATTTGATCAAAAAATTGTTTCTAGGAACCAAATTAACCTACTGAGGTAATACTGAAACAAATTATTTCTTTTGGCGAAAAAGGACCAATGGATATTTGCTAAGGTCGTAAAATATACATCTATAGTGAGTCTAAATATGAGAAAGAAGAAACCAAATTACTAGGAAGAAGAAAAAATCAAAGAGATTACCTGATCAGGAAGACTTCCCTTGTTGGTTAATAGATAGAGAGCGATGACTTCCCTTATTTGTTAAGAGATGCAAGACATTTAACTTGGACCCGTGTTGCAGCTCTGTAAAAATATAAATTAGTATTGCTTCTAGCATTGGCACTTCCTTATTTGAAAAATATACTCCACAAATAAAACAAAATAATGGAAAAAATATCAATGTAATTTCAAGGATCAGAAAGTTCCATGAAGACCACACGTGGTAGTGCAATTAAGACTATGCTTTATCCTGTGAGCTGGTTTTGCAATGGCGAAGTTGTGGTTCCACTTCCCCACAGGTGGTGTTTCATTCAACATACGAAGTTGTATAAGTATTACATTAGGGTAACAAAAAAAAAATACTTATTCTCATAGCTATAATAAAAAGTAAATTAACATTCTCAAACACTAAACATGAATGAAAATTAGATTGAGTTACCTGGATTGTGTATTCGTATAAACTTCAGCTGTGGAATTAGGTTTCTTAAATTCAAAAATGCCTGCAACATAACAAAGACATTATTAAGAAAAAAAGAGTGGTTAATGGATGTGAAAGTATTAGTTAGCTAGTGTTTACGAAGTTACTGCTAGAAGCTTCAACCCTGAAAAAACTCAAAGAGAAGGTTGTAGGAGGGCCATAATTGACCCATTGTCCATTTTTAGAGATTTTAGAATCCATCAAAGAAATAACCGATTAAATTTGGGGAATCGCTATTAGGGTTTCTTCGTAACTTATCTTGGACAAAAATCGTACCTACAAAATAAAATAAAATAAAATAAAATAAAGGGTTAGGATTTATTAAAACAAAGGATATATCTGTTTCACCAATCAATCACAGACGCTGAATAAAATTTGAAACTAAAATAATACCTAAACCCCAGAGGATACATCTCAGCTTATTTCACCATCTGGTAATCGAATCTCAGTAACTGACTTTATTGAATCTGAAACATCAACTTTACCATGTCATCAAAACGGTCGATGTTTGTTAATTAATCTCTCAGCTTATTTCACCAGTTGGTAATCGAATCTCAGTAAATGACCTTATTGAATCTGAAACATCAACTTTACCATGTCATCAAAACGGTTGATGTTTGTTTATTAATCTCAGCATCCATGTGATTGAACATCAGAAAGACGGAGAATGAGAACAGGGAGAGAAGAAGATAATGGAAAGGGAGAATAAAAAGTTGGAGAGAAAGAAATGTCACTTGCTAACTACAAAGTAGAATTAAGTTCAGTAAAAACAAAAAATCAAAAATCATTATGAAGCAAATTATATAAATGTAAGAAAACTTTAACCTTATAATAAAACAAAACAATATGGTTAAGAAGGAAATTTCATGGTATGTATTAGATTTTTTGGCAGAACATTTATGAATTAGTGACTACAGTTAATCATCTATCAAGTGATTCTCTGAATCTAAACGAACCGTGAAAAATAATCATCTGCAGTTAAACAAAACAATATGGTTAAGTGAACTAAAGCGAACCGTACTATGATATTATTGCAACAATAATATAATACAAATGAGCCAAGCTATGATATCTCCCCTGCCCAGTCGTATCCCAAATCAAAAATTTAATATTTGCATCATTCACAACCAACGTCTGTGAGAAAAATGCTGCTCCAAATGTTGATTCCTATCAAAAACCCTAAGCAAAATAATTTTCTAAGAGTCAAATTCATATAAACTCACCTCCATGGAAATTGCTGAAATTAATTGGAACTTTTTTGATCAGTAATGGGGGGAGGAAAAATAAAACAAAAGGATTAGTGTTTATAGATTCAGAGAATCGGAGAGACATCAACAAAAGGGTTAGGGTTTACCAATAGAAAAAATCGTTCCTGCAAAATAAAATCAAACAAAAATAATTATAAGAAAACAAATAATATTTTGCTTAGGGTTTTTGAGTTTATATCAAAAACCCTAAGCAAAATAATTTTCTAAGAGTCAAATTCATATAAACTCACCTCCATGGAAATTGCTGAAATTAATTGGAACTTTTTTGATCAATAATGGGGGAGGAAAAATAAAACAAAAGGGTTAACGTTTATAGATTCAGAGAATCAGAGAGACATCAACAAAAGGGTTAGGGTTTACCAATAGAAAAAATCGTTCCTGCAAAATAAAATCAAACAAAAATAATTATAAGAAAACAAATAACGAAAAACCAAATCTATTTCGTTGAACAGAGATGGGGAATGAGAACAGAGAGAGAAGAAGAATTAAAGAGGCGAAAGAAAGGAGAACAGTGATCGTTCGGCATAAATAACTTTGTTTTACCCTTTGTTTTTTCACGAGAAAGGTAGAAGTCTTAGACTCCTATCAAGTTGTTTTTTTTTGTCTCTTTCAATCATCATGCTTCTGCATCCATTAATGGGTTGTTTTTAGGTTTTGATCTTAGTTGTTTTTTTTTTCTTTTTCTTTTGTTCTCTCGCAAATTTTTTACCTTTTTATTTTCATGGATTTTTAGATTATAGGTTTAGTTGAAGTTTCAAGTTTTTAGCATAGGAATGAGGTGGAAATTGACATGACAAGGGAGAAGAGAAAAATTAGGGATGACATGGCATAAAAAGAGAGAATCTCCCCTCCTTTAAAATGCTAAGTCATATAAGCTCCCACGTCGCACGGTGAGTATGACACCTCTCTCAAATTAAATTAGATAAAAGCTTTGGGAATTAGTAAACCTGGTGAGGACACTTGGCGAGACTCTATTGGTCAGGACATTAAAACTTAAATAACACTTCGTTTACACCCGGTATTTAACTGTCTGTTAGTAACGGCGTCACACAAAAGGTGAGTGGACAACACTTTTGTTGATGTCTAAGGCTTATAAATTTGTTACACTTGGTTTACATCAAAAATTTAACTGGACGTTACTAACGCCAGTTAGGTGGAAAAAATATTCGGGAGTTCTGTCCCAGCTATTCCGTGAATGAGGATTCTCTGGCTCTCATTGTTCTCCCCGACTCTCTTTCTTTCTCATAAACCTTATGCCGCTGAAACAAATACTTATTCTTTCTCATATTCTGTAGATTGATAAAGTGTTGTAATCAAATATTCGGTTTCAAAGGAGACGGAGCTAATCTTTTTACTCGAGTTTGATTTCACGGGTATTCCCTGCTCTGAATTTTAAAGAAACTCTCTATATCAAATTGATTGTAGGGTTTCAATCCAGACCTCTGCCTGTTTTTTCTTTTTTCTTCTCCGTTATACCTATTGATTCTGGTGATAATATAAATATCTGCAAGATATGGATATGCTACTGGAGAATATTTATCTCTGAAAGAGGATTGAACGGTAACCTAAATTAGGGTTTTAAATTGATTGATAGTTTTATGTGAAATTGATGACGATGTTGTTCAATAAAATATGGGTGTTCTGTTGTGATGAGGATATAACAGTATTAACAGTTTTTTGTTCCATTTTTTTCTTTTATATATTTTGTGATTTTCAATTTTTCATAATCAAAATACATTTTCACTTTACTTAACTGTTGTTATTGGGTGTGAAAATAGTGGTATTGTTTTGATTTGGAGATTGATGCAATGTTACTGTGGTGCTATGAACAACTAAGAAACAAAGTGAAATTTTAGAAATAAGCTTTCTTAGAAAACAAAGGAAAGTAAATTACCAAGAGAGTATTATACCAACCTGGACCGAATTCGATATATCTCATCTTTGTATTTATTGCATATTTGCAGCCAATCAAGGAAGATGCTATTGGTAACGTTCCTAAAATGGCATTATGTGACACTGACTCACCAATACCATATGTCCATATTGGTATTCCTGCTAACAACATGGGAACGAACATCATTGGGTGTCTTTTCTGGATATTGGCAAGGATGGTTCTGCAAATGCTCGGCATTATTCTACTTACACACAAATCAGATGGGATGGTAAGAACATCAACTTAATTATGTTCTATTAAGACACGCTAGGTGGCTTTGATTTTTTTTGTTATTTGCATCATTTTTCATCATCTAGGTAGAAGGTAGATTTTCTGTTGGTAGAAAGCAATAAAAAAACGACTTAGTTTCATTTTGGGATTTTACCTTTGCTCAATTAATTGGTGCTGAGTGGGGCAGTGAATTGGGTATTATTATATATATATATATATATATATATTTATCAATAATCTTATATAACAATTGTTCTTTGCAGGTGGATTTATTCTTCTACAGGAAGCCTGACGAAGCCAAGGATCAGGAAACATATTAGGGTGCTGCTCCAGTGGCCTATTTTGGTGTTGCTGGTAGGATTTCTAATGATTAATGGGGTGGCGATGCCCAATGGAGGGACTCAAGACAAATGTTGTTACAGCTACCAGCGAGAACACGAGCAGTTCAGTCGTAGATAAATGCTGCTACAGGTACTAAAGTGAACATTTTTCTTAGATGCATCTGTTCGCAAGTAAACTTAATGAAGCTATACTTTGCTCCCTGAAAACAATTACTAAAAAAACACTTAAAGCACCTACTTTTGAAATATAACTATGTTAAGATCCAGATGAATGTTTGTGTTGTCAGTTACATGAGGAGGTTTCTGCTGCTATTGGTCATTGTCGTTCATTGCATCTGTTACATATATGACACACTGATGTCTATGTAGCCATTGGGTGTCTCTTTTTCAGTAAGTTCATATGTTATATCTGTTATAGAGTCTTTTGATCTGCATTTTGCTTACTGGATATAACTAATCTCTCATTTATTTTTTTGCATATGAATAAATTACAATATAAATATGTATAGTTGTTGTTTACTAGCTCTAATCAACTTATCTAATTTTTTCGTTTAGTCCTAAATATAACAAGGGTAACATTAGAATACCATGGATGTTGATTCAAATGATGAGTATTGCTTGCTACACATTCTAATTATGTTTTGGTTTTGTGATACTATGAATGCAATGTGTTGTTTGTAGATTTAAAATTTGTGCATGTTGATGATAAGACCGCTGCTGAGTTGGACATAGGAAGATAAATTATAGGAAGGTGCATTCTTCATAGCCGTTTTCCAGAGTTAACAATTATATGCGGTAGGTGTATATTTTGCTCTCTATCTGATGAGACTATATTGCTTATGATGCACATATGGGTTTTACCTTCAATAGCATGTTCATGGATATACTTGGATATGTCTTCGCGAGTTGGTCCTAACAGTTTAGTAGTTTAGAAACTGTTCAGAGTATTTCTCATAGCTTAAAGAGTTTGTCGTGTTATGATGGATAGGTTATTTTAAGCTATCTTGGTGATAGTTCAACTTTTGATTATTTTATTTTTTTTTACTGCAGGTCTACTCTTTACTAAATAACATAATATGCATCCTTTTTAGTGTATCGGACTAGGTGTACACTGATTATGAAGTGGATTTTGCAGCTATTGGCAACATCCATGAATTACACTATAGAGAAAATGGGGTTCATGATTTTTCAGCTCTGGGACTAGGTGTCCTAGACGTCCATGAATTGCACTATAAATAAAAATGGATTCTAATAGATATAGATTTTTGGTATTCTAATGTTACCAACATGTCAATGTCAACAAATACTTCCCAAATTCTGTCGACTATTGTCACTCAGAATAATATGCAAGCATGGATGTTGATTCAAATGATGAAGAAAAAAAGAAGATGAAGATGAAGAAGAGAATCAAGTAGATGTAATGTAATAGAAGAGAACGAAGAAATATATCTGATATGAATATAACAAACAATTGAGGTGCTCACTGCTCATATGAAACTTTGCAGGCACAAACTTTATATATTCTAAAGTTTAATGGTTTTTGTCACCTAGATTCGGATGGGAATGAAAGTCGAAAATTATTTTAAGCAGTTTTAGATATCTTGCCACTACTAACCAACAAGGGTATTCATAAAATTTTATTACTTCCCATTTCCTAATTTCCGAGTATTGCAAAGGAAGGTGATATATGCAGTGTTTAGCTTCCATGAATGATATTTTAGGGTAGATCTTTGTCGAGCCACACCAAATCAAAAATCTTAAGTGATGGGGTCGGGCGAAGCCGAGTGTCGGATAGGGGCGAGGCGTAGCCGAGCCATACCATTCAAAAATGCATCACACCAAACCAAAAATAAAGTTCGAGTCCGCCCGATGCACAACACGGGTAGGGCTGTCAACGGCACTAAACGAAACAAATAATGCCTCTGCCGCTACCGTTAACCGTTAACCGTTACGGTTAACCGTTAACCGTTAAGTTCCGGCGGAAATGTAAAATCAGTTCCGTTAACCGTTAAGTCACAATTTGTTTTTGTTTTTTTCAAAAAATGACAATTTTTTTTTATTTTATTTAAAGCAGGTTACAACTAACAAGACAAAAACAAAAACAATTCTAACTTCTAAATCCAAACAAACAACTTGTTCACACAGAAAAAAAAAACATGTTCAGATCATCTTAAAGTTCTATCAAAAGAAAAAAAACCAAGTTTTTGCAAAAGAAAAGACAAATGATTAAAGGAAGTGCCAACTCGCATCTAAAATGCTATTTTTGGCAAATTTGAGATTTTCCTAAATAATGAAAGTACTTATCAAAACAAACTAGGGTCACAAACGGTGACTCAAACGGACTCCTAACGAAGAAGTTATTAACAAAATAAAACTTTCCTAAAACTGCAAAAACGGGTCTAAGACGCCCGAGACAATGGAATATGGCTAAATTTAGAAGACCAAGGCTATGGCGTACTCGTCCGCATCAGAATGTTACACGTGCTAGGTACAGTTTAGCGGTTAACGGAACTAAGGCTAACGGAAATAGCTCTTCCATTGCCGTTAACCGTCGGTTAAAATTAACCGGTACATTAGCGGTAACGGGTAATGGTATAACGGAACTAAACGTAACGGCAACCGGGTAATCGGTTACGGCTAACGGTTTACGGGTTTCCATTGACAGGCCTAAGCACGGGCACAAAATCTAGTTTCTCCTTAAAAAGAGAGAATTTCTCTATAATTTGGAGAGGGGAGGGTGGGGGTCACCGTGCGACGTGGGAGCTTATATGACTTAGAATTTTAAATGAATAAGATATCCATGACACCGGTCCCGCATTCTTTTTTGTATAGGAAAGTGCTGTCATCCGGTGCTTCTTGATGTACCACCATAGAATATACCACGCTTCTCATTGGTTTAAATATAGCGGGACCTATAAGGCTTATTGATCTTGTTTCTTGGATTTACTATTCATCAAACTTGATGCGGCATACCATATAACAAATCTACACCTTCCATAACTTTTCAAATACAAGTCGGAGACATTGTGGGTCCCGCATGCAAATATCACCTCCATTATTAATACCAAACTCTAACTCAAGTTCCCAAAACGGCCGACAAAATGCAGAATTTTGTTGCAGAGAGAACAAATGCTGATGCTATGGTGTGACCTGAAACAACTTAGTTATGTGTGGACAGCTTCCTATTGGAACAAACTGTAATGGGACCTGGTGGAGCTACAGATTTTTCTTTATCACCGTCGATCCCTCTAGCTTCGATGCACCATGATCTACTACATTACCCCTTTCCCACAAATGATAAAACCATCAGATATCTATAACTTCTGCTGCTATCTGTCTATTCTCCTAAAGCTGCTTAACACGGCCCCACCACGAAAATCCCCTATTTTTATACTTAAAATTTTTACATCCTTATGTGTCAATATTTTATTGGCTCATTTTTAAAATGATCCCCTATTTTTCTCACGTGGGATAAGGTGAGGATGAGACGTAGATATTACTGACACATAGGATGTAAAACCTTTGGTATAAAGATGCGGCAGATGGGAAGCAGCTTCGGCCCCACCACATGTCCTGTACTCCCACTCCGTTCCTTATGCGGCGCGTGAAAGTAGTACCTACTACGTCCCTCCAGTGATGTTAGCCAATAGCTTTACTAATGAATGGGTCCCACATTATTTAATTGATAAGGAAATCAATTGATCACATTTGAATTGATTGATTAAAGAGATAATGTCATGTAACCCCACGAATTATAAGGGCTGCTACCATGATTATTAGGGGTTGATACCATTTCAAAATCTTAAGTGATCCTAGCCGTTAGATCGGCTAAATATTTTAAGCCCCCAGTAATATGGTAGCAGCCCTTATAAATCATGGGTAACCCTTTTCATTTCACACTTCTGTGGGAAGAAAATGCAAGTGGCTTGCCATGGACGCCCCTTATCAGTTCCCGGGATCCGAATAACAATTGTTCATACAATCCACTTTAATATCAATTTCACAATGTTTCCAATTTCATTCTCCGGAGCGTGTGGATATGCGTGTATCCACGAGATAAACGGCTCATATTATAGCTTGAAAAAATAAATCCATCTTTGTTGGGACGTGTGGATATGCGTGTATTAAAACATCAAACACTCGATGCGCATAATGTACATTAAAGATTCAGACAAAACCCTATCCTCTCTGTATTCCCTGTATATCACTCTTATCACACATACCCCTATCTGCTTCTCTCTCTCATTCTCTTTCTTCCCCCGTTAAAAGAAAGAAGAAAGAAGAAAGTAAGAAACCTTAATCTCTTTCTCAAAAATGATTAGTAGCCCTCAAGACCAAGCCACATGCATGCTAGAGGTATGAATTTTTATTAACAATTAATTTCGTAATTATATGAATTTCTATTAACAGTTTTATGATTTTTTAGGTGGGAAGAATGCAAATGATACAAGGCCAATTTGCATCATTATCAGCAAGACTGGCTATTCTGCAAGGTGATCATGTAAGCTGGTGGTTGTCATACGGTGCTCAGTTTCCATCACTCCAGAGGATCGCGGTAAAGATACTAATCAAGACAAACACATCGTTTGGATCCGAGAGGAATTTGAGTGTGTTTAAAAGAATCCACACCAAACTACGCAACCGTTTAGTTTCGTTAAGAATAAACGATCTGGTGTATGTTCAGTACAATTTAATATTAGAGCAGAAAAGAGTTCAAGGTAAAGCAAAGCGACATAACATCGATGTCCACGATGTTCATAGCCTGCTGACAAATGAAAATATGCTTGACTGGATATCAGGGGATGACGAAATACTAATTTTACCTCATGAAGAACATTGGTTAAATGAATTGGAAGAGGAAGCGACTAATAATGCAGAACCTCTCCCTCCACCGTACGAATGGCATGATCCAGGAGTTGAAATCCCATATCAAAGGTTGCCGGTGAGTAACTTTGTTTATGACTTTGGTAATCTAACATTTGGAGACAATACACAAGGTCAGAAGAAGATACCCGAGGAATAAATGAAGAGTATAATTCCAATATTGATACCAATAATGAAGTAGATAATCATAATGATGATGAGGAATAAGACAATAGTTATGAAATGACGATACTGTTAATTACGACAACCAAATGAATTATGAGAACCAATATGAGGCGGAGGAGGAGGAATCAACTAAGAATCATCGAGAAAATAGACAATACTTGAATAAGTCGAAAAACAAGTCTGGTTCAAGTTGGTTTGCTTAAGTTTAAAATTTCAAACACTACTATCACTAGGATACTTATTGTAAGTTTATAAAATTTGAAGTGTTTGATCATATATGTATGATATACCTTTGTATTAGTTTTAAAATTCTAGTTGTAAGTTTGAAAATAAAAATTGCATAAGAATTTCTCCAACTTAATTTTCCCCCCTAAAAAATGGGTATAACGGGCGTAGAAACAAAAAATACGGTCTAAAAAACTTGTGTTAAAATGTTATTTAGACGAAAAAACAGAAATATCAATTTTAGAAAAACGGAAATCACATACGTATTTATCCATATTCATTTATTTTTTCCTATTTAACCGTTTTTGCAATCTGGATATCTGGATATAAAAACAACATCATTTAGACCGATTTTATATCCAGATTGCAAATTAATTAGTTTATAGATTAGAAAATTGAGTTTTTATTGTTGTTTGCTTTGCTTACAGGCTCATATCTGTGAGAGCATCTCTCATTAAGAATGTGTGTACTGTTTAGTGAATAAGTGATGTTTGTTCTTGTAAATACTGAAGTTTTAACTTCATATTCACCGTATGCTGTGAAGGTAATATGTTCCAAGGTTATGATACTAGTTTTCAGTGTTGCTTCATTTTCTCATATTTTATGCAAGTAAGATTAGATCCTGTATTAATTTTGGTATTGTATTGGCTTTTCTACAACTTATATATACGTCTATGTATCAACATCTTTAGAGATAGTAAGTAATTTTTTTTATCATCTGACTGCGTTTCAGCTTTTGTCTTTTGACTTGGAGATTCATGTGTAACGGTTTCCATGGTTTTCAGGTTTTGCATAATCCGAAACGGAGTTAGGGAAAAAAATTCTTTAGGGGTGTGTGAATGGTATGTACCACCTTGCAGATGGTTTCCCCATTCTCTGAAACTGTCAAGACCTTGTATGGGGTCCATTACCACCTTGCCAAGATGATGAACAAAGAGGGAAAAAATATGGATCTTTACATCCATAGGAAATGGTAAAACTCCATTATTTGTTGTTTTGTGTCTGAAGTTTTTATATTTTAGCTTTTATTAAGTAATGAGTTTGATGTTATTTTCTATTTTGAATTGTAGTTCTCCTGCAAGTAGGATAATTACTGCAAAAGATCATGCTTCTGTTCAACTCCATATTGGACATATTGATGAGAGTGGCATTCACATTGGCCAATTAGGCACCTTGGTTCATGTTCACCTTGATTTATCAAAAGACGGAACAAAACTCATAGGTTTATTCATGCGCGACGAATTTATCTATCTTGTAGACTTTTTTTTTGTGAGACAGATTTGTTTGCTACAGTCTTCGACTTTGGGTCGTAGCAACTCTTGGTTGTGGGTGAGATCAGCTAAGGGAATCAAGTGCGCAGTATCCTGTTGGGACCAGAGGCGTAGGAGAAAAACTGTACCTTGGATCAGTGTGAGATTGATTGGTGTTCAACTATAGTCCAGACCGAAGTTAATTTGGAGCAGGCTAGTGTCTGTAGCGGCTTAATACAGTGTATGTTTAATCTAGACTAAGTCCCGGGATTTTTCAGCATTTGCGATTTCCTTGTTAACAAAATTCTGGTGTCTGTGTTATTTCTTTTCGGCATTATATTTTTATATAATTGAAATAATACAGGTTGTGTGTTGTTCAATCGATTAGAATATCCGACATATTGGTTATTGATTTAAATCGATTGACACTTGGATATTGGTATTTGGTACCATCCAAGTTATCTCTCTTTGATTAGAATCGCGAATCATATTTGCTTGAGTAAATCAAATCGAGAGATTGAGATAATAACTCCTTGAGATATTTTCTATTAATGGAGTCTAGTTGATTCTCTAGAAAACAACTCGGAGTTGTCCATACAGATTGCTAATCGAAATATTGGGTGAGGTTGTTAGACCCCGTTTTTTCAATTGGTATCAGAGAAGGCAAACACATTAAGACCTTACTAGTATGTGTTTGTGGCAATCTGAGTTTGTGGACGAAATCTTGTTTGCGCATACCAAAATGTCTCCTAAAGCTTTTGATTATGTCAAGTGTCTTGAAAACACCTAAAAGGATTACTCCTTAGTTGATTCTTCCGAATCTCGAGGTAGAAAGAATGCTCAATGTGATAATGACATTTCTTTCTCACATGAGACATGTGACACTCTGGAAAAGGCTGAGCTCACAAGAATTTCAAAACATACATCTGAAAATATTGATTTTAATAATCATGATCAGCTCATTGATGAATTTGAAAAGTCTCTTGATCGAGAACGTGATCTCTACAATATCATTAAGTCCTTCTCTAAGAATATTGAGAAACTTATTCAAGAAACTACTCTTCAACATGAAAAGATTAGTACTCTTGAGGATATTATTAAAGAGGACTCAATTAGAGACAAACGTTTGATCGGGACTCATTCATCAGATCTCAACAGACTTCGTGCTGAAAAAGAGAAACTTTGTGCATCTCTTACTGATGCGTGTCGTAACCAAAATAAATTAATTAAGATATTTCCCACTAATTAACTGGTAATATAACGGTGGTAAGAGATCGTTCTCACAGAGAGCTGTGTAATTGATATGTTATTTAGATAGCAAAATAAGATAAAACAAAGGGGGATTCGTTTAAAGTAAAATAAAAATAATAACGAATAAAATAAAGAGGTGATCAAGGAATCCTTCGCCATTACCAAGCGATAACTGGATTATTATACTTATTTATCTTCGTTAAAACCATTCATCACCTACCGTAGGAAAGCAGCTGGCGAAGTGCTATCCCCAAAGTCCCTTATGTAACTTGATACCGAAGCGCTCGCATATCAAATTATATCCAACTGAACCACCAAGTAGTAGCGCACTCAAGGTGTAACCCAATAGAAGCTTTAAGTTATGTGAACCTAGGTTGATCTTAGCAGTTAGACTCTTAGCGCAAGGTCCACTTACTAGTGTTGTCTTCACACAAGGTTGCTCCACAAAATCCCTCTGCAAGATCTCGCGTTCTCTACTTGTGTTAGGATTATTCGACGATTACTTATCTCCTAACCCAATACTAGCAATAGAACAATTAATAGACTAATCTAGTATGCATCCCAAATCAATCTAAGAATCACTCATAAAGATCAATTATGGTAAAGACAAATGATAAGATGATTAAAACTCCGAACAAACTTGTATAATAATAGAGCTTCACGCTAGAACATTGAATTCATCCTTAACCAAATAAAGTTTAGCTTCTCATGATTACACAATTACCCGGTTTCCCCCTAAAGGGGTACTCCCTAGAATATTTTATGAAGAACAAAGTATAATATGAGATGTATAGAGATATCAGATGTCCCAAAAATATTAGAATTTCTCTTATATAGATGTCCCAATTGTAGTTGTGCCCGTTCTCGAATCCCGGTCGAAGTAACATACCAAACTTGCCAAAATTCCATCAAAACCTAGCCAAAATCGTGTAAACTAACCAAACTCACGTCCAACAGCTTCATGGGCTCGGTCATGAACAGTGAAGCCCAACCCAAATCCAAAATTGTCAACTTCATTTGGCCTGTCAGTTTTCCAAAACTGACAGCCTATTTTCTTCTTTCAATTACGGATGGGTTTTCCTGTACGAATGTTCTCCTAGATGTTTTGCTTAATTTCTTGCTTTCTATCACGGATGGGATATCCCAACCGAAACTTCTCTGCCAACTTTCATCGCCTCACTGCTACAACCACAGACCACAACTGCTAACCAACTATCGTCACAGCTCTGAGTTTACTCTTCATGATTTTCTCCTTCCATCGAGTTTACCTCCCATTAGTCACCAATCACCGAGACATGCACCATTGCCATTAATGGCAGCAGCACACAAACTTGTTACGTCTCCTTCGTTCAACCAATGACAGAAGCTGACATCTCGACCAAACTCTAAGCACCAACCAAACCAGCAGCAACCCCATCGAAACTCCTTCTTTCTCTGTTTTGTTCAAAACTCCATCAATCACCGTAAATAGTAACCTTCTCTGCCTTGCTCGAGCTCCATCGAATGGCTCGAGTAACTGCTAATTGCATCGAGCTCAACCATCAGAAGTATCACAAACTCCGCCATCTTCTATGTTGATGATCATATCGAGCTGAACTCACAACTCCAAATTCCATTCTCTGTCTTCCATCGTTACTATTCAATTTGAACTACTCCATCACCGAGTCATCAACCACAGCTCCACCTTTCCTTCATGCTCATTACTGCTAGCTTCAAACTCATTCCCTGTCTAGCATCACTTCCATGCTATACTATAAGCTCGAGATCCTCCATCTCAGCAGTGCCATCACCATTGCAGCGTCGTCACATCGGCTATCAAACTACCAGCTCTCGACAGTCCCGAGCTCACACACTGACTGAGAACTCCATCTACAATGGATGATTTGTTGGAAAATTTGGGTAAAAACAGAGGATGATAACACTAAAAGAAATTGTTGTACTCGCGACTTTCAAGGATCAAATAGATTTCTTTTAGACGATTATTTATACCCTCCCAATATCAATTGGTGATTGCAACAGGTATGCGAAATAATACCTTCAGGATACAATGAAAGCCCTACAACAGAGAAATTGGATTCAAGGTTTGCACCCCTTGACCCAATCAAGAACACACTAGAAAGAATTCTGATAATGCTTTACAAAGAGAAAAAACAGGTTGAATTAATTATTTAGAATGAGAGAATACCTTCACTACTTATAGGGATATCCATGCCTATTGGAGATGCCTCTTCACTTCCAAAAGACACATAAGGTGTCTATTGGGAATGGTTATGTCTTTTATGAACCATCATACCCTTTGGATGTGCCTCATCATTTCCAACTAACATCCATTGTGTTTATTCAACACAGAACGCTCCCCCGTCGTAGCAACAAACCAAAAATGAAAAACGGTTTATTTTCTATGTTTTTGAAAACATCCAACAATCTCCCCTTATTTTCAAAAAACAAAACAGAAAGTAAAGTAAAACTTACAAAACAGGAGTGGCTGCATCACTCAACTGACTGCCTACGTACCCGAGTGGGATCAAGCCAACGTAGTTCAAGCTAAATTGAGACTAAGCATCATCGTTGAAATCAATACATAAATGATAGGTATCTTTTGGATTTGAAACTTCACTTAGTGTAAGAAATTCAAAGCCCTATCGAGGTTATATGGCGAAACTAGTCTTGAACCAAGTACCCCTTATGATAAAACCGGAATCTCCACACATACTCATTTCTTAGATAGTGTGTTATGTAGCCAGCACGTTAATAGCCATGTGCTTATATCCTGGATTCATGAGTCTTCTTTAGAGAACGGTCTTCTTCTCTTAGGAAACGACCTGATTTCCATACTCATATAGGTAAGTCTCGAAGGTGTTTCTGCGAGACACCTTGTGATAAAAGTTAGACTTATTAAGGACTTATATCCATCCTGTTTTCTTGCAGAAACCAGCACTAATTAGAAATGGGAAGTTTTATATTAGTGCTCCATAATCTCTATCCATAACTTGTTGGTACCACATTGAACCTTGTTTATCTTTTTTAAAACATAGGTTGGGTTTCTGCTATGGGAGATCAACCTTCCTTCACAGACCTTAGTCCCATTTCTTTATACTTCATTGAAAAAAAAAAATCCTTTGGGAGACTTTTCATAGATAGGTATTCCAAGTTTTTCTCCGTTTCAATGGTTAAGTGCAATTACTCCTTTCTCGAGTAATTGACTTACCGTTCAATGTACAAGACTTGTATGTCTTGACCTTTCATTATAAGTCTTTGTTAGAGACGTTATAGATCATAGCCTGATTCACAACTAATCAAGACCGCTTGAGATGGCTTATTCCAAAAATGAGATCTATACAAGTTAGGTTCTAAGCCGTTCCTCCTCATTAATTGCATCTACTCATGCAATCAATTTTAAAAACATTATTAAAAATGTTCCTATTTGATTTTACAAAATAATTGTAACTTCTCTAGTGATCCTAATTAAAATTTACTGTTAATTCACAAGGAGTCATTATAGACTTGCATACACTAGAGGCATAGAAAATTTTTAGGCAACTTACTTGCTATTTCAACAAGCACATCATTACGATGAGTAACTCCTCTACCCATGCCCAATCTTCTGCAAATTTATACCCAAAAACCATAGACTATGTCAATTTAACATTTTACATTATGTAATGCAAATGTTCACAATTTATGCATCGGTAATATTGTAACACCTCATCGTTAGATATTTGGTCGGCCTCCCAATCTTCCAATATGTTGCATATTAACCGGTTTTCCACTTTTCTTCGATGCCATTTAAGACATTCCAATTTCCAGATTTTGGAACCATATAATTCTTGCGATCAAGAATTATATCCATACCATGAAGTTGTTGTCATTAAACAAGACTTCCTCTTTTAAGTACTGTGTGTGTAGATTTCTGCCACAACACGGCTCACAACATTTCTGAATAGAAATAAAACTTCAAATCCAATGCACTGGTTACCATACCATCATTTTGGATTTGGGTCTCTTTGAGCACTATACTGATGGCTATAGAAGTTGGCCTTCCACTGTACTCAACATTTATCAACGAATTCCCACACTAGGAAATTTTTTTATGACATTGTCATATCAATTCTCCCCAATTTCGTGACATAGATCTCTATGTAACGAATTACTGCTGAATTCGAGAATTGAATACACATCATTTGATTTGACACAAATGGATCATATTGCAACTCCTCACTGTTTGGTTCAAGTAAATACTCGCATCTTCCTCCCCACAAAATTTCCTGAACAGAAATCTTCAAATCCAAAAGTTGTGTATTTGGATGTGGCGTCTTTTAATCCAACTAAAACACCCACGATATTGCGATTGTTAAGTACAGATAAAACTTATGCAATCGTCTCACTAGAATTACACAAGTATCATTCCAACCAAAAATCCATTGTTGGTACTACCACTTATCACAAAATATAGAGAAGTCAACATGCAACAAACATTCCTCATAGTTTTCACAAGTCACACAGAGAATTCAATATGTGTCTCAAGGCTAGATCATGTAACCTTACAACTAGTTACATCACAATCCTAATATTAATCTAACTTGTCTAGTATTAAGAAACCATGCCCTTTAAATGATTAAAAAATGCATCCATATATCTATTGTTGGCTTCAGGTCTCTCACATAGCAAAGGTGACCTACCAACTATGCATGTATGGGCCTGCAAATTTCCATTTTCAAGTCAAATTTCTATAATGACATTTCCAACAACAAGTCCTTTTAATGGAGATTTACATCTATCTGGGCATCCTCAGTCCAATTATGAAGAGAACACCCGTTCACAGTTCACAAGGAATGTCTTTGCATATACATGCCTTTCCATAATCCTAACATTATCATATTGAGTTATACTAGGAATCGTTAACAAGGACGAAGAACCTCATAGATAAATGCATGTATCGAGGGTTTTTAATTAATACCCTCACACTAAGATCAAACATAACTTATCACAAGATCGTAGAATCTTTACGGAAAAAAACAACACTTATCTGATTGACGACAGTTTTCCCCGACAATAACTTTTTCGTATACGCACCAATTGATTTTGTGATGGCCAGATGATGGTTACAGTTGCGACTTCCATCTTATTTTTCATTACCAGGATTACCAGGAATTCCCGATTTACAGGAAACAATTGATCAGGATGCAAATCGACAATCAAACCCAAATCACCCTTCTTCAAAATTCGGCAACATATGATTAGGTTTCTACTCTCAACAAAAAGCCCAATTAATGGAAATACGATGAAGGCCCAAATTTGACTTGTCCACGCCTCTAGAAATTCAGAATATTTCAGGAAAATCCAACTCTCCGTTATACTTATCCAAGACTCTTCTTCCCTGAAGTCGTACTTCAAAAACTCACAAGAAGTTTCATCCTCTGCTGTTCTAGAAATAATCGTCTAAAACTGTTGGAAAATTTGGGTAAAAACAAAGGATGATAACACTAAAAAAAAATTGTTGTACTCGCGACTTTCAAGGATCGAATATATTTCTTTTAGATGATTATTTCTACCCTCCCAATATCAATTGGCGATTGAAACAGGTATGCGAAATAATGCCTTCAGGATACAATGAAAGCCCTACAACAGAGAAATTGGATTCAAGGTTTGCACCCCTTGACCCAATCAAGAACACGCTAGAAAGAATTCTGATGATGCTTTACAAAGAGAAAAAACATGTTGAATTAATTATTTAGAATGAGAGAATACCTTCATTACTTATAGGGATATTCATGCCTATTGGAGATGCCTCTTCACTTCCAAAAGACACATAAGGTATCTATTGGGAATGGTTATGTCTTTTATGAACCATCACACCCTTTGGATGTGCCTATTCATTTCCAACTAACATCCATTGTGTTTATTCAACACAGAAGGCTCCCCCGTCGTAGCGACAAACCAAAAATGAAAAACGATTTATTTTCTATGTTATTGAAAATATCCAACATGATTATCGCAGGAACCCAAAAACCTTCATTCATTCTCCAACATCAATCTAACAGTATCCAAGCAAGCTCTGCCTTTACCTACGGTTAAGTATTATCACCGTAGAAAACTCTCTGAAAGTTCCTAAACGAGATAATCTCGTTGTACTGACCAACTCTTCCCAACTCTGCCAAGTCCCCACTCTGTTTTGCTCACCAGCAACACGTACAACTTTATCTGGTACGTTAAATTCATCTCAGATCTCTTCTCATTCTTTATAACCCATAGTAGCATGACAGACACGGCTACCACCAATGACGAGCATCAACATAATCCTAGCTCATCAAGAACAGCTCCGAGACTTACGTATCTCCCTTTCCATATTGCCATTCAACTATCAGCGTCATAACTCCATCTCTTTCATGCATGCAAACTTCCATGATCACCATCGGCGATAGAAAGAAGAAGGTGGTGCCCTGAGTAACATGACGGGTGCCTTAGTCAATATTATTTGATTTCTAGCTTCCCCTCAGTAAATGGCCTAACTGCCTTTAGTAATCTTCGTTAGCCTGTCAGTTTTAGAAGACTGACACTGCAACTCCAGGTTCATTATCATTGAACTGTCAGTTCTGTGGAACCGACAACTCTAACATATTCTTGTGCTCGTAACTTTCTCATACGAAGTCGGAATGACCTTATTCTTTCGCCGTTGGCTTCATATATTGCCTATCCAAATACCGAAGGGAAATCGAATAGATTCGTTTATCCGTCTTTCGGCAACCATCTTTCTTTGGTCGGCCTCCCACTGCTGCAACAGTAATCTAGTATTATTGGTCTTATTATAGCACATATTACGAAGACGAATCTTGCTCAACCTTTTTCATCTACGTCTGATCTAATGATATTACACACCCATTCAAACTTAAATCTCTATCTGTATCATTCATCTCACAAACTTTATTTTTTTATAAAACAAAAATTTTCCACTCCATAAATTTCTGATCTAAATTCCTTCATATCCATTGCGATAATGAACACATTCAAAATCTTGACACTGTAATTATTTTTTAAAAATTTATTCAATCCTAAATTATTGTTTATAAATTGATAAACCAGAGCTTTTTCTTCGCCTTTTTCATCATCATAGTCACCTCATCAATTCATCCATTATAGAACCTTAAATAAAAATATGGAATCTCATTTTCATTACCCATTATTATAAATATAATCAAAGGCATTACTTTTGTTCATGAGAGATATTGTGGTGATCTTATTTTTTTTCCCTAATTAATTTCATTTGTACTTTCTTTACCACTGATTACTTCTTCTTGAGCTTTTTTTCTGTTTCATCACCTTCTTTCGCTTTATAATTGCTTTAACTTTGACCGTACCAATGAATTTATACCTAGTTAATGTCATTAACAGGTCTAACAGTTGTTCCAAAATCCGTTGTGAAGACTAGCGTTACCCTACATTCTACAATAATTTTCTTTTTTATCCAATATCAAGGAGACATTACTATATTCTATGATTTAATTAATGAATCGATCTGAATCGCCAAGACTAGGGTTTATTCACTTCAAAAGTTATAGAGATACCTAATCAACTATCTACACAAGAATATTAATCTAAATCAAAGTATAAGATGAACTCTTGTGAAAAACTTATAGATATGATTTTAATTGATATACATTATACTAAATCGTGTTTGAGTTTTCTATCAAATATGGATTTGATCACTAAATTCTTGGATGGTCTTATCGCAGAAGGAGGAGGACCTTATATCAAAACAAA
The DNA here is from genome assembly GCA_023529315.1 of Papaver bracteatum. Lineage (NCBI taxonomy): Eukaryota > Viridiplantae > Streptophyta > Magnoliopsida > Ranunculales > Papaveraceae > Papaver > Papaver bracteatum. Next base: position 470,297 of record JAJJWX010003814.1, on the reverse strand, counting down.
TACAATTTTTTAAATTATCTTTCTTAAAAGACAAGTGAACCAATGCTTAACGAATTCCAAGTGAAGTCATTCAAAGTCGTACCTTATCAAGATATCGAATATCCTTTGATGTTTGAGGACAACTTTGCAACAAGATACACAAGCATGTAGCATTTGAGTTCTAGGTGTTGTTGGTGTCTCCAATTTATAACAATAATAATCGATCATGGTTGGGTTTCTTAAGATGTAAGCAATGAATTTATTACAACCCAAGTTAATTTTTGGTTGCTAAATCTAAGTTGTTTTCTAAGATACATAATTTTGTTTCTTTAGTTAGATTACACTTGCAATGAGGTTCTTTCCATAATTTGAAGTTATAGACAATTGTTAGATCAAGTAAATTATATGAAAAGAATTACTACCAAAGATAACTTCAAATTATCAATTAAAAATAATAAGACTTTCCAATCTAAAAATTTGACTAAGAAATAACAATTTGTAAGGGTGTGGAAAGTTCTCCTTGAAACATAAGATAAGAATGAATGAGCCCAAAACTAATAGAGTATTGGATTTCATCGTTAAGCTTTTAGGTTCGTGAACTTAAAAAATTGAGTTCGTAAACTCATAAGAGAAAAATCGAACTCATAAGATTTCTAGGTTCGCAAACTCAAGTGTTTAGATTCGTGAACTCAAGTACAAATAGGGTTACAAAAAAATCCAAGCTTTGTTAAATTCATAAAATCAAAAGGATATGTTCTTGGACTCGAATGAAAAAAGGCTATGGGAATAATAAAATTCCGTTAAGTTTCTAACTCAAATGCTTAAAAAGTCACAAGAGAATTTTCTTGTACTAGGTTCACAAATTCGTACTTTTAGGTTCGCGAACTCAAATGACATTAAATTCTCAGGTGAAATTTTCTTTGCTAGGTTCACGAACTCAAATGTCAAAAATGTGTCAGTAAAAATTCTATATAATATGTTTGCAAACTCAGGTGACTTAATAACCTTATTTTTGGGTTATACAAGCTATAGATTCACGAACTCAAATTTTAGGTTCGTGTCATCAAAGTGATTAAAAATCATTAGTAGTAAACTTCAAAAAAAAAACCTTACAAACTCAAGAATTATTAATTTGCAAGTCTTGAGATTTTTATTAACACATTTATGCTTTTTCCCAATCTTAGTTTTGAGTTCTCTACAAGAAAGATCTTGGAGTCACAACGTTACTAGACTTAGCAAAATATAATCCGTGACATGATTTTCTTTGAATATGATCATTTACTAAAGTATTTGAATCTACTAAGATTGGTACATAATTATAAATAAAAATATTTTGTAAGGAAAAACTAGTAGTCTTAATTTCTGACCTTGATGAAGTTCTACAATAATTGATGTCTTCCTGTAATCTTCAAATCTTCAAGCTTCTTGAGTGACTTGGAAAATCCTAAAGGCTCTACTACCTAAACTGTAGGTACCAAATATCGCAAGGTATCGGTTCACGAATATCGTAACAAGTATAAGGGGAAGGTGTCACAAGATAATGCGATAATAAAAGAAACACGAAAGACGTGTGAAGGATTTGCGAACATGAAATAGATTTGCGAATATAAGTTGCGATATTTCGCAACTAACATACAGTTGTATAGATTTCTCTATAAATAGTAGTTCAAATGTAAAATTTGAGAGGTTCTTTTAATGAGTGTTAGGAAATATCTTAGGAAAGAGAATAGAGAAAGTTGTGACTATTCTAGTTCCATTTAGATACTTCTTTGTAATCAATTGAGAGCATTAATAAGAAAATTGTCATTCATCATCAAGAACTTCATAAGTTTTACAAATTCTACTGAGGGTGTAGTTGTAGGATATTCTGCAACTACATAATTGGCGCTAGAAGGAGGGGACCTGAAGATCATCATAGCAGAAATTTGAAGGAATTTTGGAAATTTGAAGATCAAATGGAATCAACAAATGAAGATTGTAAAAGAAAAGAATGTAATATGATCACAAAGATAATGATTGCTGAATTTCATAACAACATAAAGGGAAAAATACACAAACGAGATTGTAGAGGAAGAAAGATTATGGAGGTGGAGAAAATAACAACTTTGAAAGAATGGGAAAAGCAGAAAATCACGTTTTCAGTAGCAGAAATTCCAAATGAAGACTTGAACCACACTTCACCATTAGTAGTCACAATTCCGATCATGCGAGAAGAAAGGAAAGATACAAAATCTATAGAAAAATGGAAATTAAACCGAGTCTTGATTGATACAGGGAGTTCTGTTGATATTATATTCTATCATGCACTTAAGGGGATGGGGATCAAAGATGAAGAAATTACAAATTCAGAATATCTTATCCATGGATTGGGGAAATCTACAACAAAATCCAAAGGGGAAATAAAGTTACGAGTATCGCTGGGAGAAATCGAAACACACATAGTTTTATGCGTGATAGATATGGAGTCTCCATACAATATGCTGATAGGAAGACCATGGATTCATGCGATTAAAGCTGTTGTTTCGACATTACATCAATCAATTAAGTTTCCTAAACCAAGCGGAATACAAGAGATAAAAGGAGATCTTGATAGTGCAAAATTTTGTTATCAGACTGAAGTAAAACAATGTGGAGGAAGAGCCAGAAAGAAACAGTTTCGCGGAAAACTTGCGAAAGAAGCAAAAAAGGAAGAGGAGTTCAGGGTGTACACAATAAGAGCAAAAGAAGGAAGAGGAATACCAAGTGAGATCCCAGAAAAAGAAGGAGAACCAATGAAAGTAATCAAAGAGCCAACACCTATGGGAGAGCAAAGTCCTAGTTATGTCACAACAGAACCAACCAAAGAAATAAATATTGGAAGTAAAGAGGAGCCTTTAATCTTGCGAATTGGAACTAAGATGTACGAAGAAGAAGAAAAAAGAACTATTGATCTCTTACGAGAATACAAAGATATATTCGCAGGGGGTGTAGATGAAATACCAGGAATTGACCCATCAGTGGCGTGTCATAGATTGAACATAAATAAAAGTGTGAGACCATTCAAACAAAGAATAAGAAAGATTTCGCAAAATTATCATACACAAATAGAAGAAGAATTGCAAAAGATGTTGGATGCGGGAATCATAAGAGAAGCAAAATATCCAGAATGGATTGCGAATATGGTCATTGTTCCAAAGAAGAATAAAGGGATAAGGATTTGTATAGATTTCACTGATCTAAACAAAGCCTATCCAAAAGATAGTTTTCCATTGCCAGATATACCACAAATGGTGGAATCAGCTGCATGACATGATAGAGTCACTTCACTTGATGGGTATAAAGGATACAATCAAATATCACTCGTAGAAGAAGACCAAGAACATACTGCATTTTTTGCTCCAAGAGGTTTATATTGCTATGTGAAGATGCCATTTGGTCTACGAAATGCAGGTGCTACTTATCAACGAATGGTTGAAAAGGTGTTCGCAAAATGGATACATAAAACCTTAGAGGTGTATGTAGACGATATGTTGATAAAAAGTAAAGAAGATAAAGATCATGTGCGGGACTTGAAGGAAATATTTGAGCAAATGAGAAAATTCAACATCAAATTGAATCCTGAAAAATGTATAATTGGAGTTGTGTCAAGAAAATTCTTGGGATACATAGTATCAAAATAGGGAATACAAGTCGATCCAGAAAAAGTACAAGCAGTTCGTGACATGCCAACACCTGCAACAGTAAAAGAAGTGCAAAAGCTGAATGGACTCTTAGATTCACTTGGAAGGTTTATTTCGCGAATGTCAGATAAGTGCAAACATTTCTTCAACATACTTAAGAAGGGAGCAAAATTAAAGTGGACTGATGAATGTGAAAAAGCTTTTCAAGGGATCAAAGAGTATATCACGAATACATCCATATTACAGAAACCACATAAAGATGAAGAATTATTGGTATACCTCGCAACAACTCAATACACTTTAAGTGCAGTTTTGTTGCGAACGGACGCAGGAGTAGAAAGGCCCATTTACTACATCAGTAAAACTTTTAACACAGCAGAGAGAAATTATTCTAAAATGGAGAAGTTAATCTTAGCCCTGGTTTATGCATCATTCAAATTATGGATATACTTTCAAGAACATGTGATAAAAGTGGTTACTAAAGTTCCAATTGAGTCAGTCATGAAGAACACAAAAAGATCAGGAAGAATAGAAAGATGGAATGCACAAATAAACCATTACAAGATAAAGTACGAAGTATTATCATCGCAAAAATCACAAGTTAACGCAGATTTTTTGGCAGAATTTCCTTTGGAAGAAGATGAGGCAGTAGAAGAGATGATGGATGTTGAAGAAGAATTTGGGAATCCAAAAGACTTGTTAACAGAACCAAATAGATGGGAAATTTTAGTAGATGGATCATCCAACAGTGAGGGGAATGGAGTGGGATTTGTGTTGATTTCACCAGAAGGAGAAAGAATAGCATTTTCATTCAGACTAGAATTTGCATCCACGAACAATGAAACAGAGTACGAAGTCAGAGTGCATGCATTGAAGATCGCAATAGAAAAGAAGCTTGAAAGTATAAGAATAACAAGTGATTCTCAGTTGGTAATTTGTCAAATTAAAGGGGAATATACCACGAATGAGTCTTCTTTGAAGAAATACAAGAAAATCGTTGATGAATTATCTGCGAAGATACCAAAGCTAAAATGGAGGCATATCACAAAGAAATACAATCGACTCGCAGATGCTTTTGCATTCATTCCAAGTATGATGACAAATCCTAATGCAAGAAATATCAAAATCCAGAAAATTCAACATCCATCAGTAAATAAAGAGGAAGAAGAAATTGAATAAGCAATTGCGATGGAAGTAAAAAGGGAACTACCAGATAACATCGCAGAAGATATCGCAGATTGGAGAAAGGAAATTCATGCATATCTCGCAACAGGGGAAATATCCAGGAACGGACTAGGAGCACATAAATTAAAGAGTCGTGCAACAAACTATGAACTACGATAAGGAATTTTATACAGAAAATCTTTCAGTGGACCACCTCTAAGATGTTAAACTCGTGAAGAAAGAGAAAAAATATTGAAGATGTTACATGGAGGAGAAGCTGGAAACCATAGTGGGGGAATATCTCTGGCGTACAGAGAAAAAATACAAGGATATTACTGGCCTCATATGCACACAGACGCAAAATTATTGGTAAGACGATGCAAAGAATGCCAACGACATGGGAAAAGAACTCACGCACCAGGAGCAACATTAACCTCTTCAACAAGCTGTTGTCCTTTTGGTAAATGGGGATTGGACATTGTTGGCCCATTCTTACCTGGATCTAGGTAGAGAAGATTTTTAATAGTCGCAACAGATTATTTCACGAAGCTCGCAGAAGTAAAAGCAGTACAACATATTCGTGATAAGGATGTTTTTACATTCATATTCGAGAATATCATTTGTAGGTATGGAGTTCCAGCACAATTAGTATCTGACAATGGGAAACAATTTGAAGGGCAGAATATAAAGATGTTACTCAGTGATTTTAGGATAAAATGTGGGAAATCAACTCCATTATATCCACAAGCTAATGGACAAGCAGAGGCAACAAATAAAACAATCGCAGACACAATCAAAAAGAAATTAGAAGGACATCTCAAAGGGTGGTGCGAACAAGTACCTAGCGCAGTTTGGGCATACAATACAACTAGAAGAGAGGCAACTGGAATGTCTCCTTATTGCTTAACATATGGAGTAGAAGCTGTATTGCCAACATAGGTTGTAATTCCGACTACAAATAAAGAAGCCTGGGAAAGGAATTTAAGTGCAGGGGTGATATTAAGTGAATTGGATGATTTGGAAGAAAAAAGAGAAAAGGTGTTGCGATATATGAAAGTTTATCAGGAAAGATTAGATCGAGAATATAACAAGAGAGTTATTGAACGTGAGTATCAACCAGGTGATTTGGTCATGCGAGAAACACATCCATACCAGAAAGAAAATGGAGGAAAATTAGCACCTAAATGGGATGGACCATATGTCATCAAAGAGGTTGTGGGAAGTGGAGCTTATCGGCTAATGGATCCAGAAGGGAGAGACATGGGTTTAAGACTTGGTAGACCCTGGAATAGATTGTATTTAAAAAGGTATTATCCATACATGAAAATATTTGCGAATATGTTTTGCTCGCACAAAACTTAACAAAATTACGAATTTTTAGAATTCTTATTGTGATCAGCTTTTATTAAAGAAAGACGCAACAATTACTTGTGAATAAAAGACCGCAAACTGTGATTAGCTTTCAAAAAAGAAAGAAATCCGCAGAAATTTTACACAGGCAAACCTTTGTGGCGTACACCCTAGTTCGCGAAGCAACATTTCGTAAGATGCAAAGTCCTAAAGTACGTCATTTAAGGAGGTACCTATAAGCATGGCTCAGGGAAACCGGAACACCACCAAGGAACCTGAGTACATGGAAATTACGGGGTACAACCCAAAAGCGGGGTACCTATCCGGGTTAGACACTTTGGATTCTCAACCTAATCTTGCGATGTAACATGATTTAGGTTGGGCGACTAAGGAATACTGTCTTTCCCAAGAAGTGCAGAAAACGATCAAGGCGCCGAGGTACACGGTTGAGTCAAGAGTACCGGATGGGCTTGAAGCACATCTGCCATTCTTGACAAGTCTTTGCAAATGATGCACTTGGCCCAAAGATACCCCATAGGGTGCAACCTCGTAACTATAAGCCATATAGGCAAAAAGGATAAGAGGTTGCGAACAAAAATTGGTTGTTTGCAAAACCGGATGGGAAGAGCTAACCTTGTATGGTCGATGTACGCTTCCTTGAAGGGGAAACCAAGGGGAAGATAAAGGGCAGCACCCTCCATTAGGGAGCTGATAAGTGTTATAAGACGCAAATGTCATGAGACTTCTTGTTCGCAAGAACATAAAGGCTTATCATATTTGTGCAACAATAATATCTCTGCGAATATATATATATATATATATATACATATTCGCAGAGTTACATACAATGAAGTTAAGATGAGATCAATGGGTTATTACATGAAAGTGTGATAACGTCCTGCGATTTCATCGCAAGACGATAATGTCACGAGGTTGTATATTCGCAAGAATATTCAAACTCGTCATATTATCGCAAAAATATTATCACAAAAGAGGTGGCAAAATAAGACCTTTACTTAGGAAGGCATGATAAGACCACAACAACTAATGAAACCAATTCCATCAATATCATTGGGGAATTTTTACGAGAATATATATATAAAGAATTCATAATAATAGAGGCAATTTTGTTCGCAATCAAAGACGGATATTTCATATTCATTAAATTTAATGAGGGTTGAATACTTATTATACTTTTTCAAACATTGAATGTTTCTTCACGGATTGAATACTTTTTATACTTCTTCAAGGATATCTCATACTTCGTATACTTCTTCAAAGGATATCTCATACTTCTTATACTTCTTCAAGGGTATTTCATACTTCTTATACTTCTTCAAGGATGTTTCATAATTCTTCACTGAGATTTCATACTTCTTATACTTCAAAGGGGAGATTTCTCATTTACTTCGCAACAAATAGAAACTTCGCAACTTAAACAGAGGCAGATACTCTAATATTTACAACAATAATTGATCATCTAAAAAGCAATAATAAGGGGAAAGGGAATACTAAGCTAAGTCTTAAAGATATATTATTTTTCTTCATATGATCAAGTCATGCAATTTCTCTTCATATGATTAAGTCATGCGAATCTAGAGAAAGATCAAAGTAGTATCGCAAAATACAAAGTATAATTCATCTATAGAAAACAAACAGTAAGCAGGATCGTCTATAGAAAGAGAATCAACAGTAACCAAGAGAAAGGGTTTAAAAGAAAGGAAAACAAAGTTGTTCGTAAAAAAGAAGAATAACAGTAGGATAATCCATCATGCTTAATGCTCCTCGTCAATGTTTTGTGCTGGATCTTTAGGAGGGGTAGGACCATCAACAGGAATTTCTTTTTGAATATCAGATTCTTTCTCACCACCATCTTCATCAGCAACAACAGGAGAATGTTCCTCACCATCAAGTCCTTCATCATCACTCTCGTAATCAAAGTCATTATCAGGATCACGAACAATCTCATCATCAGATATTTCTAAAGGCTTAACTTTCACTGGAGGCAAGGATTTTGATAAAAGAATATTGTTTGCGAAGACTTGAGCTTTTAAATGACTTTCACGAGCTAAAGCCTTTTGGTGGTTAGTATCCTCAATGTCTTTGGAATAAGCAAGGTAGTTGAACCTCTGATGGGAACGATCACGTGAATCAGTTAAACGAGTAGAAAGCAAAGTATTCCTCTTGCGAAGCTTAGAACAGGAGGACTGAAGCTTAGAACAAGTAGTTTCTAATGCAGATTTAGCATTGCGAAGGTTGTTTTCGGATTCTGCGAGTAAAATAGAATTCAAAGGAGTCAATCATGCGAGTATAACAAAGTTCAAAAATATGTCAAAGGCAGTCAAATTTTAATGACTACCTTCTCTTTGTGAAGTAAGAAATTGATCTAAAGATAGACAACAATTCTTCATTTGATCCATAGCTTTATCAAAACCATCACCAACTAATCCTCCAAGTCTGGATTGAAGATTTTGATCTTTAGAATGAAGAAATTCGTTATCCTTCGCAAGTTTTGTATTAAGGTTTCTTACTTGGGAATGTTCTTCTTTAAGTTTATTCCTCTTAGTACTCATGATTATGTTCTTATTAAGAAGGGATTTCTTCTCGGCAGCAAAAGAACTTCTCTCAGCATTTGAAGACTTCTTTAATTCCTCAAGTTCACCTTTTAACAAATAAAGGAGATTTTCTTGATCGCAACATTTACTCTGAAGAACATTCAATTGTTGTGAAGAAACGGTCATTGTATTCAAATACGAACATCTTTCTTTTGATAAGGTTTCATTCTCTTCTAATAAGGTTTCTATTCTTAAATCGGCTTTAGTCAAAGAAGAGGTGAGCTGAGATATTTCATCATTCAAAAACTTTTGGTCATAAATTAATTGGGTATTCTCTTGGAAAAGGGCATCAAAATTATCAAGAGCACATGAATGAAGATTAGATAAGTGGGAGAATTGGTTCAAAAGACTTGCATGCTTGGATTGAGATTCTTTTGCGTCTGATTCATGATGAAGTACCAACATTCTACATTTCTGGATAGATTCTATAAAGGGGAATGGGTTTAAATGGGTGTTTCAAGCATGCGAGGAGTAGAAGTAAATAAAAATAAAGAAAATATAGAGATAATAGTAATACCTTTTAATGCATCATTCCTCTTGCGAAGGATCGCACAATCTAGAGAATCATTCTGAAGCTGATGATTCGCTTTACGAAGATTCTCACATTCCGCTTTCAAAGATTCCTGAGATTGGCGAAGAAATTCAACTTCTTTTTCCAAGGATTGACGTGAAATAGAAATATCAGGATTGATGAAATTATTGAGCACTTCGCAAAATTCAGATTGCGAAAATCGAATGTTTGAAGACTTCGCAAAGATCTTGCTTAAAACCTCAGATAACATTTGGAAAGTTGAATAAATTCCATCTCGAGCTTCTTGAGAAAGAGAAGAAGAATTTGAAGGAATCAGAGCAAGTTGTAAATTGTTTGGAGCAACAACACTCAAGGGACTAGGGGTAAAAATAGGTTTTTTGGGAGACGAAGTTGAGAAAGTATCTTGCGAAGGTTTATCTCGAAGAAGTGTTGATAAATTGACATTGGTGGGAGATTGAAAACTGGGTAATGGAGTAGAGGCAGGAGTTTGCGAAGAAGTATTTTCACGAGGGGGAGAGGGAAATTCTTCATCAACCTTAGGAAGGAAGTCATCGATTGAAATTGAAGGTGTGGGTTTAATCATACGAGTTCTCTTGTTGGGGTTGGGTTTTTCACCGACCTTCGAATCAAAAGGAAGATTAAAAACTGAGGCAACAATATATTGTTTAAAAAAGAAGACAAAGTATTTTAACTACCTTTTGATTCTCGGATTTTCTTCTTCGAAGATTAGGACTTGGGTTTTTAGTTGAAGGTTTCACTTGAGGGGTAGCTTTGCTGAAACAAATCAAAATCAAGCAATAAATTGGATAGAAATCAAAGGAATAAACAAATGAAAGATGCGAGAAATAAAAGAAAATTACCTTGGAAAAATCATGATGGGATTAACAGGAAGAGAAAGTGATAACCGAAAAGGTGATAAGAAGATGAAATTGCAGAAGTAAAAAGAGAAGGTAAGAAAAAGGTAAGGAAGGGAATAAAAGGAATATATATAAGGGAATGGTTAAGAAAAGGACGGTTACAAAAGACGTGTCCAAATCCTAATAAAAAGAATAAGTAACGGTTATATTCTCACGATCATTACTTCTTCGCAGAAATGACATGAGAAGAGGCAAGATGTAGGTACCAAATATCGCAAGGTATCGGTTCACGAATATCGTAACAAGTATAAGGGGAAGGTGTCACAAGATAATGCGATAATAGAAGAAACACGAAAGACGTGTGAAGGATTTGCGAACATGAAATAGATTTGCGAATATAAGTTGCGATATTTCGCAACTAACATACAGTTGTATAGATTTCTCTATAAATAGTAGTTCAAATGTAAAATTTGAGAGGTTCTTTTAATGAGTGTTAGGAAATATCTTAGGAAAGAGAATTGAGAAAGTTGTGACTATTCTAGTTTCATTTAGATACTTCTTTGTAATCAATTGAGAGCATTAATAAGAAAATTGTCATTCATCATCAAGAACTTCATAAGTTTTACAAATTCTACTGAGGGTGTAGTTGTAGGATATTCTCAACTACATAAACTATCCAAACCGAGACTACGGCCTATTCCTATGCACATGCCAAAAAAATGATGTTTGGCATACCAGGTCGCATGGAAAACCAATTGCGCCACTATGGGAAAAACACTAAGCGATAGACTTTCTAGCGAGCGATATTATGAATAAGTCCAGCTATAACCACTTTATCACCAGCGTTATTGTGTCTAGCGCCAACGGATAGTTCTTTATCGCTATAAATATGTAACTTTCAAACTCAAAACTTACCCCAAATTTTTTATACAAAAAATTTCTCTTTTTCTTAATCTATTCTCTATTTCTCAATCTAATTTATTTTTTCTATTTTATCCAAATGGCGCAATTAACCCAACTTGATTTGGCAATGCAACTTGATTTTTCGGGAGTAGTGCTTGAAGGTGCCGTTAAGAAGATATGTGATAGTTATAAAGAAATAAGTAAGAAGCAAAGAAGTCTCCAAGTTTTGGATATCAACCAAGTCAAATCCGCAACTAAGAAAAGGCAAAGAAAAGTTCAAGGCAAGGAAAATCAAGGCAAAAAAAATTTGAAGCAAAGAAGAAGATAAATAAAGGAGAATCCGTTCATGAGCGCACTGATTGGAAATGTGGTGAAATGGAGAAGATTAACAAGATGAAGAACATTGTCCCAAATTTTTATTTTTAAAGTCTATATTTTAAAATATTATTGTCTAGTTCTATGTCTTGTAAAAAAATAACTATTTAATGATTATATCGAAGTTTAATGAATTTGAAAATTTGACGAGTAATGTTGAAAATTAATCTTAATTCTATTCTTAATCCAATCTTACATTTTAATTAGAGATACATTGAAACAAATATTAAAACATAATACTTAGACAATTTTCAAATTAAAACATAAAAACTTAAACTAATACTTAGAAAATTTGTTTAATTTAAATACTTAAGTGGACAATCGAGAAATTAAAACATAAATATTGGACAATATTTGGGCAAATATTTTAAAATATCGAAACAATTTTCAAATTGAAATTATTTTTCGTAGATGCGACGATATTCCGCACGACACCTACATTGAAGTTCCATCATAGTTGCACCATCCGAACGATACCTTTGTTGAAATTCCATCATGGATTCACCATTCCTCAAATTTGGACCTTCTTGATGAAGTAAAGCAACAAACCTAATAACTTCCTTATTTATTGTACTGAAGCGTTCAATAAACTCTGAAACATCACGATTGTTGAGATTCATTGTCTGTTCTTGAAATTTCCCAAAAATCATTTGCCATAATGTTTCGAGATATAATGCATTTCTGAATACAATATCCTCAATAGAAGAAATATAATTCTTGCAAATACATTCATCTTCCTCAACAGTGAATTTTTGTTTCCACCTTATTTGACTTATCCTATTTTGATTTCCGAATCTAATTTGACTCTCCTAATTTCATTATCCACATTGGCATGATCAACATCTCTTCGATTTGCGTCAGCATATTGGTTTGCTACGAACTCAGCAATGCTCATATTATCAGCCATATTCTCTGAGGAATTGGAAGAGTGATGAAAAAAATTGGAGATTGATAAATTCTAGAGAGGTTTAGAAATTCTGGTGTGAGTTGAAATGAGATTGAAATTACGTATTTATAGAGGCGAAAAATAGTAACCGTTGGATGAAGATCTGATAAGCAATATCGAGCGATGGACACTCTATCGCTCTCTGGAAACTCTGTCGTGTATGCCTATATGTTATTCCTGGCATATAGGCATATGAGTTTGGCAGTTTGGCATACCCATAATGGGTGCATATATGCCAAAAATAAGTGTTTGGCATATGCTAGGAATAAGCCTAACTTTAGTAGGCTAAACCAAGAAATATTTTTTGGAAACTAAGTTTGACAACAAACTTGATATACCAAGAACTGTAGGTTCAACCGAGCATTCGATCAACTACTGACAAAACTTTTCTTTAGAGTTTGCGAAGATGATACGAATTTCGTGGATTGTTGTTATCTCAATGAGTAGTATATCTTTTATCACTTTAAGAACATACCCTTTCAAAATTAAAGTGCCACTACTTCAATTTGCGATATGAACTTCACCTTAGTCTTTTCACGTCTCTTTTATGCTAGATTTGACGACGAACGAAAAATTTAATTCCTCCTCTTTAGACATTCCTTTGAAAATCCATACGTCATTAAAAATACACTAATAATATTTATTTATGTTAGAGCATTGCTCGGTTGACTCCACCAAGCGTTGGTATGTCATGTTTGGTTATCAAACCTAGTTTCAAAACTCGACGATGCTTGATTTGATTATTAAAGTCAACTTCGTTAATTAGGTTAGAATAGGAAAATATAAATGTTGCGGCCTGCAGCAAAAATAGTCACATGTATACGCCACCTTTTTTGGTTTACAGTCTAGCCACGTTTTCAACTTTTTATGTGGATAATGACCATAGTTAAAACTACAATGATGTTGCATCACGTGTTACGTACCCCATAGACATAAGGCATCATTAAGTCATGCGTATGCTTAAAAAAAAATTAGTACTACGTTTAAGTCTAAATCCATCTCTTGTAGCCATAGATGAGTATATGAAAACATTAATCAATTTTGTAAGTGTCAAATGTACATGGTGGCATTAGACACACCTATTTACATAAGACGATAAGGAAATTTATTTAGCCACTTTGGTTTGTTTATATGCGTATAGTGTATGGTTTATTAAGCATGTAAATATTGAGAATTTGACATGTTTAATTAAACATCATAAACAAAATAACATGTAACTGCATTGTATCTTCCAAGGGAACTCAGTGTAGCTAAGTATTTATGAAAATAAGACATTCAAGATGAAGTTCTACTGTGTTGCTTTCTCGAGAGTTATAAAAATACCTCCTAGTATAGTTTTACCTGGGCGTATGAGCTCTACCATTATTTTGAATTTTGTTTTTTCTCTATCCATATTCTCTCTGATACCAGAGACCAAAAAACCTTAGTTTTATCCCCGACTCAGATTTGATCCCATGGGGGCATATCTGAGCCGACCTTCACCATTAAAACACACATCTTCTCTCTATTAGTTGATCCGCTAGGTATGTCATTTGATTTGTGAAAAATCGGGGGTCTAACAACCTCACTTAATATTTTGATTAACAATCTGTATGGACAACTCCGAGTTGTTTTCTAGAGAATCAACTAGACTCAATAAATAAAAAATATCTCAAGGAGTTATTATCTCAATCTCTCAATTCAATTTACTCAAGCAAATGTGATTCGCGAGTCTAATCAAAGAGAGATAACTTGGATGGTACCAAAGACCAATATCCAAGTGTCAATCAACGCACAACCTATATTATTTCAATTATATAACAAAGTATAATGCGGAAAAGAAATAACATAGACACCAGAATTTTGTTAACGAGGAAATCGCAAATGCAGAAAAACCCCGGGACCTAGTCCAGATTAAAACATACACTGTATTAAGCCGCTACAGACACTAGCCTACTCCAAATTAAATTCGGTCTGGACTGTAGTTGAACCCCAATCAATCTCACACTGATCCAAGGTACAGTTATGATCCTACGCCTCTGATCCCAGCAAGATATTGCGCACTTGATTCCCTTAGATGATCTTACCCACAACCAAGAGTTTTTATGACCTAAAGTCGAAGACTTTAGCAAACAAATCTGTCTCACACAGAAAAGTCTACAAGATAGATAAATTCGTCTCCCACGAATAAACCTATGAGTTTTGTTCCGTATTTTGATAAATCAAGGTAAACAGGAACCAATCAATAAAACCAGACTTATATTCCCAAAGAACATCTCAATTTTATCAATCACCTCACAATAGTCTTAATCGACGCAGCGAAAAAAGATATTGTGGAATCACAAACGATGAGACGAAGATGTTTGTGATTACTTTTATATCTTGCCTATCAGAGATAGAAATATCAAGCCAATCATTACAATTGTACTCGTACGATAGAAACAGCAAGATCATATCACACAACTACAAGAAAAGTAGTATCGGTCTGGCTTCACAATCCCAATGAAGTCTTTAAGTCGTTAACCTGGTTTTAGAAGAAGAAAACCAAAGGTTAAAGGAGAATCGACTCTTGCTTAGAAAACTAGTATCACACCAAATATGTGGGGATTAGGTTTCCCAGTTGCTAGAGTTCTCCCTTATATAGTCTTTCAAATCAGGGTTTGCAATCAATGTTAGCTTAGTAACAAAGCATTCAATATTCACCGTTAGATGAAAACCTGATTAGATACAAGGTAATATCTTTCAACCGTTAAATCGAAAACTTAGCTTTCCATACACACATGTACTTGATAATTTTCATATTAGTTGGTTCAATATTAGTCAACCAAATGGTTAGCCAAATGATAATTTTCATATCAACCATATTCTTCTTCACCATAACTAGTCCAAATGACTCAAATGAACTAGTTAGAGAGTTGTTCAATTGCTATGAGATCTTATGTACTACACAAGACATAATTGAAGCAAAAACGATGTGATTCACTCGAATCGATTCATGAACTATAAAGCCACGGTTTGCAATTTCATTCCTTAGATAATTTAAATAAGTTCATGAATATCGTTTTTAGACATAACCACTTTAGTTCGCGGACTCAAGTAACCGGTTGGAGTTCACAAACTCTAGCATAAATTCTAGGGTTCGAGAACTTCCGTCAGTTCGCGGACTGAAACCGAGCTACAACTCCAGCAGAAATTATCGGGTTCGAGAACTTCGCACGTTCGCGGACTGAGTTGACTGCTCAAGTTCCGGTTTTCACTTGATCAACAAAGTTCGCAAAATTCGGTTCAAGTGCTAAGGACTTATACATATATGTGTTACTACAACAATGTTTATATCCTCCAGTGGTTATATTGTCTAAACTCTCATTTCAATCATTGAAACATTCTCAAAGGACGTCATATAGTTGTTATTCACAAACTAGTTTTCGTCAGAGCGATTTCCAAAATGATTGAAACATAACATGACTTTTGTCACTAGGCAAAGATGAACTTAGCTAAAGCAAAAGCTTTACCAACACATATTTCAAGAAATATATAAGCGAGATATACTCAGCTCGAAATGTCACATGTGTATATCTTTAGTCTATATAGTAAAATGACTTTTGCCTCAAGATAGGAGATAGAGTAGATAGACTTTTGAGTGATAGATAAGTTCAAGTCTCCATATACCTTTTAGTCGATGAAGATCCACTGGTTCCTTGAGTAGTCCTTCATCTTGTATGATGATTGCCATGGAATTCTTGAGCTCAACTACACTTTATATCCTAGTCCGAGACCTTAGCTATAGTAGACTAGAAAACAAGACTTTATAGTTTTGATCACTAACATTGAGAAACATGCTTGATATAGCAATGCATGCGATTTCGACCGAGCAATGCTCCAACAATCTCCCTCTTTGTCAATTTTAGTGACAAAATTATTAATACATATGGAATACAAAAAATATATAAATAAACTTTGTAGCACCTATTCCACATGTCTAATCTTCGTCACTTCCAAGTAGTCCAATGATCCCAAAGGTTGTAAGTTTAACATCATCGTTGTTGAAAATCCGTAGCTATAACAATGAGAAAAGCATCGGTTCTCGATCATTGTTATACAGTGTCATAGTATTATTACGCAACGTCAAAGTCCAATTGCATCACAACTTCAACAACAATACTATGGTGATACTTCACTCCCCCTTAGTCAATACTCCATCTAACATGGAAACCACTCCCCCTTACATAATGATCCAAAAACCATATGTATTTTTAGTGTGAACTACATATTAATTCTCCCCCTTTTTGTCAATAAAATTGGCAAAGGTACAAGAACGAGATCCTAATGAAATTTCTGTAAGAGACATTTCATGACCAAAGGTAAATGTATATCATCTTGTTTAGATGCAATCATAAATCCGAAGCTAAATGCATTCATCAAGGAGTTTATAAAGACGCAAGATAACCCCTCTAATATTCCACAGCCGCACTCCCCACAAAGATTTGGCAATTAAGCACAAGTTCAAAAGAACTCTCCCCCATAATATGTCATTCCCTAAGGAACAACAAGAGCGACCTTAATTTCAAAACAAAAGAAGGATTTCTTTAGACTCAACAAATTGCATACAAGTATGAATTTGGAATCCAACAATAAATATTCAATCAAACTAACCCAAGCGAACCAGGATTAATTTGACTAAATATGCTCAACACAAGTAAACTTATGGAGACTTAAAAAACTCGATTAGATTATTCACAAGAAAACCCATAAATATTCCAACGGGATACACAATTAAACTAATCACAAGAGTAATCAATTCAATTGTCCACACTTGACATAAGAGAAATCTATGGAGTGCTAACTAAATAATCACACAAGATGATCGATTTAGTTCATTTGGGCTCAACATAAGAGATTATGGAACCCCGACTAAGATTATCATAAGATATGACAACCTTAACCGTACATGTACTCAACATAAGAAAACTTATGGAATACAAACTAAATAACCACACAAGTTGATTAATTTAGTTCTTAATGCTCAACATATAGCATCTCATGGAACAATCAACCATGCCAATAAGGAATCGACTTAGTCGTATCGTGCTCAACATAAGATACATAATGGAGCCTTCATGGTAATACATAAAAATGGATCAATAAGGATCTATACCGTGTATAACACAAGGATTTATTCTATGTTTCTATCACCATTTGCACAATGACACACAATAGACATAAACCTTGAATCACAAAAGATTACTTGGTTTTGGTTTCTCTCTCCCTCTGCATAACCGTTTTTCCAAAACAATTATCCTAGTTTTTCTCCAACCTATTTTTTCTCCATTATCTTCCCGTTTAATCTAGATTTACTCGGTTTTGGATCTTAGATTCACTGAGTAAATCTAGGAAATAGTAGTCTGTCGTTTTATTTTTCAATAAAAAATATTATGTTCTTGCAATATTTAGATTTAGGTTTTAGGTTCCTGTTTTTCTTGTTTAATTTCAATAAATTTTATCAATGGCTGCTACATGCCATATGTTATTTCATTACGCTTTTACATCAATTTTTTATTGTTCCTGGGTCTTTTTAATGAGATTCTATGATGTAATCAAGATATGGATTTGTTACAGCAGAGTTTTTCTTCAAATATTGTCTCTACAATTTCATCAAACCAGACTAGTGGAAGGAAGCACAAAGAAAATATGTTATGTTGGACGAAATCTGATTTTGTTATTCGTGGGGAAGATTATTCAGGAACTTCTGTTACAAAAATTCGAATACCAGACTGATTTTGATACAATTTATTCTCTGATGACAAAGGTATGTGATTTGGAAATTAAATTGAAGAAAAAAATTAATCTTACAGATGTGATAATTGAGGAGTATGCAATATATGTGCAACAAGCCAATTTTGGGAATGGTAAAGTTATTCTTTGGAGCATCTTCTTTCTCACGTGTAGGATCAAGACTTATGTTAGTCTCTTCCATATTATTTGGTTTTATGTAATCTCAACAAATATAATTCACATTGCTTGGTTATTGTGTCAATATGCAATGCATGATGATGAAACAAGATGGTGTATTTATATAACACCTCTTCTATGTAATCCTTCAAACCTCAATTCGAATGAGGTAGTCAAATAAATAATTTTTAGGGGATCTTCAAAGCCCCTCATTCCTTCAAAAAAAAAAAAAGAATCACAAAAGATTTTAACCTATCTTACATCAATAATTGACAATATAGGCTTAACTTTTGTGTTTGTCAAAAGTCTATTCATCCTTTTATCAATATATGCATATCAATTCACGAACGACTTTAATTTTGACAAAATATGGGACAATCAAGTTCACGAACGTAAACATACATATCCCATAAAAATATTGCAATATATAAAATCAAAAGATTAATACTGCAACCATTATCTTCCAAACAAGTTTAGAATTTTTAAACCAAAAAATCTAAAAAACAAGAAGATGAAAAACATTGGATATAGCTATGTGTAATCACAATAATGGCTATTCCAAAACACTAGTTATTCTTCTAAACAAAACATAAACAATAGAAGATTTACTAGATTAACAAAAACAAGAACAAGCTAAACAAAACCTCCATGCCTCAGAGAACTAAAGTCAAATAGACAGTTCAGGGCCTTCTTGAGTCTTAAGGTCTTGGAGCTTGTGGATGGAAGCATCCTATGCACTCTTGAAATCCTTATTGGGAAGTTCTTTAACACGGGTTTTCATGAGAACAAAGTCAGATTTAACCTTTTCCAACTCAGTTCTTACCACATCAAGACACTTCATTGTATTAACAAGATGATGCTTAGCCTTCTCAAATTCCTTTAGGAAATCGAGAACTTCATTAGATGAAATCTATTTAATCTCCTCTACATCAGAAAGTGACTAAGAGGATTGAGGAAGGAAAACTTCATTATTAACAAGAGTTTCCTTCTCTTTATCGAGTTTGCAATATACCGCCTTATCAATGACATCTTTAGGCAAATTCAATGAGCAGGAAGAAGAAGAAGCCATTGATAAAAGAAACCTAGAGTAATAGAAATAACTCAATAGGATAGGCATATATACAAAACAAAAAAAAACTCGAGAGATTTAGGGTTTACGGGATAGATTTTAAAGAATAACCCGTACGTGAGCCCGTAAGATGGTTTTTCACAAAACTCTGCATGGAAAGAGTAAAATAAAACACTTTTACTTTTCAAAGATAAGTTTTGACAAGAAATATCAAAAAACAAAAATACTCACGAACTAGTGTTTGACCAATTATCCTTCTAAAAACGATAAAAGATTAGCTAGATAATCAGAGTCACTTAGTTATGGAGTATACCTATTCAATTTTCTCACAACTAGGCTTTTTCTATGTGAGATATTCAACCTTGTGATTACTTTACACAAGTATGAGTCTTTAGCTCATCAAATGAATATTGTTCATTTTTATCCTTCTATCTTTGATATGTGCTCTTTCTAGAGAGATGAGACACTGCTTGATTAGCATACTTATCAGAAGGACTAAATCTAAGACCTCCAGCGATAGGTTCAAGAGGATCAGGATAGATGGGAATACATTTTCTAGACTTAGATTTATCAGAAGCATCCTTAGAAGTACAGGAAATTCTTTTGTTAGAAACACAAGAATTTATGCCAGAATGCACTTGAGCCCTGTACTGATTTCTAGAATAGAGATCATTCTTATAAGGTTTCTAATTGCTTGTGGGCATACGATTCACTGCGTTAGTCAACTGTCTATTTGTTCCATTAACAGTGAAGAGAAGCAAATTATGAAGCTTAGAAATTTGTTTCCTTCTTTCAAAACAATGGATAGCATAGTGATTCCGTTTCCCACAAAAAGTACAGATTCGAGGAGGAGAAGCAATAATTGGCACCTGTTTAAACTCCATAGCCATGTGAGAAGATTGCAAGTTATGTAAACTTTTCTTGACACAATCTTCTTCTGGAGAACACTTCTTCGTATATGGTAATTCATGAGAATTAATCACATAATAATTTTTCCTTTTCCAAGGATTTACATTGTTCATGAGCTAGAGTAAGAGATGCACAAAGTTTCTCTTTTTCAGCACGAAATCTGTTGAGATCTGATGAATGAGTCCCGATCAAACGTTTGTCTCTAATTGAGTCCACTTTAATAATATCCTCAAGAGTACTAATCTTTTCATGTTGAAGAGTAGTTTCTTGAAGAAGTTTCTCAATATTCTTAGAGAAGGACTTAATGATATTGTAGAGATCACGTACTCGATCAAGAGACTTTTCAAATTCATCAATGAGCTGATCATGATTATCAAAATCAATATCTTCAGCTGTATGTTTTGAAATTCTGGTGAGCTCCTTTTCAGTCTTTGCCAGAGTGTCACATGTCTCATGTGAGAAAGAAATGTCATTATCACATTGAGCATTCTTTCTACTTGGAGATTCATACGAATCAACTAAGGAGTAATCTTTTGAGGTAGACACTTGACACAATCAAAAGCTTTAGGAGACATTTTGGTATGCGCAAGCGAGATTTCGTCCACAAACACAGACTAGTGAGTTCTTAACGTCCGCTGTAACATAATACCGCAGAACAAATTCATTGCATTTTGGGGTAAATGTGTCATTATACCAAAGAGGTTCTTTTCAAAACCAAAGTACACACTCAGGTTCCTCCAGACATGAGTTAAAACTTAAAACCCTCGGAAGAGCCGATTACGAGATATCTACAGCAGAAGGGTTTGTGAATCGAAGCTTCAGTTTTCTACCCTGCCCTAATTTGATTTTATCGTTTGAAGAGGTAGATTTCAATTGAATCTTTAATTTCTTCCCCTTATTTGTTTTCACTGTTTGGTTTCTTTTAAGGGTTTGCCTTGATCTTATGTTAATAAATGTGAACTACGCATTCAGTCTTTAATTTCTTCCCCTAATTTGATTTCACTATTTGGTTTCTTTTAGGGTTTTTCTTGATTTTATGTTAATAAATGTGTGTCTGAATCTTAGTTAAATTTACTTTGTACTTCAATCAAACTATACGAAAGACCTCATAACTTGGTTCCTATGGGCAAAATTATATCGGATTTACTGATAATCTTAGAATCAAACTGTTTTAAGTTCAATCCCAAGCATTTTCATTTGTTGAGTCTATCTGCTATGAACTGGACATGCCATTTTAGTCTATTTACTTAGTGTTTCACCAGTTTACCAGAAGCACTTGTTGGGCATATCCTTTTTACTGTAAAGTTGTCTTCATTGCTTCATAGGACGACAACACCACCTTCGTGATTGTCGAGGGGATAGTGAAACAGAATTGATGACAGGAAATATAAACAAACCCTTATATCATTATAATTCTATTGTTTACGGAGCATGTGTATATGTGTCTGAACATGATTAATTCCCTGTATTCTGACTTTAAACGAACCAATCTTGGTTATTTTTTAGGCACAACATGGAGGAGGAGGGTGTGGGAGAAGAGGATAGGATCAGAAGGTTACCTGAATCCTTAATTCATCACATTCTCTCTTTGCTTCCCACCAAATGTGCTGTTGCAACAACAGTTTTGTCTAGAGGATGGAATAATCTCTGGATATCTCTTCCTGTTCTTGATTTTCGCGAATGGAAATCTCCTGATACCGAAGCAACACAATCTTCTACCAATAGCTTCATGGATTTCGTGGACAGGGTATTACTTCTTCGTAACATGTCAGATATTAAGAAATTCTGTCTCACTTGTAATGGTGAGTACTTTGATGATCAGCGGATAAAGGCTTGGATTCTTACAGCAATTCAGTGTAGAGTTAAAGAGCTTATTATCAGTAGGGATGCCAATGAAAGAGTGGATATTATCCCTGTCGACCTTTACACTTGTGAATCACTGACTTCGTTAGACATTGATCTTTTTGGTGGCCAGCATCTTAATCTTCCTCAATTGATATCTTTTCCAAGACTTAAAATACTTCAGCTATCAGAAATTTCGGTTTTCAGGCAGCAAAATATTCAACAACTCTTTTCTAACTGTCCTGTTCTTGAAGAATTGTGTTTGAAATATTGTTTGTTGAATCATTTGGAAATCATATCATCTACACTGAAGTCATTAACCTTTTTTAGTTCCTTGAGAATTTGTATGTCGGATGTCAGAATCAAGATTGATACACCAAATCTAATTTCCATCACAGTTGATGATGGTATACCACAACATTTAGTGGTGGAGAGCTTTCCATCACTAGTGGATGCAGATATACACCGCATGTATACTGAGCCGAGTGTCCCGATTGATGTTATACCGAATTTTGTAAAGAAGCTCTCTAATGTAAAGCACTTGAAGTTATCGGGTAACATCTCTGAGGTATGATTGCTTACTATGAAAGTTACCTTTATTGCAAGTTATGTTGAGTTGTTTCTCTGTTTCTTGATACTTACTTTGTGTGCTATATTATTAGAGCCTGGAGCTGGCAGATGTTCTATCTATAAGTTTTCCTACCTTCATTAATTTGATCACTTTGGAAGTGTCTTTTATCAAGACTCAGCAAGTTAAATCATTATTCAGTTTTCTACGGTTCGCACCAAATTTGGAGTCACTTGTCTTCGGTTGGGTAAGAATACGCCAACTTCTTAACATCTGTTTTGTTTGTTTCTTTTTATCATCCTGTTAATATGTGACATGTAGATGAAATTTGTTTGATATGTATTATTATGTAGGTTTTTTATGGTGATGAAGCTAATGAGGATGCTTTTACATTGGATGTAGTGCCTCATTGTTTGTTGATGAACCTCAAGTCTATCAAATTTCAATACTTTGAAGGGCATGTGAATGAGCTGGATTTAGTTCAACTATTTTTGCAGAATGCAAGGGTTCTTCAGACGGTGATTATTGAAATTTCATCAGATCATTTCGTAAGCTCGGATAAGAAGAAACATTCCGCAAAGGATGTAGAAGATTTCAATAAGAAGATTATGGAGCAGTTATTGAAGTATAAATGGACTTCAACAGATTGTGCGATTAAGTTATCAAGCTCACCAGTATAAGTGTATGTGCTACTGTCCATTGTGTGGGAATGTGATCAGGTAGAGAGATTAGGCTTTAAATGGTTTTCAAAGTTATTTCACTGCGGTTTAGTGTGGTCACCTGGTCAAATTTTATTTATCTGAATGCTTACTTGCTCATCTGGAATCTGTAGAATGCTTATTTCTCTGTGTTCAGCAACTTCTCTCTAGATTTTACCTAATTTTTATGTTCATTCGGAAAATTATGTTGTGTGCTGCCATATTAGGCTATTGTGTGCAATGGGAAATATATCATTTTGTACTTTAATTGGATCCCAATTTTGGGGGATGTTTTCTTCTTCATCTGCTCTCAGACACTGAACCTTCATCTCTATCAGTCTTATAAAATGGAACACCTCTCTTGTTTTCTTTGTTTACAGTCATCTCACGAAGATTATAAGTACTTCTGCAGTTTTACGAGTTCTCATACACATAAATTATCATTTGTCCATTGTGTGAATGTAGAGTTATTACTCTGCGGTTTAGTAATCTGGATGCTTATATGAAATCTGTATATCTCTTTATTAAGCAATTTTTCTCCAGATTTTACCAGATTTGAAATCTGGCTGCATTAGCAGAAATTTTCGCTTTCCCAGCTTTTTAAGAAAATGGCCATGTATGATGCAAATATACTTGTAAAACGTAAATATATCATTTTGCTTTCTAATTGACTAGAATCCCTTGAAACAACTCCCAGCTACAGACATTTATTACAACAATTTTACCAAGTTGCTCATTAGAGGACCTAAATGCAAGTTTCTGTCATGATACCCCAGGGAATAGCTTTTCCTGCATAGGAATGACCTTAATTGGATCCCAATCTGAAGAGATATGTGATCTTATCGCTTTCACTACCTGTACCATTCCCATCCTTTCTCTGGGTGATTCAATAGAAAACGCAACGCCAAGGTTGACAAACCCTGATAAAGTTTTGAATAACTTGGCATCCAGCACGCTGTCGCCTAGAATTTCATTGTAGGTCAACGATCTGCATTCACGATCTCTAAGTGGAGCTGTCTTAACAAATGTGTGAGTCTTAAACCATCCGTGATCATGCAACCTGTAGGTCTCGTTGGGGAAACAACTCTAGCACCATGTTCCCTTAACTGTAGATGTCAACATAAGTCAGACCTCACAACCTATTCCATGCTCTTCGTATCAGTAAGAATTTACGAAGTGAACACTTCAATCAACGAAATTAAAATTTTAAAGTGAGAAAATTGTCTACCTGGAGCAGCGTAACCAATTGAGCCAAAACTTCTACCTAGAGTAGCATAACTAATCGAGCCCCTTATCCTGACCAAAGTACTGTTTGTATCGGGTTCAGATTCAACACTGATGATGACCCCACCAAGAAACTTTCCTGATCCGAAATCACAAACATGACCCTTCATGTTATCGTCAAGTAAAGTAGTATCTGGCTTTAGATCACAATGAGCAATTGGACAATCTTGATGAAGATAATCTAGTGCAGAAGCAACATCAATGGATACATTTAGTCGCTCCATAAAACCCAGTGATCTCCTCGCTGACCCTTGAAGTTGCTCTTCATTAGCTGTTTGGGTAAAGTAGTCGATGGATACATTTAGTGCAACCAATTCTCAATATTTCCATTTGGCATGAACTCGGAGACTAGAGCTTTGAATTCATTTCCTTTTTTAATCATTACTAGATCAACAAATCGGCATCTTCACTAGATTTCAATGCTGAATGCATCTCATTGCTTCACATTCAGCCATGAAACTTTTTGAAGCTCCTCGTCTTTGAAGGTCTAGTACTTTCATGCAACACCTGACGGTGTCACTTGCAACCTGCGGTGGAATTTTTCTTTCCTGGTCAGTGGATGGTTCTACTTTTACCAGACCCGTCAGCCTCCATCTGCTGTTGTCGCCATTAGACTCAGCTGGTAACAGATTATCATCCACCCAAGATGGTAATTTCTGGAAGGCCATCATACATGGACTTCCCAATGCTAGAACTTTGAACATCAATTACTATCTGCAGGAGTCGAATGACAGCAAATTTGAGTTAAGGAAAATGCTCAACAAAATGAATTACATGACTAGATTTAAAAGCAATCACTCACAGTTACTCGGTCACTAATCAATTCATTCCATTCCTATGGGTCCACGGGCTTTCCAACTCGTTCATTGGGTGACACTGATGGCATTCCAAGAGAGATTATCTGGCCAAACAGATACGCCATATAATAAGATGTCAACCAAATATTGAAAAGGAAGAAGGGGTAAATGGGTTATAATATTATATGCTACCTATTTCTTCACCTTGACTCACACCTAATCCCGTCGGAAAGATGCATCTTCCCCTGCTCTAAGAGGGAAACTGCTAGTGTGCCCAGGATGGACGGCCTCTTCCTCGGGACTCGCTGGAGATTCGATCAGTCTTAGACCTTTAAGCAGGTCATCAGCTTGTATGTATCTGAAACAAAGAACCGCTTCCACCAATTCCCTCATCCCATATATACTCCCATTGATTCCTTCAGGTGCAAGAACAATACCACCTGAAACATGCTGAACAAGATAAGCACATACAAAATGTTACAGAGATGAAGTCATATAGTAAAACGTTATAAAAACCTAATATGTAACACCAGATTATACACACTATATGAAGTATTTCTCATGATTCTTTTTTTTTTTTTTTATACTAGTTCACTCTAGCGTCTATTCTTTCTTTGGTACCCTGGATCTAAGCCTGTTCTCTCTATACAACTTTGATTAGGCATGTGATTTCATCTTTACTGATTAAAGCAATCTTAGTTGAACCCTAAAATGTCAATAATACACAAACAAAACCACTGGTTTAAGTGATTTTTTTTGCTTCCAAATAACAGATTAATTACATTTGATCATTTCCTTGCATTAAAAGGTCAATATGGTCAACTTAAGCTTTTACTAACCTGTTTTGCTTTGTGCAGGGTATTCAACTTAAGCTTTTACCAGCTTCATTATTGGTTCTTCTACTTCATTACCCAACCACCACCCCATCAGTTTTAAAGCTTGGTCTGCTCAATCCCCAACCTTCTCCTGCAAATATCTTTGCTCGCACCATGCCTTTAGGTAGTACCCTTGAAGCCCCCATTAAGCAGCTCCAGTGGCTGACAGAGGAGAATTAGTGTAGTGTTCTTTGATATTTAAAAGAACCTGCACCAGAGAGAAAGACATTTTCGTACATATTAAAAAACGTACCACTAATAACCAAGAATCTAGGCTTCTGAGTATCTTCCAGAATGATAGAGATACTCAGATTTTGGACTTTACTACTTTAAGTATGATTAAAAAACCAAGAATCTAGGCTTCTGAGTATCTTCCACTAATAACCAAGAATATAGGCTTCTGAGTACCAGTTATTTTGGACTTTACTACTTTAAGTATGATTAAAAAACGTACCACTAATAGAGATTTTGAACTGTAAAAGTCACTTTGGTGTCCACACAAATTACCAGTTCAAGCCATCTATTGGGACATAGAGAGATTAGAGAAGAATAAAGTGGATTTTTCCTCTTAATATGTCCTAATTCATTTACAAATGGATTAAAAGTTACATAGTACTCATTGAAAGTCTTTATCTATTTCAAAACCTAAGTTTCAAATCAAGTCCCTGAATTCAAGATTTCTATGGATTACCCATTATAAAAAAGCCTGTTGATTCAATATACAAGTTTGATTAGGCTTGTCCACTTCATCTTGTCTGATGAAAACACCATCTTACTTAGTTGAACCCTAAAATTTCAATAATACACACTGATTTTAAGTAATGCTAAAGAAAGCAATTCCAGGATCAAATTAGGTCAGAAAAATGAATGGAGCTCAAACTGGGCATCGCACATTTCTTAGATTCTCATTTCCAATCCTGAGTTTTTACAGTGAGCTACTTCTGACTCTGAGGTGAGAAATGGGCAAGGAGGGTGCCTGTCCGCTGTAACATAATACCGTAGGAGAAAATTCACCGCACTCGAGGGTAAATATGTCTTTCTACCAAATAGTCCCTTTTCAAAACCCCAAATACATACTCTCGGCTTCATCGCTTGTTTATAGTGGAGTGGATTCAGTGGAAACCCTGAGAAGAGCCTCTCTGTGAATGGAAGCTTCATTTGATTCCACTGTTTGAATAGGTAAGTTTCAATTTAGTTGTACATAGAACTACGCATTCAATCTTTAATTTCTTCCCCTAATTTGATTTCTGTATTAGGGTTAAATTTAGTTTTTGTTATTGGTATTGTTGGGTTTACCTTGATTTTATGTTAATAAATGTGTGGGTTGTTGAAAATGACTGATAATCATGTCATCTTTGGGGTGTCAAAGCTAAAGCTACTTTGCACTTCAATCAAATTATACAAAAGAGTTCATAAATTGGTGTAAAATTATATGGGATTTGCTGATAATTGTAAAATAAAACTGTTTTAGGTTCAATCCCAAGTTATTGTTGTGTCTGTCTAGATTTAGCAGTTTGGATTTTCACTGGAAATACCCAGCGTATCTGCTTTGAACTGGACATGCCCTTTTAGTATGTTTGCTTAGTGCTTCACCAGTACCAGAAACAATTTTTGGGCATATATCCTTTTTATTTTAAAGTTGTTCTTGGTTGCTTCATAGGACGACATCACCACCATCGTGATTGTCCGGGGGTAGTGAAACATAATTGGTGACAGGAAATACAAACAAACCCTTATTTCATGTTTCTATTGATTTCTCTAATGTTTACGAAGCATGTGTGCAAGTGTTTGAACGTGATTAATTACCTGCATTATGACTTAAAATGAACCGATCTTGGTTACTTTTTAGAAACAACATGGAGGAGGAGGCTGTGGGAGGAGAGGATAGGATCAGCAGGTTGCCTGAACCCATAATTTTACACATTCTATCTCTGCTTCCTACTAAATGTGCTGTTTCAACAACAATTTTGTCTAAAGGATGGAATAATCTCTGGATATCTCTTCCTGTTCTTGATTTTCGCGAATGGAAATCTCCTGATACCCGAGAAACACAATCTTCTACCAACAGCTTCATGGATTTCGTGGACAGGGTGTTGTCATTTCGTAACAGGATAGAGATTAAGAAATTCTGTCTCACCTGTAACGGTAAGTACTTTGATGATCAGAGGATAAAGGCTTGGATTACTACGGCCATTAAGTGTAGAGTCGAAGAGCTCATTGTCAGTAGGGATGCCATTGAAATAGTGGATATTATCCCTGTCGACCTTTACACTTGTGAATCACTGACTTTTTTAGACATTGATCTTTATGGTGGCCAGCACCTTAATCTTCCTCAGTTAATATCTTTTCCAAGACTTAAAATACTTCAGCTATCGGAAATTTCGGTTTTCATGGAGCGAAACATTCAACTAATCTTTTCTAACTGTCCTGTTCTTGAAGAATTCTGTTTGAACCATTGTTTGTTGAATCATTTGAGAATCATATCGTCTACACTGAAATCATTAACCTTCTTTGGTACTATGCATACTTGTATGTCGGATATCAAAATCATGATTGATGCACCAAATCTAATGTCTATCAAAATCCGTGATGGTATACGGCAACATTTAGTGGTGGAGAGCTTTCCATCACTGGTGGATGCGGATTTAAGCGGCATGTATACTGAGCCAAGTGTCCCTGTTGATGTTATACCGAAGTTTGTAGAGAAGCTCTCTAATGTAAAGCTCTTGAAGTTATCGGATTATGTCCTTGAGGTATGGTTGCTTATTTTGGAGGTCACCTTTATTGGCTGATTATTTTTTTCCAGCAAGTTAGCTTAAGTTGTTTCTCCGTATCTTGATACTTGATTTACTTTGTATAGAAACTGGAGCTGGAAGATGTTCTAGACACAAGTTTCCCTACCTTTCTTAATTTGATCACTTTGGAAGTGTCTTTCATCAAGACTCAGCACGTTAAATCATTATTCACCTTTTTACAGTTCTCACCAAATTTGGAGTCGCTCAACTTCGGTGGGGTAAGAATAAACTTCTTAACATCTTTTTTTTTCCTGCTTATGTATTGTCGTTAATCTGTTAATAGTAGATGAATTTTCTTTGATATGTATTATTATTATTATGTAGGTTTTTGGTCGGGATGAAGTAAATGAGGACGCCTTGACATTAGACGTAGTGCCTCATTGTTTGTTGATGCACCTCAAGTCCATTAAATTTCAAGACTTTGAAGGGCAATCAAAGGAGCTGGACTTGGTTCAACTATTTTTGCAGAATTCAAGGGTTCTTCAGACAGTGATTATTGAACATTCTTCCGTCCGAAAAAGGACACGTACCACGAAGGATGTGGAGGATCTGAATAAGAAGATAATGAAGCAGTTATTGAAGTATAAATGGGCTTCAACGAAATGTGTGATTAACTTATCAAGCTCGCCATGAAAACCAATAATCTTATCGGTATAACTAGTTTCCACTGTGTGAATGTAATCAGGTTGAGAGATTAGGCTATAATTGATTCTCAGAGTTATTACACTGCAGTTTGGTTATCTGGATGCTTATTATTTGCCTTTTTTTTATAGCATGAAATTTCATACTCCCTCCGTTTCTAAAAAATAGGTTTGTTTGATTTTCACAAAAATTAAGAAAACTAATCATTGTAGCCACTTTTTCATATTTTTTTTCCTTATTTATCCTTTGATCCCCACTGATTTGATATTAGAGAAAGGATAAAAAAAAATGGTCCCATTTTTGTATTAAGAGAGAAAATGGAGAGAGAG
Organism: Papaver bracteatum; assembly: GCA_023529315.1. Taxonomy (NCBI): domain Eukaryota; kingdom Viridiplantae; phylum Streptophyta; class Magnoliopsida; order Ranunculales; family Papaveraceae; genus Papaver; species Papaver bracteatum. The sequence goes on along the minus strand of JAJJWX010003814.1, from coordinate 440,181 downwards.
AAGTGGTCCATCTATGGGTATATTAGTAAAATCATAACTTTTCATATATGGAAACAAGCATATTTTTTTAATATACCCAAATAAGGAAATAAGCCTATTTTTTAGAATGGAGGGAGTAAAATCTAAGCTTTGTCAATGATGTATTTTGTGGATTGTTCATACGCTCTCATTTTTTCTTTCAGAAAAGAGGCAGGCCTCATGTATACATTAGTAATATGTCGATTCTAGATCGAGATCAATTACAGGATTGACAAGAGTGTTTCTAACAATTACAAGGAATTTGAGCAGACAATGGACACATTCAAGCCACTTAACATCATAGTTACATGACTTAGACCATGGAGGAATCCTATCCATTTCATATAGATTTTTAACAAACAAAACAAGTTCAAATGGCCTCCTTTGAATTATAATCAACTTATCCAAACTATAAAACCAATCTACAAAATTGTTAGGGTACAAAGATCCAACCATTTCTCAAGGTTTTTTTTCTAAAACAAGGGAAAACAAAAGACATGGTAAAACATAGTAATCCATAAACCCAACCATTTATCCAGAGTTTTTTCAAAGTAATAGTAGAAATAACCTAAATAGATCATCGTGGAACGACATCTGTCAGAATCAGTATGGCTCTTCATCAGAATCAGTCTTTTGTAATGGTTTGTTGTTGGTGTCTTCAGAGTCATTGTTGATAGGTGTCTAAAACACCTAAATTTTATATCTAGTATTTATGCTTTCGTTGTTATTATCTTTGTGAATTGCATCTCTTATGTATTATATCTAGTTTTGAGTTATTAGGTGCAATGGAGTCCTTAGAAGCAAATGAAGGAGAAAACGTCCATTTGGAGCGTAAAGGCCAAAAAGGTTGATTCCCAGGCGAGTCATACTTGGAGAAGACTAGGTTGCGCAAGGAAGAGGTGGAGAATGAACTGTCAGTTTCCAAAAACTGATAGTCGAATAGAGAACTAGGTTGTCGGTTATCTGGGACCGACAGGCCATGTGTGAGTTGGTTACCCCTTAACCACCACAACGGGGTGCCAATGTAAACTTCACTCATTACCTAACCCTATATTTCAGGGAAAATGTTTCTCTCAATCATTATTTGCACCTGAACCAGAAATTGAGAAGAAAAGAGAATAGCTGCGCAGCAGCCATGAAAACCGAGAGATTAGAAAAGAATTTGTAGGTAAAGAAGGAATCACAGATGGGGATCTGTTAGATTGAGTTTTCAGTCGAGAATTGAAGTGCCCTTGCTTTGAATTTAAGAAACAGAATATGGGTTTTGATAGAAATGGAGGAATGAAATCTGAGATTGAAACAGATCTGGTTATCGTTGTTGAAGAATTAATGGGAAGAACAGAGTTGGGTTTGATGAAGAATTTTGGTTTTCACTCCAAATTGAACCACAGCAAGACAAAGTTGGAGATTTACCAAGGTTTATGATTTCTGAGCGCAATTGAAGTTTATGGGGTTTGATATGCAGAGATTGAAGCCGAGAGAAACCAGTGGAAGAAGGCAAAGAAGTGGCTGCTGTGTAAACATGAGATGCAGCTAGTTATAATGATTTTGAACTGGTGGTGGATCTGATGTTAGTTCTTGGTCTGAAATGAAGCTGCAAGAGGTGGTTCTGATGTTTTCTGAGCAAATGGGTTTCTGAATCTGTTTGAGCGATGAAGATACAGAGTTGGTAGAATGGTGGAATGAATTGCAGGTGGCCTTGTAAATGTTACAGGGAAGAAGGATAGGAAGATGTTGAGACGTTTGGGAGTTTGCTGATGTAAAAGTGAGACTAGAAATTAAGAGATGAACTGATGGTGAAATTAGGATATTGCAGAGGAGATTCAAGGGTTTTTGAGTTTCAAAGCTTGTACAAATGGAGAAGACATGGGTTGCTCTCAGATTCGAAATGGTTGCTGCTGTGTTGGAGGTTTTGAGACGAGACAAGGCTTGTGGGTGCAGGGCAAAGTGCAAATCAGATGACAATAAGAAGAGGAGGGATTGAATTGCAAATTAAGGTGTTATGGACTGATGCACTTCAATGAGAATGAGAATGAAGTGTATTAGATGTATGCTAGGACATTACAGTGGAAGCTTGATGAATTATGGGTCACTGGTATTATTTAGTGTTGTTTGTTGCTGTCTTGTTGTGTTGCTGCCAAGATTGAATCGAGTTGGTGGTGATTTCAGGGATGGAATTATACTGGGAGAGCAAGTGGAACTGTGATGTTGCTGTTGTTAAGGAAGGTGCATCTGCAGCTGCAAAATGGTGAAGATATGTCGATACACAACTGAGATGAAGTATGGAACTACATATGGGTTGCTGGTATTCAGGGCCTTACCTTGGCTCGAGGTAGTGGTTCTTGTTTGGCTTGAACTGCAAGAGAGATTTGCAGTTAGTGGAGTTGCAGCTATAGATGTATGCTAGGAATGATGAGCTTCTTCAGATGATTCTTTTGCAGTTGCAGTCTAGAGCTGGTGCCCTTGAGGTGACTAAGAAGATGGTTGCATCTGCGATTCGAGTGGTGATACTAAGATTGTAATGGTGCTGCATATTAGAGAAATGGCTCAAGACTATCTGATGACGCTGGGTTATGTGGTTGTGATAATGGATTTTGGTTAAGCTGGCAAAATTGGAATTGGAGAATGCAACTGAAGTTGTGAGCTACAACAAATGAATTGAAAGTTTGAGTTGTATGCAAGATGGATGAGTTGCAGGTGGATGAAAGAGGGAGTGTTGTATTGGAATGACGAGGCTATAATGGTAGAGAAGTTAGTGCTATTGGTATTGATATGGCATGTGGAAGTTGTAGTTATAGTGAACTAAAGCTGCAAAGCGGGAGCTTAGGCCTGTGCAATGGCCTTGGCCAATATCAAGTCAGCTGAGTTAGACATGACTCAGACCCTGACTCAATGACCTTGATTGAGTTGACCCGATTTAACTCGTTTGACCGGTGACCGGGTGGACTTTGCCGGCCAACTCCCGGCCATTGCACTAGTTTTTCGTCGATCAATTTTTGGGACAAAATTTTACATGGGTATTTCTCTTGCGTGGGCTTGGTGGACATCTTACTATTGGATCATTTGGGCTTTGAAGACCTAATTTTGGAAAGATGAAAAGCTATAAAAGGAGAGAGTTTCTATTTTTCTTCGATCACATATTTTTTCTACTGGAGTTTTGGAGGAGAGCAGCGACTAGGGTTTGCTTTCATTTTATTTTTCATCTTCTTCATTTCATTTTTATTATTGATTATGAATATGATGAACCCAAAAGCTATGAGTAGATAAACAAATAATATTGGTTATGGGATAAAGTGGATTTCACAAATGATTCGATGTATTAGTTTTGTCTCAGTAATTTATTGTTTATGATTCATGGTTTATTTTGATTATATGATTTGATTGTTTTTTTGGTTGAGTCTGGAATCAATCCGATTTGCTTTCATTTCTAAAGCTATATTAGGATTTTCAATACGAAAAAGTTGTTCATCCCTGATTCTAAGTAGCATAATTGTGGGTAGTGCTTGTAGTGATATATCCTACTAGTCGCAAATGAATCATAACTTTGGTTAAATCAAATTAGGGCTTTTACACATTTGATTGCCTTGATTAGTCTTATTTCATAGAACTTATTGCTTTTAGGAGTTAAACTTAATTGTGCTTTTACACTTTAGGTTGCTTTCTAGGAAGAATTCACATATACATCTTTTAATGTGGTTGTGATGAAATCATGGAATTAGCGGGATATACTTGCGATCAAGGTATCCTAGGACTTTTAGTAAATGAGATATTAAATACCAATTCTAGTCATTGTTGAGAATACATGTTTGTGAATGATATTATCCCGTGACCAATATCTTCTCCTTATTAATTATTTTTATTATTACTTTTCTTTTAATTTAGTTTTATTGCTTTGATAAATCAACCCCCCCCCTTGGTTACTTAAGAAACTGAAATTTGCATAACAACAATTGCCTCTCTGTGGATACAAACTCTTTCTTATCACATACTTCATTTATTTTAGTTAAGTAAAAAAGTAAAATTATTTTTGCTCGGCTGACAACCGACCAATTGTTGCTACTGCTTGTGTCTTTATAAAATTTGATACTGATGCTGGTATTGTAGCTCTCTTGGTGATGTTGTTGTGTATACTCAGCTTCATCAACAGTTACAAACCAGATGAAAACCCAATAAAAGCTTCTAAAATTAAAACCCCAAATACAAACCTAAAAAATGAATCAGAAACCTAGCCTATTACTGATTTCAAAAGAAATGGAAAGACAAATCTAATTAGTAAATGAAAGGGGAAAATAAGAAATACCTAACTTGAAATTCAAATCAAACGACATACCTAGCGGATCAACTAATAGAGAGAAGATGTGTGTTTTAATGGTGAAGGTTGGCTCAGATCTGCCCCCATGGGAGAAAATCTAAGTCGGGGACAAAACTAAGATTTTTTGGTCTCTGGTATCATAGAGAATATGGACAGAGAAAAAAAAATCAAAATAATGGTAGAGCTCATACTCCCAGGTAAAACTATACTTGGGGGTGTTTTGCTAACTCTCGCGAAAGCAACACAGTAGAACTTCATCTTGAATGTCTTATTTTCAGAAATACTTAGCTACACTGAGTTCCCTTGGAAGAAACAATGCAATTACATGTTATTTTGTTTATGATGTTTAATTAAACATGTTTGTTTCTTAATATTTACGTGCTTAATAAACCATACACTATACACATATAAACAAACCAAAGTGGCTAAATAAATTTCCTTATCGTCTTGTGTAAATAGGTGTGTCTAATGCCACCATGTACATTTGACACTTACAAAATTGATTAATGTTGCCATATACTCATCTATGGCTACAAGAGATGGATTTAGACTTAAACGCATTACTAAAATTTTTTAAGCATACGCATGACTTAATGATGCCTTATGTCTGTGGGGTACGTAACACGTGACCCAAGATCATTGTAGTTTTAACTATGGTCATTAGCCACATAAAAAGTTGAAAATGTGTTGTAAACCAAAAAAGGTGGCGTATACATGCGACTATTTTTACTGCAAGCCTCAACATTTATATGTTCCTAGTCTAACCTAATTAACGAAGTTGACTTTAATAATCAAATCAAGCATCGTCGATTTTTGAAACTATATTTGATAACCAAACATGACATACCAACGCTTGGTGGAGTCAACCGAGAAATGCTCTAACATGAATAAATATTATTAGTCTATTGTTAATGACGTATGTATTTTCAAAGGAATTTCTAAAGAGGATTAATTAATTTTTTTTGTTCTCGTCAAATCTAGCATAAAAGAGACGTGAAAAGACTAAGGTAAAGTGCAAATTCAAGTAGTAGCACTTTATGTTTGAAAGGGTATGTGCCTAAAGTGATAAAAGATATACTACTCATTGAGATAACAACAATCCATGAAATTCGTATCGTCTTTGCAAACTCTAAAGAAAAGCTTTGTCAGTAGTTGATCGAATGCTCGGTTGAACCTACAATTCTTGGTATATCAAGTTTATTGTCAAACTTAGTTGCCAAAAAATATTTCTTGGTTTAACCTACTAAAGTTAGTCTCGATTTGGATAGTTTAGTTAGTAAAGCCTTTAGGATTTTCCAAGTCACTCAAGAAGCTTGAAGATTTGAAGATTACAGGAAGACATCAATTATTGTAGAACTTAATCAAGGTAAGAAATGAAGACTGCTAGTTTTTCCTTACATAATATTTTTCTTTTTAATTATGTACCAATCTTAGTAGATTCAAATACTTTAGTAAATGATCATATTCAAAGAAGATCATATCACGGATTAGATTTTGCTAAGTCTAAATAATTCGAAACTAAGCTTGGGAAAAAGCATAAATGTTTTAATAAAAATCTCAAGACTTGCAAATTCATAATTCTTGAGTTTGTAAGGTTTTATTTTAGAAGTTTATTACTAATGATTTTTAATCACTTTGATGACACAAACCTAAAATTTGAGTTCGTGAATCTATAGCTTGTATAACCCAAAAATAAGGTTATTAAGTCACCTGAGTTTGCAAACCTATTATAGAGAATTTTTACAGACATAGTTTTGACATTTGAGTTCGCAAACCTAGCGAAGAAAATTTCACCTGAGACTTTAATATCATTTGAGTTTGCGAACCTAAAAGGACGAATTTGCGAACCTAGTACAAGAAAATTCTCTTGTGACTTTTTAAGCATTTGAGTTAGCAAACTTAACGGAATTTTATTGTTCCCATAGCCTTTTTGTCATTTGAGTCCAGGAACCTATCCTTTTGAGTTTCTGAATTTAACAAGGCTTGGATGTTTTTGTAACCCTATTTATACTTGAGTTCACGAATCTAAACACTTGAGTTTGCGAACCTACAAAGCTTATGGGTTCAATTTTTCTCTTATGAGTTTACGAACTCAATTTTTGAAGTTCGCGAACTTAAACTCATTCATTCGTATCTTATGTTTCAAGGCGAACTTTCCACACCCTTACGAATTGTTATTTCTTAGTCAATTTTTTAGATTGGAAAGTCTTATTATTTTTTAATTGATAATTTGAAGTTATCTTTGGTAGTAATTCTTTTCATATAATTTACTTGATCTAACGATTATCTATAACTTCAAATTATGTAAAGAACCTCATTGCAAGTGTACTCTAACTAAAGAAACAAAATTATGTATCTTAGAAAACAACTTAGATTTAGCAACCGAAAATTAACTTGGGTTGTAATAAATTCATTGCTTACATCTTAAGCAACCCAACCATGATCGATTATTATATATATACATTGGAGACACCAACAACACCTAGAACTCAACCGCTATACGCTTGTGTATCTTGTTGCAAAGTTTGTCCTCAAACATCAAAGGATCTTCGATATCTTGATAAGGTATGACTTTGAATGACTTCACTTGGAATTCATGAAGCATTGGTTCACTTGTCTTTTAAGAAAGATAATTTAAAAAAAGTGTATATGTTTTGATATAAGGTCCTCCTGCTTCTGCTATAAGACCATCCAAGAATTTAGTGATCAAATCCATATTTGATAGAAAACTCAAACACGGTTTAGTATAATGTATATAAATTAAATTCATATCTATAAGTTTTTCACAAGATCGTTCATCTTATACTTTGATTTAGATTGATATTCTTGTGTAGATAGTTGATTAGGTATCTAACTTTTGAAGTGAATAAACCCTAGTCTTGGCGATTCAGATCGATTCATTAATTAAATCAGAGAATATAATAATGTCTCCTTGATATATTGGATCAAAAAGGAAATTATTGTAGAAGGTATGGTAACACTAGTCTTCACGATGGATTTTGGAACAACTGTTAGACCTGTTAATGACATTAACTAGGGATAAATTCATTGGTACGGTCAAAGTTAAAGCAATTGTAAAGCAGAAGAAGGTGATGAAACTGTAGTATCAGAATATCGCAACAACAACATTCCTGTGAACCCTTCATCTACAACATTGCGAAATCGTCGCAGACAAATAACAAAAATGACATAACAAATGACATCAGCTCAAACATGATTAAAGTGTGATGATCTTGCGAAATTTAGAGAGTTTGTGAAGACTAACATCAAAAGCTTGCGAGAAAACCGCAAGTCAGATCCGAAGTTAAAGGACAGATTAGCTGTCATCCAATATGTAGTTCCCTATATAAAGAGTTGAACAGGCGTAAAGAGTGCGATCTTGTTTTCGAATATTGAGTAAGTCATTAGGAGAGAGAAAGTCCAGAGCAATTGTTAATTTCTTAGTTTCTTTTCTTTCCTTTCTTGTAAAATTTGTGAGATTAATCAATAAAGATTGTGATTGTTCATCTAAAAATGATTTGATTGTATGAATTCTTGTGAGGGGTGTAGTGTAGGATTTCCTGCAACTACATATTGGCTCTAGAAACAGGGATTGAATCTTGTTTTTAGTGTGAAAATTAGTATTGTGATTTAAAAGAATTTGGAATAGTTGGTGAGAAGTTTCGGATAATTGTCAACAATTCATTGAGATTGAAGAGATGACTAGAAGAAGAAATGCTTCAAGACAACCAAAAACTATTAGAAGGAGTAAGAGACTTACTGGAGAAAGAAGGAACGAAACCGGAGAACCATCAAGAATAAATACAAGAAATGATGGAGAAAATCAAATTCAACATACACCATCGCAAAATAGAACTATGGATTATGATAAAGTGAGTGTACACACCTGGCGATCAGATTCATGAAAGAAATGAAAGAGAAGATCGCAGAGAAAGACAAGAAGAAAATGATGAAGAAGAAAATCAAAATTTCGCAATACAAAATAGGCAAGAACGCAGGAGAAGAGAAGCAGAATTAAAAAGACTAATGGGATCAGCGCCCGGGGTGAATGAACAAATCTTAAGAGAACTGGCAGAAATAAGAGGAATGCTAAATAACAGGAGAAAAGGAGGTAGGAGACAATTGAATGAAGCCATAGAAGAAGTTGCGAAAACTCCGTTCTCACAAGAAGTACAATTAGGAGGAATGCCACCAAAGTGAAATTTTCCTGCGTTAACCAGCATTTTTGACGGAACGACTTGCGCAATTCAACACATTAAAGCTTATGTGAGATGTATGTTACAGTTGGAGAATCATGATGCTGTGTTGTGAAAGTATTTCAAATCAAGTCTAATATGAGAGGCGCTAAAGTGGTTTGAAGGTTTACCCAGGAATACTATAACATCTTTCAACCATTTGCAGATTACATTCTTAGGGGCGTATAAAACTAACAACTCCTCGCGACCAGGCATTGAAGATGTATTTGGTTTAAAACAAAGAATTGTCGAAAGTTTGAAGAACCTAACCATAAGATGGAAGACAATGTGTAGCGAAATGGCTGGACGTTTGGATGAGTGATATCTCATTTTATCATTCATCAACGTAATGTTCGCAACCAATCTATTGTATATTCAAATTTTCAGAATCAAGAATACAATCACAATGACTGAGTTGCGGGAACTGCAGGAGGAGTATATTTCCCTTGAAGAGTAACAGAATGAAATAAAATCATATCCAATTGCGAATACAAGCTCAGCAACAGCGAATGCGACTTTGCTACCAAAATTGATAAACACATTGGCGAGCACTTCGCAGGTCCAACAAGAAAAGAGTATGGAGAATAGTCAGCAGAAAATAGTAGCTATGGGAAGTTGTGACCAAGAAGAATTTGAGAGAGAAATAAACTTTTATAACCGAGGTGGAAATAACAAAATCCAAAGACTTGATCATCCGCAGGAAAATTATGGAGGACAAAGGCAAAATTATCATAGAGGATCATGAAGTCAAAAAATGATATGGGAAGAGATCAAGATGCCATCTTTGAATACTAGTGTGAATTTTTTTTTGGGAAGCTATCATTTTAATGGAGAACATACCAACACCCTGGAACATGTGAAAAGAACCACTCCCAAATCATAGAAGTCAAGAATTTTGCTCTTACCGTCATTTTCATGGACATTCCAAAAATGACTGCAGGAACATAAAGAGAATCATTCTTAGAATGATAGTCCAGGGAAAACTAAATCATTTCCTAATAGGGCACCCTCAATCTCAACTCTTACCACCACCACCAGAAATTCGCAGAGTAAATGCAACAAAGGGAGGAGAAACATTTGTCATAGAAGTGGGAGCGAAGGAGAAAAATTTATTTTGTAACTCCATTGTACATTCATATAAAACAATCGAAGATTTCCATGACAATGTTCTAAGCAGAGTTTTCGCAAGAGATGCTGATGGGAAAGAAATAATGAATATTGCGAAAGTCTCGCCGCTAAAAGAATGGCAAAAACAAACCATCTCCTTTACTGCAGAAGAAGTACCTGAGGTTGGCGAAATGCACGACAATCCATTAGTAGTAAGACTAGAGATAAACCCGAAACAAAGAGAAGATGAGGATGATGAATTTGAAGATACATGGGCAATCAATAGAGTTTTAATTGATACTGGTAGTTATGTGGATATCTTATTCTATCATACTTACAAGACAATGGGAGGCAGAGATGAGGATCTAGTACCTTCAACCTATAAAATCTATGGTTTTAATGGTACTGCTAATAAACCTAAAGGGGAAGTCACAATGCGAATTCCATTAAAGGGGATATCTTCTAAGATTCTATTCTGTATTGTTGACGTAGAATCGCCCTATAATGCTTTAATTGGCCGACCATGGCTACATGGGATTCTAGGTGTGGCGTCGACTTTACACTAGTGCATTAAGTTTCCACATCCCAGTGGTGTTGGAGTCATAAAAGGATATTGGGTTGAAGGAAGGAAGTGTTATGAAATTGATATCGAGTCTTGCGAAGAAAGAGCTTCCAAGAAGGAGAATTAGAGGTATAACATCAAACAAAAACAAAGAAGTGAGAGGTCGATGGTTGATGCAATAGAACATGGATAAGAAAGAATGTTGCGAAGAGGGCAAACAACAAGTGGCAAAAATGTCTCAGAAGGTAGGAAAGTAGAGAAAGACAACAAAGATGCAGAGGCAGAAAGCGGTAAAGGTAAAAAAATTAAACTGTGAAATATTGAGAGAGAAATTTATGATTGATTTGTTGGAAAAAAATTCAAAAATGTATGGTACTTAATAACAAAAATGAGATTGAGAAATTAGAAACAGAGTTGAAAGGCAGGTGAAGAAACAGACTTATCAAAAGCAGAATGAAAATATGCGATATTCTCGCAAGAAACAGTCTAAGATCCATAAAAATCTAAGATCAAGAATGAGACGAACCTTTATGACGTACACCCTAGTTTGCGAATAAAATTTCACAAGAGGCAAATGTAAGACCTAAAGTGCGTCATAGCATGGGGTATCTGTTGCATGGCTCAGGGATAAGGTTATACCGCTGCTGGAACCTGAGTCATGGAGATTTTGGGTCAACGAAAGCCCATCCAGAAGAGGCACCTTGGATTCTCAACTTGAGCATATGACTTAAGTTGGGAGACTAAGGTAATAAGAAATCTCGTAAGGAGTGCAGAGTATGATCAAGGCGCCGAGGTACACAGTTGAGACAAGAGTGACCGGGGCGTATGAAACTACCCTGGCCATTCTTGGCAAGTCTTGACTATGATGCACTCGGCCCGGAAAAAACCCCACTTAGGGTGTAGTCTTGTAACCATAAGCCATATAGGCAAAAAGGATAAGAGGCTGCGAAAATAACTGGTTGTTGTCAAGACCGGATGAGAGGAGCTAATCTTGTATGGCAGAAGTACATCTCCTTGAAGGGGCAACCAGGGGGAAGATAAGGGAGGCACCCTCCATTAGGGAGCTGATAAGTGTTTTAAGACGCAAATGTCATGAGGCTTTTTACTCACGGGAGTATCAAGGCTTGTCATATTTGTGCAACAATCCTGAAGAGGCAATAATAAAAAAGAAAAGATAAGACGATATCAATGGGTTTTTGCATGAAAAATGCAGAGACGTCCTGTAATTTCGTCGCAAGACGACAATATCATGGGGATTTAGATTTGCAAGAAAATTTAGGCCTGTCATATTGTCGCAGCAAAAATGACAAAAGAACAAAAAGTTAAGGCAAGATCAATGGGTTTCTGCATGAAAGTGCAGAGATGTCCTGCGATTTTGTCGCAATGACAAAAGATGGAAAAATAAGACCTTTACTTAGGAAGGAAAAATAAGACCACAACAGAATACAAGGAAGAATGCAGTTTTAAAGTATGTGATTGTGAAATTAAGCAGAAATAATTGCGAGATTGTCGCAATAATCTTACTGAACAACAGTAACTTGCTTAATCTCTCATTTGAACACAAATAATAGAGGCAAGTATGGGAATGCATAAAATGAGAATATGTTATTTGTCTTCATATGATAGATTTACGCACAAAATGAAAAGTAAATTATATACTGTAATCATATTGCGAGAAAGGATTATTTTTCTAACATATGCAGGAAGAAACAAAAGAAATAGAACTTGTATTGAAGATTGGAGAAATTTGTAATTATAGATTACAAATGTACAAGAATAAAAAATCGAAGAACAAATGTACAAGTTTTACAAAAAGTTGAACAAGAAAGCAAAAGCTACTTCTTGCTTGATTCTTCATTATCATCATCAGATCCTTCACCAGAGTTTTCTCTTCTATCCTTATCAGATTATTCTTTAGACTCCTCTTCTTCATCTTCTTCGGACTATGTTTCTTCATCAACATCACTATCAGAGATAACCAAATTAGGAACATTTTCTGGAACTTCGTCTGAGAGACAAGAATATGTAGAATGAGGAATGCCATTTTCATCACAAATTGTTCTAATAGTTTCGTTGCAGAAAAGAATAGCACCATTCTTGAATTTCGCAACAATGATTTTTAGTTGGTTCTTCAGCTTAGAGCATTTCTCATTGAGAGAAGAAAGATCCTTTGCAATCTTTGCTTTCTCATTCTCAAGCTCTTCGATTCTCTTGAGATATCTATCTTCAGCTTCTGCGAAAATATAATAATAAATCAACAAATTGATGGTAGTTTATGAAAAACAAACAATTAAATAAGGAAGAACAGTTAACAATGGTACCTTATCTGTTAGAAATCATTTCTCTAATCAAGGCCGTATGCTCAACTTGGAGACTGACATTTACACCTAAATTATTTCTGGCGTTATCTAGAACTCTCGCAGCCCAAGCAAATTCATCATCATCATTTATGAGGAAACGAGTGCGAGTTTGGTTCTCTATTTCGCAGAGCACAACATTTCTATGTCTGAAATCATCTCTTTCAATTTGGAATCAAGAAGAGTTTCTTGGAATTTTGCTAAAGTTTGAGCACCTTGGAGAGCAATACGATCTTTTTCATCTATGAGGTCACTATTCTTGGTTCTTAAACTATTGATTTCTTCTTTGGAATTATGAAAGAAACGTTTAAAATTATCAGCCATAGTCAATACGGATCTATATTCAATTTCTAAGAGACGAAGTTTGGATCTGAGTTCATTTATGGGAAGAGACTCAATCTTATCATTTGAAAAATTATTCAAAGAAGTGTTTAGGTGTTCAATAAGGGTATCATCATCCTTAAGATTGGGAAATGTATGAAGAAGAATAGCTTCATCAGAAAGACCATAAATGTCTGCGAAATGGTGAATCATATAAGAAAGGATAATGAGAAAATGAAATGAAGAGAAAGAAGAAAAAAGTTATATACCATAGAGTTGCTTATTGGCATCTTGAAGACCAAAGATTTTATTCTTTTGGACCGCAATCTCGGATTCCAACTGCTTGCTTTTTTTGCAAAGACCAGCATCTTCAGTCTCCAACTCTTCATTTTTCTTGCGAAGATTAAGATTTTTGTTTTCAAGAATCACACGCCTTCTTTCCAAATATGAAGTAACAGCAAAATAAGTTTTTCCATCCTGCAAAATAATACAGTGAGTTTTAAGAATAAATTATGAATTCAAAGCAAAAATAAAAAAAAGGAAAATATAAGTATGAAAATTTACCAAGCTATTAAGCGAATGTAATTAAGAAACTTGGATATATAGATCTTGAAACCCCGCGAAGAGACTTATTATTCTCCAAGAGAGGGGCATCACAGATAGTAGCTACATATTGGCATGCATTAGTAAGAGGAGTATCACCCATTCCCTGCAGAGTATTGGAGAAGATGCTAGACAATTGTGCCATAGAAGATTCAGGTTGAGAAGCTTCCTTCACAAAAGGAATATCATCATCATCATCATTACAATCACTAGAACTTTCGCTAGATTGAAGAAATGAAGGTGAGGGAGATTGGACTTTTCGTTTCTTTAGAGGAGGGATAGTAGACTTCTCCTTGCGAAGATCACCTTTTCCTTTACTTTTATTCCTGGTTTTCACAACTTTGACATGTTCTTCCACTTCAGCGATAACCTACACACACAGATAAAGATAAGAAATAGAGGCAACAATATACTGTGAATAATCATAAAAGAATATTTCTTACTTCATATGTGAATGATCGAAGAGCTGATAAAGTACTGACTTTCTCAGTCTTGTTATAACTTACTTTCAACCTTTCAATCTGATAATTTCGCAAATACACGAAAACATTGGAATGGTCAGCAAAATTATATATGAGAATGAAAAGAATAATAACTCAAATGAAGTTTGCAAATACACCTTTGCTTCCCTTTCCGGCCAGCTGAATACCCAAGGTTGATACGCTGCGAGATTCGCAGGTAAAACATGAGATCCGAAGATGTACGGACCCTTTAGGATTAAAGGGAAGATACACCACTTATCATCGTTGGAATAACGTGGGGTTGTATTATTGCCAGGATGCCAATCAATGTCTTGCATAAGTATCTTGTCATCAGCAACATCATCCTTATTCTTTAAATGAACGCCCCAACAAGTATTATCTCTCTTCATGGGAATTATCTCATAATTCGCAAATAAATTTTCTACAGTATACTTTGTAGGAACAATTTCAACTCCAGCGAATTTAGGGTTTTTAACTTTTGAGGGATAAAGAGATCCCTTACCAACACCACGATTGGAGAACTCGAGTATTAGACGAATGCAATCCCCGCTCAATTGATATACTGCTCGCGAAAACTTCGCATGGGAAAGTATTTCATAAAATAAGGGAAGTTCGGGATCACAAAAGGGGAATGGGAAAGCCAGCGAGAAGCTGACCTAGCAAGACTATGATCTTCTCATGATTGCAAGGATGATCAGAAAATAAATTAATAGAAAGCTCAGATTTAGGGTTTTGACTAGGAATGGGAGATAAAGTAAAACCTTAGGTTTGAAGTTTCTTTCGAGCTTCTTCAAAGAAAATTTCATTTTTACGACCAGCTGGAGGCATCTTCAGTATGGGAATGAAAGAATGAGGAACGAAAGATGAAGAATGAAAATTTGCAGCAGAAGAAGCGGAACTTGCGGAGGAACAATGAAATTGCAGAGAAAATAAGAGAGAAGGTAAAAAGAAGAAAAGAAAAGAATAAGAAAAGTATATATAAGAGTAGAAATTCTCGAGAAGATAAGTGCATTCAATATGAAGAGTAGACATGAGCGGTTAAGAAGCAGCGGTTAAAAAAGACGTGTCAAGAGATGAATAGAATGGGGAATATGTGTAATAAAGTTTGCGCAAAGTACGGAATTGTGACAGTACATAAATACTTGAAAAGATAAGAAGTTGCAGTATTTTGAAATACAAATTCTCATGACGTTCTCCCCTTAGCATAGAAGACATGAGAAGAGGCAAGACGTAGGATCATAATATCGCAACAACAACGTTCCTGTGAAACCTTCATCTACAACGTTGCGAAACTGTCACAGACAAATAACAAAAATGACATAACAAATGACATCATCTCAAACATGATAAAAGTGTGATGATCTTGCGAAATTTAGAGACTTTGCGAAGACTAACATCAAAACCTTGCGAGAACATCACAAGTCAGATCCGAAGTTAAAGGACAAATTAGCTGTCATCCAATATGTAGTTCCCTATATAAAGAGTTGAACAAACTTAATGAGAGAGATCTTGTTTTCGAATATTGAGTAAGTCATTAGGAGAGAGAAAGTCCAGAGTAATTGTTAATTTCTTAGTTTCGTTTCTTTCTTTTCTTGTAAAATTTATGAGATTAATCAATAAAGATTGTGATTGTTCATCTAAAAATGATTTGATTGTATGAATTCTTGTGAAGGGTATAGTGTAGGATTTTCTGCAACTACAGAAACAAAAAAAACTCAAGAAAAAGTAATTAGTGGTAAAGAAAATACAAATGAAATTAATTTGGGAAAAACAAATAAGATCACTACAGAGCAAGTTAAGACGATATACTTGTAGTCCAGAGAAAGAGCATTGGGATGCACTAAGTAGAGTATTATGGTACCTAAAATACTCTATTACCTTTTTTTTGATTTATGAAAGGTATCTTGCTGTCCTAGAGGGACTTTGTGATGCAAAATGGATAGTTGGCTCAGAGGAGTCCAAGTCTACGAGTGGATATGTTTTCACTTTAGCATGAGGGTTTGTTTTTGGAAAATTTCAAAACGGACATATATTGCTCAGTTCTTTATGGAATCTGAGAGTATTGTGTTGGATAAAGAACGAGAGGGGGACGAGTTCCTAAGATGCTTTTTAGAAGACATTCCTCTCTGACATAGGCCTGTGCCAGCTATATCTATACATTGTGTTAGCCAAGCTATAATAGCTAAAGCTAAAAATAACTAATCTCAATCGGCATTATTTTCATTGATTGGATAAAGGCCAAGGAGAATATCGCACAACCTTTGACAAAAGGTTTATCCAAAGAGATAGTTAGAAATGCATCGAGGGGGATGGGGCTTAAGCTCGTAAATTAAAAATTCCATGAAGGATACTCAACCTTGAGGACTGGAGATCCCAAGATCAAGGTTTCAAATGAGACAACTAATTTGTGGTGGGTAAAGGTAAACACTATCAGAGAATTTTATTCTCTGTCCCTTCCCTATGGTGTAGACGTGATAGTGTGACGGCATGTGAAGGATGACTTTTTAAGAAGTCTTAATGAGTTCTATAGTTTCAATTTAAGATTGAAGTGGGGTGTAGCAGTAACACTCTTTATGGAAACTCACCTATCTGAATGAGGAAGTGGGGCCGCTTCCTATGAGAATATGAGCTTTGATTCTCTAGAGCATTATGAGAAACAAGATATGTCCAGGGCCAAATTGGACAAAACGGCACGAGCATGGCAGCAACCTTGGAGATATTATCCGTGGTTGTTATCGTGAATTACATCAAATTCTAGAAGTTCAAGACATAGTTCATTGTCTCTAGCAAGTAATTCCGATAATATCTCACTAAGAAAAGGTTCAAGACCTCATGGACACCTCTGCCTAAAATGGTATTTCCTGCGTTTTTATATGATTTTCATTTTTGATGGTTTTGGTTTTATTGGAACTAAGGACCTAAGGGTCACTAAGGGTTCACTAGTTCATGGTTTTTCACTTTGGTGAAAGATACCTTTAGTCTCACATGTGAGAAACTAAAGATGAAAGCTCTATATACTATTATGATTTGTGCAATCCATAGTATGACCCTGGGGTCAACACACTTTTGTGTGAGGGAGAGGATGTATAAATGAGTAGTATGATTTCAATACTTGGACGATCCGTCTATATGTACAGTTTGTTTGGGTAGTGAGATTGGGATGTTGATTTACCAAGATCTATCTGTATTTTCATGTTTTATTGAGGTTTTCATTCATGTGGGGGATTGTTGGAAACAATATTTATTAATTATTATTTTAAGGTTTTTAACTAAACAAAATTAATTTATTGTTTTCTTTGTGAATGAAACTTATTAGTCCCACATTGTGGAGTTTCCATTCTTTAGTAGTTTTAAGAGACTATATAAACCTTTTAGTCCCACATAGGGGAGTTCCTCTTCTTAAGTTGTATTTGTCAAGTATATAAACAAATTCTCTACTTTTGTAAAATCTATGGGAAAGGGGATTCTCTATTTTTTAGAGATACCCCCAAGGGAAAATATTTTATATTGATTTCTTTAGCGTTCGCGATTTTCCTTGAGGATTTTTTCGAAGTTGCCAAGCTCAAGTTGAGCATCTACTACGTATGCTAGTAGTAGGTGTAGTAGGGTGTTTTATCCTGGAGATATCTATCCCGTGAGGGCTATATCATCACTCTTGAGTATAGCCGGGTGCTAATGTCTTAAGGACAACGTGTTGAACACGTGACTCACTCTCATTTTCAAAGTTTTGCCTTGTTGCTATTGTGGAGATATGGGAAGCTCGCTCATTTCGTCAAATCCATCACTTCCATTACAAAGGAGCAAAGTATCAATAACTTTTGCTTATTTAATTTTTCTATGTTTTGATTATTGCACCCAACAATCTTAAGACATTATAATTTGTAATAATCATGGATGTTAATTGTGGAGTGAAAAACGAAAAATGAATTTTTGGTCAGCTGTAGAGTTCCGAGGTTATATATTAACCTAAAATGAATTTCGTTGAGCCCTTTTGACATGATGTAGAAGCCATCCTGATAGTTAACCACACAAAATTTCAGAATTTTTAGAGTTGTAAAAGTATTTTTTTTTATATTTTACAAAACAGATAAACGTTTCTGAAAAATTCTGACGAGCACAAATTTGATGTTAATTAAAGTAGTTTTTATGGGGTAACCATGAGTTTTTCGATATGGTGATTCAAATAAAGTTTATAGATATAGATGTTATCTTCAAAATTTATATTTTATATTCCGATTCGGAACTAATTAAGGTGTGTGAGCTGGGGTGTATTAGGTGATTGGGAAATTACCGTGTCAGTGGTCAGAGTATAAACGAAGATTGTGACATGAAATTGAAAAGGGACATGGCTACCAGACTCATGTGGATGAACACAAGTCTTCCAAAGATGACAAAGGAGAGAACATCAAACACAAATCTAAGCGTAGTCTTCATAAGAAAGGTATGTTTCGTAAAACTGAATCTGGCATTACTTTAATTAAGGGTGATTGTTATGTTTGTAAAATTCCTGGCCACATGGCAGTAAATTGTAGAAAACATAAACCTTTAATAGTAGAAACTTTATGTTAATTTAGTTGAGACAAGCTAGAACAAGTTTCGTGGCATGATGTCGGAAGTTATTTTAATAACCAATGTGAGAGACCAGTAGGTGGACTCTGGAGCCACCGAGCATATTTGTTGAAACAGAGACCTGTTCACCTCTTATCAGAGGATAAGGGATGTCAAGAAACTCTTTATGAGTAACTCATCTGCGACAGAGATTGCATAAAAGGAAAAGGTCGAGCAGAAGCCCATATCTGTCATATTCTCACATTGAATAAAGTTTTCATGTTCCGAGCATATGCAAGAATATTGTATCTTATTCTGTTGTAGATGGTAAAATATTTAAAATTTTCATTGAATCTGGAAAACTTGTTGTAACTAGGCAGTGATTTTTTAGGCAAGAGTTATAGGACTTTGGATCTATATAAGCCTGACGGAAAAAATGATGAAGAGAACTTAGTTGATTCTTGTGTTTTCTTTTGTGTGATTGAATGTTTTGCATGATAGACTTGGAATCGTAAACTTATACATCAATGCTTAAACTGGCCAGCATAGGATGCGTACCCAAATTTAGTTTGGATTTTGAACACAAATGTGAAATCTGTGTAGAATCAAAATATGCTATAACATCTTTTAGAGCAAATGTTCAGAGTAATTCTAAGCACTTAGAATTAATTCAGTTAGGCCTAGTTGACATGAGTTCAACCCAAATCCATTAAGGTAAAAGATGGTTCATAAATTTCGTAGATGATTGTACGAGGTACTATCTTGTATACTTTCTTAGGGATAAGGATGATGCCTTAGAAGCCTTAAGATGTACAAACTTGAAGTTCAAAACCAATTAAAAGCCTTGAACATAACAGTTGTATCCTTAAGGAGATGATAATTTCCATGTTGATTAGTTCAGGATTACCTGCGACCTTGTGGGGGGAGGCAGTTATTAACTAGTATATCCTGAATAGAGTACCCTTTCAAGGATTAGATAAAACTCCATACGATTTTTTGGAAAGGTAGATGACCTCCTTATGAATGCGTCAAAATGTGGGGGTGTTTGACTAAGATTTTCATTCCTCTTCCTAAAAGAACTAGATAGAAACCAAAAATATTGATTGTGTTTTCATATAGGGTATGTTGAATATACTTCTTCATATAAATTTTTGGTTGTGAGTTCTAATTTTTTGACGTTAGTGTGAATAATTTTATGGAGTCAAGGGATGTTGAGTTCTTTGAACATGTTTATTTTGAAACCTGTCTCTTCTTAAGGATGTGTTGTTGATCCCCTAGATTGTTTTTCAACTAGTCGGAATTTACCTTCAAAGGAAGATGGAGTAGAGTTGATCCTAGGAGAAGTAAATTATAGATTAGATTTAAGACTTCTTATGGACCTAACCTCATAATATGAAGTAAATTATGGATTAGAACTGAGACTTCTTATGGACGTGACCTCATAATATGACTAGATTATTCTGAGTACCATACTCGTAAAGAATACATAATGTTAGAGCATTACTCGGTTGAACCCACCAAGCGTTGGTATGTCAAGTTTGGTTGTCATATTTTAGTAAAGAAAAACTCATTTAAGAGTCGCTTGATTTAAATGTACTAGATTCAACTTCGTATATGTTATCTTGAAAGTATTAGGATGAGACATTACAAGTATTTCGTAGACTTTAAGAAGTGAAGAAGAACGGAGCTACAACGACAACATAATCCTTCCACTTGAGGTTAGTGATATTTGACTTGAACTGTTTCATTCCCTAACGTATATTTCAAGTCATGCATATTGAAAACATAAAACTGCGAAGCATGAACACTCTAGATAGACATAGTATTAAGGAATACAATATGAAGTTTCTTGCTTAACCATTAAACTTTGTATATAAGACATCGACATAATCGTATGAATGCTATTGTGATTATGTATGGGTATGAGGTGAGGATTTCATCCTAGGGAACAATGTTTACATGTGTTCTAAGGAAGTAAGTTCATGATATGTGTCTTGAACCGAAAAGGAAATCGACAGGCATTATTGGGGTTGTTCTTCATTGCATATCTTGTGAACGACCAATATGTGTAAATTAGTATAACCGCTAACGACTTGTTTGTGTTCTTGGTAGAACTATTCACCGGATGCCTGACTTATGTATTGGTATGACTTTTATTAGTGAAACCGATCTTAAGTAATCACCTGGGGTATGATCGGGTTGTGTATGTCTGAACTTATTACTAGGAAGAGGGGAACTGATCCTAGTAAGAGGTGCAGTGCATCACAAGTGGAACCGATCCTTGTATGAGGTGTAGCAAGGTTTATGGAAGAAAGGGGAACCGATCCTATGAACATGTGCGATGCATAAAAGTTAGATACCAAATATATGTGGGGAACTGATCATAGTACCTATTCATACGTATCTTTGATAAGCTAGTGTAACTATGCACAGTACTCACATGGAGGTAGAACCGTAAACCCATGAGTTTTGATTGAGTGGAACTTGATCAATCATATAGTTCTTGAAAGTCAGAGGAACCAATTCTAAACTTGTTTGGAAGTGTGGTAAATCGGTTTCAAGTGAGCAAGCATGGTAAAGACTTGCAAGAGTAAGATGTTGCCACTCATTGAACATGGTGCATTAATTCTTATTCTATTTTGTTCAAAGATATTCCTTAACGGCTAAGAAGGAAGTAAATCCCAAGATCGAATTAAATAAGTTAAGAATCTTTTTAATTAAGGGTTATTAATTATATATGGAAAATAAGAATTAGTAATATGCATTTGCTAATTAAAGATTTTCCAAGGAGATTTCGATCACATTTTTGGACAGTGCATTCACAGGAATTATGAAAACCGAATTTGGGTAAATATGGAAAATATCTTGAGAAAATTTTCAGTTTTGGAAATTCCTTGTTGTCGAAACTTTCTTGTCTATAAATACTTTGAGTTTGCATTTCTAGCAAACTAATCCTGCGTAACCTAGACTTACTCTTTTCTCTTTGTTATTGGTGAAGCCGCCTATCGGAGAGGAGAGTAATCTAATTAGGTGAAATCTCTTACAGCCGCTCAATTTAAAGTCTTCTTTGGGATTGAGAAGCTCTAGCGCGACCTGTTGGTGGGAAACTAGATATTGCGGTTTATCTTTAGTTTTCGTATTGATTTGATTGACTAACGGTGGTTAAATCTTGATTGCACCTAGTTTGTTTTTTCTTGATAATCTTATCTTCTGATATAAGATTCACTCAAACTAGTTCAAGGTTTTGACAGGGATCTTTAGACTGTTGAGAGATCTAAAGACAATCTTGTGATAATCCATTGTTAACAGACTCCGTTCTGTGTGTGATTGATCACAAAAGATTCAAATGATTGTGTGCAGGTGTTTATTGAAGATCTAAGAAGATTTGAAGACAAAGAAGATATTGAAGATTTCTTACTTGGTGTTTTTATAATATTTGGTGTGCACAATACTTGTTTGGGAAAAAGAGGATCCAATTAATAATCGGTTTATCCTTGTGGTAGATTGGATTGATTAATTGAGGAAGATCGGCATCAACACATATCACTTGATTGAAGAGTGTTGTTGGCCTAATCTTAGTGATTACCTTTGGGTGATTAAACGTAAGATAGATCTTGGAACCTAGCAAAGGAGTTTATGTTAAGATAAAGAAGGGAACCTTTGCGCAACTCATATCACTTGGTTGAAGAGAGTTGATATCAAACAGATTTGTTGTTCCTTTATTGTTTGGAATTCGAACCAAAGGAATTGGTCCAAGTATGTGACTTGTTTACAGGTTGGAGGCGTGGGAATACAGACGGAAATAGGTGAACTATAGGTTTAGTTGCTTGGTCTCAACTATACGAAGTTGTCTTATTTTGTATAGCGGCTTAATCCTGAGAGTATTCAATTCTGGACTAGGTCCCGGGGTTTTTCTGCATTTGCGGTTTCCTCGTTAACAAAATCTTGCTATGTCATTTACTTTATATTTCCGCACTATTATAATTAAAGTAAATTTCAAAAACGTGAATTCCTATTTACTTGATACGTGAATCCTATTGAGTTAGGTTAAGTCCGAACCTTTGTATCAAGTAAATACACTTTGTTGTTGTATTGTCTCGATCTCGTATCCATAGACGATCACACAAAGTGTGAACCGATTTGTTGTATTGTCTTGACTCAGTCTATAGACAATCACTTTCGGAGAAAGGAATTATAGGAAGGAAAAGTTATAGCATGAGGTATATTTGGGGTACCCTCGCCTTTTCAATTGGTATCAGAGCAGGCAAACACGAAAATATATAATAATCTGTGTTTGGTGCGATCCATCCTATAAGAATTGAGTCTGATTAATGATTCAGTTAACGTAATGGCAGGATTTGACTACTTCAGGAGCTTGTGGTGGATAATACTTATGAAGTATGTAATACTTTTATTCCTAAATCTGTTAGGAATGATGCATATTTATGAGTGACTTACATAATCCTTTCATAGGATAGTCTATCATTATGATAAATAATGATTCAATGGTCAATGAGACATATATTGTATTGAAGATGCATAAGATTCTACTTACGATTTTTATGAACCAAGGCTATTGTGTTCTTGCGAAATCTAGAATCTTAAATATATTTTGGATAGCCTATCAAAGTATATTTGTTTACATCTTCATATCAAAGACTGTAAACGGTTCACCGTCTTGGGTACGATTTTGGAAAAGATGTAATCCTATAAGTATTAAACTTTCAGTTAATAATTCTATTAACTATAGATTGCTTCATGCACCTCACAACTTCTTCAATGAAGCAAGTGATCTTTTAAAATTTAGGGATTATGATTCAAGAGGTATTTTTGATAAATATCTTATTTTGTTCAAACATGTATCTGTATACTCTATAAAATTCTTGAGTAAGTTTCAAGTAATATAATCAATCCTTGGTAATAAAAGAGTAAACATACTTTTGGACAAAAATATGGAATCAATTCAAAATAAATATCCAGTCCATGAAAAATCGATTTTCCAAAAGAAAGACCCCAATACAAAATCGGATTTGCTCTCTCACAAGTCATGGTTTCCGATTCTGCTAGTATTTCCTAAAACTAGCTATTTTCGGTTTTTGATCTTATGTCTTCCTATAAAAGGTGATCCCTTATTATGTGTTCGAACACATTGGAGAAGACTGATAAAAACTGAAACTAGGTTTTTTCATATTTTCGCAAATGTGGGAAAGAGGAAATCAAGGACTAAGTCCACTGATAATCGGGTTAGAATCAATAAAGTTGATAGGATCATATTTCCGAACAGCATTGATAGCAAGCATGAGTTTGCTTGTTTTGTTGATAGCTCGTGTTTTAAAAGGTATGAAACTCTCAAAGAGTTATAATTTACTACGGAAAAAAGGTTTGATCCTGAACTCCGAAATCAGGATTATGTGAACCTTGTTCAAAGTCGGAACTGGGGAAATATTTTTGATTTTGAAGAATATTCTCCTGATTTGGTAAGAGTTTTCTATGCCAATATGCATAATATTGATCACAAAAGACTCAGTTTTGTGACACTTGTTGGTCAAGGAATCTATTACATTAATCGTTCAACAATCTCAAGGGCTATTGAGTACAATTTGGAATGTAGTCACTTGATTATTGGAGTTGAAATTGAACACGATAACATTTCAACATGCATCATTGGAAAAAAAGGCTATTTGGGAAAATGATAGATTGCCAACAAAGGATATACCCTTTCATCTGAGGATTTTTGGAAAACTTGCACTAGCAACCATTTTTGCAAGTACAAGAGACAAATCAGTTTGGGACAAATCGTTTGCTGAATTTGTCTATTTTCTGTTAAAAGAAGACTCCCAGATAGA
The DNA here is from genome assembly GCA_023529315.1 of Papaver bracteatum. Classification (NCBI taxonomy): domain Eukaryota; kingdom Viridiplantae; phylum Streptophyta; class Magnoliopsida; order Ranunculales; family Papaveraceae; genus Papaver; species Papaver bracteatum. The sequence continues at coordinate 415,790 of JAJJWX010003814.1, read as the reverse complement.
TATATGTGGGATAATTGTCAGCCAAATGATAAACATTTCAGATTATATCTCATCGTCTGGATTCAAGAGGCATCTCGGGTTTCCATGTATAATCACCAGAATATGTGAAAATACCTGGGAAGATAACTGTACTGATAGGAAAAGAATCAGTACTGTAACTGATAAGGTTTTGAGCCAAATGAAGGGACAACAAGGCTCCAAAGATATGGTTGAAGTAATTCCATTTACATTTTTCAAGAAGTCTCTCAGTATTCAGCTTGAAAATATTGGTAATCAACTTGACTGTTTTCAAAAACAGATGGCATTTGTTGCCAGAAATAATCCGGAAACTCATAAAGGAATTCTGAACATTGAATCCGAATTCTGGGACATTGAATCAAAAATTGAAGAAAACGTCAAAAAACTCTCAATGGACAAACAAATGAAGTTTGAGTTTATGCTTCTCTTTGGATAATAAGAATAGACTTTAGTTATTGAGTTATTTCAATTTTTGCTTTAGTACAAAACTATTATGAATAAAGTTATTTCATTTACAATTGTTATTTTGATAGTTTTTTATTTACATAGCCGGTACTTTAAAGATTTATTCTATATGCTATGTATGTTTATGGGATGCTTGATTTCGGTTTTATTGCCTTGATATTCGATCTCATAATATGTTGTGAACCCTTATGGTTTGGGTGACTTTTTGATTTAGCGGGATTAAGTTCTAACCCAAGTTGGTAGGCTTTATCAAAGGATCACGAGGGATTCCTGTAGAAACAATATGTGAAAAAGTCACAATATGTTGAATCGGTTTTGGTTTAGCATAAAGCATATGTGTTTCGACGGTTTTCAACTTTTGCTTGCAATTGTTAAAACCGATTTTCAACCTTTCTCTGGTAAAGGTTGGTTGTTGTTATTCTTTTTCTTTCTTTTTTTGGCACGAGAATGACAACATGATGGTATTTCGATATGAATTCTCCCGGAAGAAGAAAGCGATGGAATCATATTTGGAGAAGTTGGATGCGAAATTGAGGTAACAATCTTGTTAGTTAATTGTTTTCATGTTTTAAGAAAAGCCTATTTTTATTTGATATATATATATTGCTTTTGCTTAAAAGAAATTGTTGGTACAATTGATGTTTTTATTCCATTATGAATGTATGGATGTGTGTGTTATTCAATTGTTTCCGGTTAAGTAAAACTTTTGTTATCTTGCTTTGTTTGTGTGATATCAATAGTTTAGACTTACAAAATTTGGTGCAATTGCGGTGCTTTAATGTCTATGTTAATTCAATTGCTTCCAGTTAAGTAAAACAATTGTTACTTTGCTTTATTGTGTAGTATGAATTGTTTAAGCTTACAAAATTTCGGTGCAATAGTGAAACTGTGGTTTATATATGTTGTTTCTATTGTATCCGGTTGAGGTGAATAATTATGCAAGTTGATTTATTGGTTTGTGAATATATTGACGGGATGAGTTGTTTAGTCCAATTCGATTCCGGATAAGATAAGTTAAGTTAATTCTGATCTTAGTTAGATTTATCAAAGTGGATGTTTCGGTTATTCAAGTCTAGCCAAAAGACTAAACAAGGAAATGCTAGTTAACTAACCTAGTATTTGGCTTGTTTGAAATCTAAAGGTCTAAGTTATATGGATAATTAGAACCTGATGAGAAAAATGGAGTTTATCTTTGTTTTGGTCTTATCGAATGAAGCGGTTGAATTTATACAATCGGTTTAGCAAAGGAACTAAGTTTCTTAGTTGATTTTTGGTTTGCTAAACTAGTTGGGAAAATTTCTTCGGGCAATTATTTCCATGATAACATATCAAAACGTAATTACTTGTAGTTTCGGTTTTTATATTGGTTATCAAAAATGGTGTGTAAAACCCTCGTGCTTGACTCAACGGGTTGCAAGTCTATTTTTGAGATTTGTAAGATCCTTTTCGTGTTTTCCATTATTTGTTCTTTGCTTTGTCATTTTTGTGACAAAAGGGGGGAGAAATATATGGAGTAAACAAGTGATGTTGGTATCAATTTATGATTGATTGGTGTCACTAGGGAAGAGGATGATGGTGCTTGAACGTTTATCTAACGAATAAGGAAAAGCATAGACTAAGGGGGAGTAATATATCATATGAATGGGATAACAAAGATGTGCGGATTGAATATCTACCTAGCTCACCTTTAGGGAGAGTATAAGCTTTGTTATAATAGTGCAGCTACTGCATTTTTGAGGATTGAATGAATGCTGGTTATGTGTTGTGGATTCGGGAATCAAGCGTATGTGTAATTAATTATTGTAATTTGTTTATCCATATAATTATAAGAGCTTTGTCACTAAAATTGACAAAGGGGGAGATTGTTAGAGAATTTCTCGGTTGATCCCACTAAGCGTTGGTATGTCAAGTTTGGTTGTCATATTTTAGTGAAGAAAAACTCATTTAAGAGTTTCTTGATTTAAATGTACTAGAGTCAACTTCGTATGAGTTAGATTGAAAGTATTAGGATGAGACATTACAAGTATTGTGGAGACTTGAAGAAGTGAAGAAGAGCGCATCTACAACGACAACATAATCCTTCAACTTGAGGTTAGTGATATCTGACTTGAACTGTTTCATTCCCTAACGTATCTTTCAAGTCGTGCATATTGAAAACATAAAACTGAGAAGCATGAACACTCTAGATAGACATAGTATTAAGGAATACAATATGAAGTTTCTTGCTTAACCATTAAACTTTGTATATAAGACATCGACATAATCGTATGAATGCTATTGTGATTATGTATGGGTATGAGGTGAGGATTTCATCCTAGGGAACAATGTTTACATGTGTTCTAAGGAAGTAAGTTCATGATATGTGTTGTGAACTGAAAAGGAAATCGCCAGGCGTTATTGGGGCTGTTCTTAATTGCATATCTTATGAACGACCAATATGTGTGAATTAGTAGAACCGTTCACGACTTGTTTGTGTTCTTGGTAGAACTATTCACATAAGGCCTGAATTATGTATTGGTATGACTTTTATTAGTGAAACCGATCTTAAGTAATCACCTAGGGTATGATCGGGTTGTGTATGTCTGAACTTATTATTGGGAAAAGGGGAACCGATCCTAGTAAGGGGCGCAGTGCATCACAAGGGGAACCGATCCTTGTATGAGGTGCAACAAGGTTTATGGAAGAAAGGGGAACCGATCCTATGAACATGTGCAACAAGTTTTTGGGAAGGGGAACCGATCTTATGGACATGTGCAGTGCATACAAGTTAGATACCAAATATATGTGGGGAACCGATCCTAGTACCTAGTCAGCCGTATCTTTGGTAAGCTAGTATAACTATGCACAATACTCACATGGAGGTAGAACCGAAACTTGTTTTGGTAGAACCGTAAACCCATGAGTTGTGATTGAGTGGAACTTGATCAATCACATAGTTCTTGAAAGTCAGATGAACCAATTCTAAACTTGTTTGGAAGTGTGGTAAATCGGTTTCAAGTGATCAAGCATGGTAAAGACTTGCAAGAGTTAGATGTTGTCACTCTTTGAACACGGTGCATTAATGCTTATTCTATTTTATTCAAAGATATTCCTTAACGGCTAATAAGGAAGTAAATCTCAAGATCGAATTAAATAAGTTAAGAATCTTTTTAATTAATGGTTTTTAATTATATATGGAAAATAAGAATTAGTAATGTGCATTTGCTAATTAAATATTTTCTAAGGAGATTTCGATCACATTTTTGGACAGTGCATTCACTGGAATTATGAAAACCGAATTTGGGTAAATATGGAAAATATCTTGAGAAAATTTTCAGTTTTGGAAATTCCTTGGTGTCGAAACTTTCTTGTCTATAAATACTTTGAGTTTGCATTTCTAGCAAACTAATCTTGCATAACCTAGACTTACTCTTTTGTTTTTGTTACTGGTGAAGCCGCCTATCGGAGAGGAGAGTAATCTAATTAGGTGAAATCTCTTACGGCCGTTCAATTTAAAGTCTTCTTTGGGATTGAGAAGCTCTAGCGCGACCCGTTGGTGGGAAACTAGATATTGCGGTTTATCTTTAGTTTTCGTATTGATTTGATTGACTAACGGTGGTTGAATCTTGATTGCACCTAGTTTGTTTATGCTTGAGAATCTTCTCTTCTGATATAAGATTCACTCAAACTAGTTCAAGGTTTCGACATGGATCTTTAGACTGTTGTGAGATCTAAAGACGGTCTTGTGATAATCCATTGTTAACAGACTCCGTTCTGTGTGTGATTGATCACAAGAGATTCAAGTGATTGTGTGCAGGTGTTTATTGAAGATCTAAGAAGATTTGAAGAAAAAGAAGAGACTTAATATTTCTTACTTGGTGTTTTTATAATCTTTGGTGTGCACAATACTTGTTTGGGAAAAAGAGGATCCAATTAATAATCGGTTTATCCTTGTGGTAGATTGGATTGATTAATTGAGGAAGATCGACATCAACACATATCACTTGATTGAAGAGTGTTGTTGGCTTAATCTTAGTGATTACCTTGGAACATGGCAAAGGAGTTTATGTTAAGATAAGATAGATCTTGGAACATGGAAAAGGAGTTTATGTTAAGATAAACAAGGGAACCTTTGCGCAACTTATATCACTTGGTTGAAGAGAGTTGATACCAAACAGATTTGTTGTTCCTTTACTTTTTGGAATACGAACCAAAGGAATTGATCCAAGTACTTGACTTGTTTACAGGTTGGAGGCGCGGGAATATAGACGAACTATGTGAACTATAGGTTTAGTTGCTTGGTCTCAACTATACAAAGTTGTCTTATTTTGTATAGCGGCTTAATCCTGAGAGTATTCAATTCTGGACTAGGTCCCGAGGTTTTTCTGCATTTGCGGTTTCCTCGTTAACCGCATTATAATTGTTTTATTATTATTAAAGTAAATTGCACAAACGTTAATTCCTATTTACTTGATACGTGAATCCTATTGAGTTGTGTTATGTCCGAACCTTTGTATCAAGTAAATACACTTTGTTGTTGTATTGTCTCGATCTCGTATCCATAGACGATCACACAAAGTGTGAACCAATTTGTTGTATTGTCTCGACTCAGTGTATAGACAATCACTTTCAGGGAAATGACTTATAAGAAGGAAAAGTTATAGCTTGAGGTATATTTGGGGTACCCTCTCCTTTTCACATAACATTTACTGAACCCCATTCTGGTAAGAATCTTCATTTAGTGAAATGGACTCACTCCTTCAAAACCAGAATTGGGAGCTTTCTAGTTTACCTCCAAGGAGTAAGACCATAAGATGTAAATGGGTCTTTAAGAGGAAATGTAAGGTAGATGGAACTGTGGAAAAATATTAGGCTAGGTGGATAGTTAAAGGATCCCAAGATCAAGGTTTCGAATATGACAACTAATTTTTGGTAGCTAAAGGATATAAACTAAAAGAAGTTGTGTACTTCCTGTATTCTTATTCACATGTGACGAGAATTACTTCCTTTGAGATGATAATTTCTATTGCTGCCATAAACAACTTAGAGATACATCAAATGGATGTTAAGACAACGCTTTTCTAAAACCGTGAATGAGATAAAGAAATTTACATAGACCAACCGGAGGACTTTGTAGTGAAAGGTTATGAAGACAAAGTTTGTAAGTTGAACAGATCTTTGTATGGTTTTCAAATAAGCATGTAAACAGTGACATGAAAAATTTGATCATGTGATAATGATTAGTGGATTTAAGTTAATGAATCTGACAAGTGTATTTACAGTAAACTTGTTAAGGATGCCTGTGATGTATGCTTGTATGTTGATGATATGCTTATACTTGATACAAACATAGATGTGATTAATTCCACTAAAAACATGAGATAAATGAGAACGTTGAGTTGAAAGACTTAGGCCATGTTGATGTAATCTTAGGGATGATAGTTAGAAGCTGATCTAACATTTATAGTCTCAGTCGTTCTCATTATATTGAATTCTTGCTTAAGAGATTCAATCAGTCTGATTATAAGCTTACTTGTACTCCATACGATTCTTCTTATAGACTCAAGAAAAATAAGGGTAATGGAGTATCTTAACTTGAATACTCAAGAGTTATAGGATGTCCGATGAATTTGATGAACTGTAAGAGTCCATACATTGCCTATATTGTGAGTAAGTTAAGAAGATATACTTGTAGTCCAGAGCAATAGCATTGGGATGCACTTAGTAGAGTATTATGGTACCTAAAATACTCTATTACCTTTTGTTTGATTTATGAAAGGTATCTTGTTGTCCTAGAGGGACTTTGTGATGCAAAATGGATAGTTGACTCAGAGGAGTCCAAGTCTACGAGTGAATATGTTTTCACTCCAGCATGAGGGTTTGTTTTTGGAAGATTTAAAAACTGACATATATTGCTCAATTCTTTATGGAATCTGAGAGTATTATGTTAGATAAAGCACGAGAGGGGGTCGAGTGCCTATGATGCTTTTTAGAAGACATTCCTCTCTGGCATAGGCATGTGCCGGCTATATCTATATATTGTGTTAGCCAAGCTATAATATCTAAAGTTAAAAATAACTAATCTCAATCGGTGTTATTTCCATTGATTGGATAAAGTCCAAGGAGAATATCGCACAACCTTTGACGAAAGGTTTATCCAAAGAGATAGTTAGAAATGCATCGAGGGGGGTGGGGCTTAAGCTTATAAATTAAACTTGCCATGAAGGATACTCAACCTTGCTGACTGGAGATCCTAAGATCAAGGTTTCGAATAAGATAGCTAATTTGTGGTGGGTAAAGGCAAACACTATCATACAATTTTATTCTTTGTCCCTTCCCTATGGTGTAGACGTGATAGTGTGACTGCATGTGAAGGATGAATTTTTAAGAAGTCTTAATGAGTTCTATAGTTTCAATTTAAGATTGAAGTGGGGTGTAGCAGTAACACTCTTTATGGAAACTCACCTATCTGAATGAGGAAGTGGGGACGCTTCCTATGAGAATATGATCTTTGATTCTCTAGAGCATTCTAAGAAACAAGATATGTCCAGTGCCAAATTGGACAAAACGGCACGAGTTTGGCAGCAACCTTGGAGATATCATCCGTGGTTGTTATCGTGAATTACATCAAACGCTAGAAGTTCAAGACATAGTTCATTGTATCTATCAAGTAATTCCGGTAATATCTCACTAATCAAAGTTTCAAGACCTTATGGACACCTCTGCCTAAAATGGTATTTCCTGCGTTTTTATATGATTTTCATTTTTGATGGTTTTGGCATTATTGGAACTTAGGACCTAAGGGTCGTGAGATTGAGATGTTGATTACCAAGATCTATCTGTATTTTCATGTTTTATTGAGGTTTTCATTCACGTGGCGGATTGTTGGAAACAATATTTATTAATTCTTATTGGTTTTCCCTATTTCCCATCCCCATTTTTCCTATTTCCTATCAACGTAAATTCCCATCCCCACTTTTCCTTTTTCCCATCCACATAAATTCATATTTATCCTAAATACTAACTTTTGACATTTTATTTACACCCAACAAAAATCACCCAACATCTAAACACAAAAACCTATCACTCCATCTCCACCATCGACCACGGTGTCTTCTTCCCAGTTACGGCCTCCACAATCCACCACCTTCAAGATTTTCATAAACTTTCTCTCTTTGCGAGTATACTGTTCCTTTAATGAAGTTATCACCCTTGGAAAAATCTTTCTTAGGCTTATTCATGGGGAAACATGAGATGGATTTAAATGAGGTCAACAATCTCCTGAAGGATTGTTGATTGGATGATGATTAATAAATAAAAGGTGATTGGTTTTGTCCCATATGTTGCACCTGTGCATTTTGTGTTTGCAATTAAGCACGTAAAGGATGTCTGTGAGTAACCAAGAGGCTGTCAATCATCAATCGTCATCCTTATTGTGCTTCTTCGACGAACAATTATCCTAAGATATGATCCTCTGTAGGCAGATTAGATGAATTAAAATAGAAATCTAACCTAGGGTTTGTAATTGGGATCAATGGATTTTAATGATTTTGCTTCTTGAAAATGAGAGATTAAAGAAGTAGACAAATAAAAATGGTAATATTCATGGTCATAGATAATTTGACTTTGTAGATGGTAAATAAGAAAAAACCATATTTGAAAAGTAAAATACTTTTAGAAATTGTGAAAGGATGGGAAATAGGAAAAATAGGGATGGGAAATAATGAAAACCTTATTATTTTAAGGTTTTTAACTAAAAAAAATTAATTATTGTTTTCTTTGTGAATGAAACTTATTAGTCCCACATTGTGTGGTTTTCATTCTTTAATAGTTTTAAGAGACTATATAAACCTTTTAGTCCCACATCGGGGAATTCCTCTTCTTAAGTTGTATTTGTATATTATATAAACAAATTCTCTACTTTTGTAAAATCTATGGGAAAGGGGATTCTCTATTTTTTAGAGAGACCCCAAAGGGAAAATATTTTATATTGATTTCTTTAGCGTTCGCAATTTTCCTGAAGGCTTTTTTCGGAGTTGCCAAGCTCAACTTGAGCATCTACTACATATGCTAGTAGTAGATGTAGTAGGGTGTTTTATCCTGGAGATATCTGTCCCGTGAAGGATATAGCATCACTCTTGAGTGTAGCCGGGCGCTAATGTCTTAATGACAGTGTGTTGAACACGTGACTCACTATGTTTTTCAAAGTTTTGCCTTGTTGTTGTTGTGGAGATATGGGAAACTCGCTCATTTCGTCAAATCCATCACTTCCATTACAAAGGAGCTAAGTATTCAAATCCATCAAATCCATCACTTTGTGAGATTAATCAATAAAGATTGTGATTGTTCATCTAAAAATGATTTGATTGTATGAATTCTTGTGAGGGGTGTAGTGTAGGATTTACTGCAACTACAAATTCTGTCTTGTATATGTAGTTGCAGGAAACCCTACAATAAATCCCTCACAAGAATTCATGATAATCAGCACATCTTTTAGATCAACAATTACACTTTTTATTAATTGAATCTAGAAATTTTACAAGAAGGAAATGAAACCAAGAATACAACCACTGTTTTAGACTTTATCTCTCCTCAAAACTTTCTCAACACTCTCAAAATGATCTCTCCCTCTCACTTAAGCCTATTCAACTCTTTATATAGGGTATTACATAGTGGATAACAGCTAATCTGACCTTTATTTTCGGATCTGGCTTGCGATATTCTCGCAAGCATACAAATGTTTTATTCGCAACATTCCTAAATATCGCAAGATCCTCACATCTTTCTCATGTTTATGCTGACGTCGTTTATCATGTCACTTCTGTAACTAATCTGCGATATTCACAAAGGTATTGTTGTTGACGATTTCGCAAGGGTATAATTGTTGTGATATTCTGATCCTACATCTTGCCTCTTCTCATGTCTTCTCTGTGAAGGGGAGAATGTCATGAGAAATTGTACTTCAAAATGCCGCAATTGTTTATTTCTCTTGTAAAGTTCTCTATCGATAATATTCCATTAATTAAGCATAACCGCTTACACATGTCAAATATTCCCCTGCTCACCGGCACATTTAATTAATATTAACCAATCATCACTTTTTTGTCTATTTAAGAAGAGATCTAGTAGAGAAATAATTTCCTTCTTTTATTTCGTCTTCCTCGTCTCCGTGTTCTCTATAAATCTTCATCGTCTGCAACTTTTTTCACGGATTCGTTTTTCTTCTACAGTTCTCATGGAGTCATCAAGGTTAGTTTTCTTTTTTCTTCTTCTAATTTTGATGAAACTGATCTTATCTACTGAAATCATCTTATTTGATTTTGCTTGACATTATATAATTCCCATACTGTTTCTGTTTCAGCAAAAGCATCTCCAACACCAAATTTACTGTCCAAAACCCTAATATTCCCAAGAGTTCGCAGCCCAAGGTTGCTGCAAATAAAAGAAAATCTGCGAATAATAAGGTAGTAAGAAACACTATTCTTTTTAATAACAATATTTTTTCCTCTGTTTTTTATCTGAATTGTGGTTCGCAAGGTGACGGAGATGCCAATAAGCCCCCCAAGAAGTCTCGCCGCCTTAAAACTGTTGAGACTTTTGTCGCATTTCCTACATTTAATCCTTCAAAATCTCCTGTAATATCTTCACAGATTGAATCCTTATTTCCTGTCCGCGAAGGTATCGCCACAAAATCCACCCATTTAACTGATCTTCCTATAGGTGAAACTCCTTTTATTAATCCTGTTGCGAATGAAACCTTCTCTTCTCCTACTGCCAATCCCCCTCAACTTGACTCTTGTAGTTGCAGGAAATCCTACACTACACCCTTGTTAAGAATTTGTAATAACCAACTCAAATTTGAAGATTAAAACGACACTTTATTATTTGATTTTAGAAATGTTTACAGGAAACGTAAGAACTCAAGAATACAACTTTTATCTTGAAGTTTCTCTCTCCTCAAGACTTTCTCAACTCTCCAAAAGAATACATCATCCCCTTTCTGAATCTATTGGAACCCTTTATATAGGAAAATACATAATGGGTGACAGCTAAGTTGTCCTTTCTTTTCGGTTTTATTCTGCGATCTCACCGCGGTAGTTATAATGTTCATTCTCGCAAGCTTTGTAACCATCGCGGGACAAACATGCTTTTCTCTTGTTTTCTTCTATCGTCAACTATTACGTCGTTCTTTAAACTATTCTATAACATTCGCAAAGTGTTGTTGAAAAGCTTGCGGTGATGCTCGCTGGGAAGTGTTGTTAATCTCGCAGAAAAATGTTGTAGCGATATTCGGGTCCTACATATTGCCTCTTCTCATGTCTTTTCTGCAAAGAAGAGAAGATCATGAGAACTTTTAGAATGCCACAACTACTTATCTTTTTAGACTTCTCTGTTCTGACACGTTTCTGTATCCTTCGCCAGCTGTTTTCACGTATTCTCTCTTCTAATAAATTTTTGACACGTCCTTTCTAACCGCTGCGATCTGACCACTCATGTCTTTTCTTTGCATTTATTGCATTCATCTTCTTCGAGAAATCTCTTCTTCTATAAATACTTCTTTCATTCCTTTCTTTTCCCCTTTTACTTTTTTCTTCTTTCTCTCCATAACTTCTATGCAAGTTTACTGTTCTTCCGTAAATTGCGCGTCTGTTATCGCTGTGATTTCTTTCTTATTTCTCAATCTTTTTCTTCATTCCCATACTTAAAAAATGGTTATTGCTGGTGCTAAAAATTTGGCTGCTTTTGGTGAGATGCGAGAAAAACTCAAAAGTAAAGGTTTTAATTTGTCCACAATTCCAGATCAAGACCCTAGATCCGAACTTTCTCTCAAATTATTTACCGATTATCAATGTTCTCGCGAGAAAGTTATAGTATCGCTAGGTCAACTTGAAGCTGGTCTTCCCATTCCTCTCTACGACTCGGAACTTCTATTATTCTATCAAATAATCTCTCACGAGAAGTTCTTGCGAGCAGTATATCAGTTGGGTGGAGATTGTATTCGATTACTGCTTGAATATGCTTTTCGCGGTGCTAATAAAGGATCTCGCTACCCTGAATCTGCGAAGAATCCTCAATTTAAAGATGTTCCAATTGTCTCTGCAAATTATACTGTGGAGAACTTCTTTGAAATCTACAAGATAATTCCTATGAAGAGAGATAGCACTTGTCGGGGTGTTCGCTTGCATAAGAAAGAGAAGATCGTTGATGATAAAGTTCTTATGCTAGATATAAATTGGCATACAAATAATAATCAAGGTCCTCACCACTCCATCGATGACAAATGGTTCATCTTCCATCTAACTTTAGAGGGTCCATATATCTCTGGCTCCCATGCACTACCTGCGAGTGCTACAAAGTATCAACCATGGATCTTCTAGTGTCCTGAAAGAACTAAAGAGGTATGTTCTCTCCAATTTTTGCATAAATATTATCCATCATCTTCCTTATGTTTTCATATTCTCGCTAAATGACTTCGATCTTTTCCATATTGACAGGATGAAACTCAATTACCAGAACTTTAGGAAACCCAGCACTTTCTTAGCTCTTAAATCTTTCACAGATGAAGTAAGAAATATATTTTCATGAATTTTAATAATATATTGTTGCCCCTATTTCTTATCTTCATCTGTGTTCGCAGTAAATCGAAGAATTAGAACCAATAAAACCCGCGAGAACTAAGGTGAAATCTGCGAAATCTTCAAAGGGGAAATCTACTACTCCTCCCAAAGGGAAGCCTACTGCTCCTCGCAGTGAGGAATCTGACAATCCTCCCTTAAAAATAAGAAAAACCCAACTATCTTCTTCTTCAACTCCTCAATCCATTCCAGAAAATTTAAGTGTTGATTTTGATAAGGACAATAATGATGATGATAATGACATTCCTTTCATGAAAGATTCTTCCTCTTCTGAGTCTTCAATGGCTCAATTATCTAAGATTTTTGGCGATATTACTCATGGTATCGCTAATGATTATGGAGATGAAGTTCTTAACAAGACATCCCAGGCTCTCGCCAAAGTCTGCGATGCTCCCATATTGGTAGATAATGATTCTCTTCAAGGAATCTCAAGATCGCTGACTCCCAGTCTCTTAAATTCTCTTGGTACCCTGGTATGTTTTCATTTCTTCAACTTGTTTATGTATTTATTCCATCGCCAAGTCTTAACTTATATTATTCTCTCGCAGGTTGGAAGAGATTCCTTTGCTGTTGCCTCTGATTTAGATAACAGACGTGTATTTTCTCACCAGAAAAACATTGCTCTTCGCGAAAAGAATGAGAAGCTTGAATCTGAATTTTCTAGTCTTCGCGAGAAAAATAAAGAATTAGCGAAAAATCTTTCTAATCAATCGCTCATAGTATCCAACCTTGATACTGCCAATAAGAAACTCCTAGGTATGAGAAATTTCTTCTTTTCTTTTATATTTTTATTTTTCATTACTCTTTCTTACTTGATGTGTCATTCTCGCAGACATTTATGGTCTCACTGATGAATCTTTAACCATTCGTTCTTTCCCCGAACCAGTAGATAATGACACTCTTCTAAAACTTCTTAACAATTCCTTGAATAATCCTTCCAACATTAATTCTCTTTCCATAGATGAACTCAGATCTAAGTTTCACCTCTTAGAAATTGATCACAGATCTTGTATAGATGTAACTCACAGATTCAAACAACTTTACCACAATTCCAAAGTAGAGATTAAAACTTTAAAAGCCAAGAATAAAGATCTTTCAAAAGACAAAGATCGTATATCTAGGCAAGGAGTTGAAGCTTTAGCAAATTTCCAAAAGACCATTCTTGAGCTTCAAATTGAAAGGGATAGACTGCTTCGCGAAAAAGAGGATTTTGTTGAAAGAGAAAACCAAATTCGTTCTCGCCTTCTTATTAACAGTCATGAGGAGTTTGCTTGGGCTGCGAAGGTTCTTGATAATGCCAGAATTAATTTAGGTGTAGATGTTATCCTTCACATTGAACAAGCAACTTTAATTAAAGACCTAATTTCTGAAAGAGAAGGTTGTTAATCTTTTTTCCTTGTTAATTCTTTGTTTTTAATGTTCTCCCTTACAAAATTTTCAACTTATTGTTATATACTCGCAGGTGCTGAGAAGAGATATCTTGAAAGAATTGGAGAACTTGAAGCTGACAAGAATCAACTCGCAAATAATCTTACTGCTCGCAATGAGAAGTATTCACGGTTGAAAGAACAATTTAAAATTACTAATGCGAATTTTAATAGCTCTCTTGTTGTTGTTCGCAATAATTCTGTTAAATTGGTTTGTGATGATCATGATATTCCTTACTCTGTGTACCCTGATCTTGCAAAGGAGATTCCAGTAAAAACTCCAAATCTTGTTATTTCTGATAGCGAGGCTCAGGATTCTGGCGAAGATGAAGATAATGATGATAATAATAAAGAAAAATCTGGCAGGGAAGAGAAATATGACGAAGATAGAGATAATAATGATGGAGAAGAGAAATCTGGAAATGAGGAGAAATCTGAAGAAGAAGATAAATCTGATGAAGGTGGTGATGGATATACTTAGTTCTATTTCTTCTCTTCATCTTCCTTGTAAATTTTGTATATTTATTTCCTTCTTCTTGTAATATTGCTGCACTTTTGTCCAACCTGTTACGAGTTTCTTCTGTATGAATCAGAAAACAATTCTTTTTCTGCAAATTAATCAATCAATATAATTATTACCCTTTAATTATCTGTATGAATGTATATCTATGAAATTTTATCATATGATGGATGAATAATAACTTCATCATTCTATGCATTCCCATACTTGCCTCTATTATTCATCTGCAATATGAAAAAATTGAGTAGAGATTAGATATTAGTTGTAAATCAAATTAAATTTTCCTCAATATTGGCGATGTTATCGCTAGCAACAATTGCATAACTTTATGATCTATGCGTAAAATCGCAAATCTCATAAATTCTGCGAGCATTATCGCAATAATCTTATGGTCTTATTATGCCTTCCTAATTAAAGGTCTTATATTGCCACATTTTTTTTCTTTCTACGACAAAATCGCAGGACGTCTTTATATTTGCATGTATTGACCCATTGATCTTGTCTTATCCATATTTTTTCAACATCTCTGCGACAATATGATAAGTATAAACTCTCTTTCAAGAATTAAACCTTATGACATTGGAATCTTGCGATGAAATCGCAGGACGTCTTTACACTTTAATGTAAAAACCCATTGATCTCATCTTAACTTTTCTCTTTTGGCTTGTTGCCTCTGTATAATTTTCGTCACACGACAATATGACAGGCCTAAATGTTCTTGCGATCATAAATCCCCATGACATTGTCGTCTTTAGACACTTATCAGCTCCCTAATGGAGGGTGCCGCCCTTATCTTCCCTCTGGTTTCCCCTTCAAGGAGGGAACATCGGCCATACAAGACTAGCTCCTCCCATCTGAATTTACCAACAACCAGTTTTTTTCGCAGCCTCTTGTCCTTTATGCCTATATAGCTTATAGTTATAAGACTGCACCCTAAGTGAGGTTTTCTTTAGGCCAAGTGCATCATAGCCAAGACTTACCAAGAATGGCCAGGGTAGTTTTGTACGCCCCGGGCACCCTTGGCTCAACCATGTACCTCGGCGCCTTGGTCATACTCTGCACTTCTTAGAAGAGATCCACAGTCGTCCAACCAGGGTATAACCTTATATAGTTGGAAATCCAAGATCTCTCTCCCGGATAGGTTTTCTTTAACCCCAACATCTGCATGACTCAGGTTCCAGCAGCGGTATAACCTTATCCCTGAGTCATGTAAAGAGATACCCCCTTATATGACGTACTATTAGGTCTTACATTTGCCTCTTGCAAGATTGTACTTCGCGAACTAAGGTGTACGCCATAAAGGTTTGTCCCATTCTTTTAATCTCTGCGAAATTTTATTCGCGTTTCTTGCGAGTATTAGAACTCTAATAAAATTTCACTTCTTTGATCCTCTTTCTTCTTGTAAAATTTTGCAATTCTTTCAAACAAAGTACTCTTTTCAATTACATATTCTTCAAACAAATCATTCATAAGCTTCTCTAAAGTTCATCATTTTACCTTTCTACTTACTATTTTCTGGTTCTGCTTTTCTGTGACGTTTTGTTATTTTTTCTTTATCCGCGAGATGCTCGCCATCAACTTCCTCTCGCCGCTCTATTGTATCAATCATTAACCTTTCACATCTATGTCATTGCTTGATGTTGTACTTCCAATTTCTATTCTTCTCATCTCTTTCCTCGCAAGATTTTATATCAATCTCATAACATTTCTTGCTTTCTCCCCAATCTCCCTTAATGACTCCAACACCATTAGGATGAGGAAATTTAATACACTGGTGAAAAGTAGATGCTACACCCAATATCCCATGTAGCCAAGGTCGACCAATTAGGGCATTGTAAGGTGATTCAATGTCCAAAACACAGAACAAGATCTTTGAAGATATCCCCTTTAATGGAATTCGCATTGCAATTTCCCCTTTTGGTTTGTTAGCTGTTCCATTAAAGCCATAAATTTTATATGTTGATGGTATCAAATCCTCATCTTTTCCACCCATGGTTCTGTAGGTATGATAGAATAAGATGTCAACTGAACTCCCTGTGTCTATCAGAACTCTGTTGATAGCCCAAGAATCTTCGTTTTCATCATCATTTTCTTTATCTTCTTATTCTATCTGCTTTGGATTTATTTCTAACCTGATCACCAATGGGTTGTCATACATCTCGCCATTCTCTGGTACTTCTTGTGCAGTGAAAGTAATAGTTTTCTTCTGTTATTCTTTTAATGGCGAGGCTCTCGCAATATTCATTATCTCTCTTCCATCTATGTCTCTCGCGAAGACTCTGCTTAGAACATTATCATGGAAGTCCTCAATAGTTCTGTATGAATGTACAATAGAATTACAAAACAAATTCTTTGCTTTAGCCCCAACTTCTATTACAAATGTTTCTGCTCCTTTTACATCATTCACTCTGCGAATTTATGGTGTTGGCGGTAATTTCTGAGATTGTGGATGTCCTACTAGAAAGTGATTTGGTTTCCCCTGATCAATCATCCTTAAAATTATCCTCTTTACGTTCCTGCAATCATTTACTGAGTGGTCATGAAAGTGATGGTAAGGACAAAATTCTTGACTTCGATTATTTGGATATGGCTCTTTTCCCATATTCCATGGGGATGGTATATTTTCCATCAGAATGATAGCTTCCCAATTTTTTTCTATACTAGCATTTAGAGGTGGCATCTTAATTTCTTCCCATATTATCTTCTGATTACCTTGACTTCTGAAATTGTATTGTCTCTGACCACCATATGTTTCCTGTGGTAGATCAAGTCTTTGGATTTTGATATTTCCCCCGTGATTGTAATAATTCTTCTCCCTTTCATACTCTTCTTGATCTCGACTACCCATCGCTACTAACTTCTGCTGGTTATCAATCACCACTTTTTCTTGTTGTACCTGCGAGGTGCTCGCCACATTATTTATCATTTTAGGAAGTAAACTTCCGTTTACCGCTACTGAGATGGTGTTTGCGATTGTATATGATTCCATTTCATTTTGTTTCTCTTCCAAAGCAATGTATTCTTCTTGTAATTCTCGCAGCTCTGTCATGGTGATTGTATTTTTGATTCTGAAAATTTGTATGTATAGTAAATTAGTTGCGAACATTGCATTGATGAAAGATAAAATGAGGTATCTTTCATCCACTCTTCCAGCCATCTCGCTGCACATTGACTTCCATCTTATGGTTAAGTGCTTCACACTCTCGCCAATCCTCTGTTTTAACCCAAATACAGTTTCAATGCCTGGCCGCGATGAACTATTGCTTATATATGCTCCCAGAAATGTAGCTTGTAAATGATCAAATGAAGTTATAGTGTTTTTTGGCAATCCCTCGAACCATTTTAGCGCCTCGCCAGTTAAGCTAGACGCAAAATACTTGCACAATACAGCATCATGATTCTCCCATTGTAGCATACACCTGATATAAGCCTTAACATGCTGAACGGGACAAGTAGTTCCATCAAAGATACTGGTTAATGTTGGTAAATTGCATTTAGGGGGTATTCCTCTTAGCTGTACTTCCTGAGCGAAAGGGGTTCTCGCAGCTTCTTCAATTGCTTCATCAAGTTTCCTTCTGCCTCCTTCTCTTCTATTGTTTATCATTTCTCGCATTTCTGCTAATTCTCTCAATATTTGCTCATTCTCAGCTGAATTTTGCTCCATTGGTCTCTTTAATGCAGTTTCCCTTCTTCTGCGTTCTTGTCTTTCTTGTCTTGCGAGATTTTGTGCGTCTTCTTCTTCATTGTCATCCCGTCTTTCTATGCGATTTTCTCTTTCACCTTCCTCTTGGAATCACAGCTGATTATACTGCCTATCTTCTTCTCTGCGAATTTCTTCATTTCTCATCATTTCTCTTCGCTGTCTTTCTATTCTCCTTTGTATTCTATCATACTCCTCCTGAATATTATCATTGTAGCGATTTTGTGTACGTATCCTTTCTTGATTTTCATGGTTGTTCTATCGTACTGCCTCTTGAAATTCTTGTTCTTCTACTTCTGCCCTTAATATTTCTCTCTCGCAAGCTAGATTACTTGTTCAGCATAATGTCTCTCAATTTATTTTTCAATTATTCTTCGATTTCTTTGAATCTCTCGCCCATGTAATATCCTTCTACCTTCTTCTGGATTTTTTTCACCATCCTGGTTGTTTCTTCCCTCTTGATTTCTATTGTTACGTCTATTATCCAAAGCTTCTCCATGCGGATTATAGCGATCATCAATTATCTCTTCTTCTCTATGACGTTGTTTTTCATCCGGATTTTGCATTCCTTCTCGAATATTTTCTCTAACATTTCTTATTGGGTAATTACGCCTTGGTTCTTCTCTTAATGACCTTGTATTTGATCTAACAATACTTCTTGATCTTCTACTTTGTAATCTTAAATTTTCCATTCTTAACTCATGATTTTGTCTTGTTAAGTTTGCACGTTCTTCTGCTTCTAATCTTCTTTCTTCTTGTACTCTCTGTCTTAAATCATCTGCTATTTCATTTTCACCTTCTTCATGAATTAATCCCTCAACTACTTCTTGATTTATTCTTTCTCCTCTTTCATTTCTTAATTGTCGATCTTCTGCTTCTTCCATTGAATCCGATCTCCAAGTATGCACACTCACTCTATCATAATCCACAACTCTATCTTGTATTAGTGTTTGTTGAATCGGCGGTTGAATTTGATTTTCCCCTTTATTTCTTGTTGTATTTTTTCTTGTTCTTACTCCTGAAGATTCTCCCATTTCATTTGTTCTTCCACCTGCAAGTCTTTTACTCCTCATGACAATTTTTGATGGTTATAATGTATTTCTTCTTCTTCTAGCCATTAATTCTTATCAATCTGTTTAGATATTACGTAAGATATTTTCACTAACTGCTCCGAATTCCTTCTAATCACAATGCCAATTTTTATCTTTTTCTTCAAATATCCCTCAATTCATCCCTGTTTCGGGCGCCAAAATGTAGTTGCACGAAATCCTACACTACACCCTTGTTAAGAATTTGTAATAACCAACTCAAATTTGAAGATTAAAACGACACTTTATTATTTGATTTTAGAAATATTTACAGGAAACGTAAGAACTCAAGAATACAACTTTTATCTTGAAGTTTCTCTCTCCTCAAGACTTTCTCAACTCTCCAAAAGAATACATCATCCCCTTTCTGAATCTATTGGAACCCTTTATATAGGAAAATACATAATGGGTGACAGCTAAGCTGTCCTTTCTTTCGGGTTTATTCTGCGATCTCACCGCGGTAGTTATAATGTTCATTCTCGCAAGCTTTGTAACCATCGCGGGACAAACATGCTTTTCTCGTGTTTTCTTCTATCGTCAACTATTACGTCGTTCTTTAAACTATTCTGTAACATTCGCAAAGTGTTGTTGAAAAGCTTGTGGTAATGCTCGCTGGGAAGTGTTGTTAATCTCGCAGAAAAATGTTGTAGCGATATTCTGGTCCTACAACTCTACCTCAACCTCAACCATTAATCTTCCTTAAACTTCTCCTTCAAATGACACATTTATAGCAAAGAATGATTCAATTCCCCAACTTCATATCATCACAACCTCTTCATCTGAATCTTTCCCTTTTACTAAAGAAACTTTGGAAGGAATGGATATTGCTTTCAAGGTTTTATCTGATGTTCTGGATGATGCAAAGAAATCTTCCGCAGATCTTATCAAGTTTGGTGTCTGCGAAGTTTTGAGTAAGTATTTTGGTTCTGAAAGAATGATTTCGCAAACATCCCTAGAAAATAAAATTGAAGATTTGAAGGAGCGTCTCCAAACCATGACCCTAGAATGTGGCACTCTTCGCCTTGAAAACCAAAAGCTTCAGAACATTTTTCAAGATTGTGACAATCTTCGTAAGAATAACAAAGAATTAAAAGGTACAATTTTCTTGTCTTTGCCCTTGACTTTTCTTTTTTAATAATTTTACCCTTTCCATATTCAATTTTCTTAAATCCTTTGTCCACTCGTTAAGTTTTAAATCGGAAACGAATAATGGAGAGATATCAGTTTGAATCCGCCGCTGAAAAATCCCGTGTTGACAGAGATATTTGGATGGATAAATATAACCAATTAGATAACCTTTACACATACTCTATCGACCAAATATATAATCTTAATTACCAAGGAGAATACTCAGTTAATTCAGAAACAAGATTCATTAAGTAATGAAATACTTCGCCTCTCTTATTCTTTGACTAAAGCTAACTTGGAGATGGAAAATTTATCAGATGAGAATAAAACCCTATTTCAAGAGAAGCAAATTCTTTTAAATAAGGTGGTGATTTCTTCGCAGCAACTTAATGTCTGCCAAAAAGTATGTGATGATCAAGAACAATCTCTTCGCTCATTGAAAAGTAAACTCAAGGAAGTAACAAAATCATTTGCTGCTGAGAGAGATAAACTTATCCAAGGTAGAATAGCTTTAAGTGTAAAGGAAAGTCAACTCAAAGATCAATATTCCACACTGGAAAAATCATATTCTTCGCTTGCGAAAGAAAATACCTTACTTATTTTTAAAGAGAAAAATCTTCATTCTCGCCTGAAGGGTTTAGTTGGAGATAACTTTGACAATGCAATGGACCACTTGGAGAATAGTTTCTTAGCTTTAACTCAATATCTTATTTCGCAAAAGGAAGGTAGTCTTAAAATTTTGACTGCCTCAACCACCTTTATTTTTTTAAGTCTTTCTGTGATATTTTCCTTGCGAGTTCTTCTCCTAAATAATTTTTTGTGTTCTTCTTTTTCGCAGAATCTGAGAAAAAACTTCGCTCATCCGTTTCTGTTTTGGAGTATAAACTCGCCAAGATTCGCAAAGAGAATGCATTACTTGTTTCCACCCTTGCTTGTTCTCATGACCGAGCAGAAAAAAGTTTTGATTATCTTGCTTATTTTAAAGATATGGAAATTAGAAACCGTCAGAAAGCAATCCTTCTCCAAGTTCACCTCAGGGCTGAAGTTCTTTTGAATGATATCTTGTTGTCCAAATCTCTTCCTCCTACATCAATTGATCCTTTGGAAGTAGATGATGATGAAATCCCTCGCGCTCCTAATAGTGATTATGATTATGAAAGTGGTGAAGAAGTTATCTCTCAGGAGGACTTCACAACTGATCAAGAAATCCCTCCCACGGAAACAACTGTTGGTGATAATCCAGATGAATAAGAAGCTAGAGTAAACCAGGATGAAGGGAAAACTGGCGAAAGTGAGAAAGCTGGTGAAGAGCGTCCATTATATTATTCTGGCGAAAAAATTGATGAAGATATTTCATCTTCTCCTTGCAAAACTAACATTGAAGCTTGAACTTCTTATATATGTAATTTTACTTCATTGGGTTGTTTCATCTTCATAACTTCTTGCGAATGATGTGCTTCAGTCAACTTTGAAATGCATTTACTATTTTATTATTATGCTTGTTGGCGAGAAAGATAATGCCTCTTGTTTATTAATTCCCATATTGCCTCTCATTATCTTTCTTGTGATGAATGACCTGCATAAGTAATAGTTAATGTTTATAAAAAAATTGTTGCGTCATGTGGTCTTATTTTTCCTTCCTAGTTAAAGATCTTATTTTGCCACCTCTTGTCATTTCGACAAAATCGCAGGACGTTCTTACATTTTCATGTAAAAACCCATTGATCTTGCCTTAACTCTATCTTTTATTGGTATTTTTGTTGCGACAATATGATAGGCCTAAAAATTCTTGTGAAATTAAAGCCCCGTGACATTGTCGTCTTGCGACGAAATCGCAGGACGTCCTTACACTTTCATGTAGTGACCCATTAACAGGTATTTATCGCTATAAATTTGGAGACATACTTCGAGTTGCTGGATTCAAGAACAACGCTCCTCAATTCAACTTTGTATGCCGAAATAATGTTTTTTAAGCATCGACTCTGACAAGACGGATGAAGTAGATCTTCAAAATGCTGTGAAGAATGCTGTGAATCATCTCAAACCGTTTAATGCCTCTCTTGTTGACTACACAAGTTTAGCGGATACATCAACTATCCAAGGCCATTATGTGCTATATTGGGAACTTCTTCATGACAGCAAAACCTCAATTCCTACCTCAGTATTTGAAGATTGTTGCCTCGCAATTGAAGAATCACTCAACAGTGTTTACCTCCAAGGCCGTGTAAGTGACAAGTCCATTGGACCACTAGAGATAAGGTTAGTCGAGATCGAAACATTCGACAAGCTTATGGACTACTCAATCAACCGTGGTGCTCAAATTGATCAGTACAAGACACCTCGATGTGTAAAATTTGCTCCCATAATTGAGTTCTTGAAATCAAGGGTTCTTTCGAAGTACTTCAGTCCGAAAGATCCAAAATGACAAAGTAAAATTATTGCCTCTTCAGGATTGTTGCACAAATATGACAAGCCTTGATACTCCCGTGAGTAAAAAGCCTCATGATATTTGTGTCTTAATACACTTATCATCTCCCTAATGGAGGTTGCCGCCCTTATCTTTCCCCTGGTTTCCCCTTCAAGGAGACGTACCTCTACCATACAAGGTTGGCTCCTCCCATCAGGTATTGACAACAACCTGTTGTTTTCGCAGCATCTTATCCCTTTTTCCTATATGGCTTATGGTTACGAGACTGCACCCTAAGTGGGGTTTTCTTCGGGCCGAGTGCATCATAAGCCAAGACTTTCCAAGAATGGACAGGTACGCTCCAGACGCCTCAGACACTCTTGGCTCAACCGTGTACCTCGACGCCTTGATCATATTTTGCACTCCTTAGGAGAGACCTTCTGACCTTAGTCGCCCAACCTAAGTCATATGCTTAAGTTGAGAATCCAAGGAGCCTCTCCTGGATGGGCTTTATTGACCCCAAATCTCCATGACTCAGGTTCCAGGGCGGTATAACCTTTTCCCTAAGCCATGCAACAGGTACCCCTTCTATGACGCACTTTAGGTCTTACATTTTCCTCTTACGAAATTTTTATTTGGCGAACTAGGGTGTACGCCATAGTAGGTTCGCCCCTTTCTAGTATGTCATTAATCTTTGATTTTCTCTTGCGAAATTTTCGCACATTCTCATTTTGTTTTGGATATGTATAATCTTGCAACTATTCTTTCATAGATTCATTTTGTTTCAATCATACATTATTTCGCAGTATACTCTTTTCCAGAACCTTTTATGGGTAATATCTCTTTAAGTATAATCTGTTCCACGGTCTATCAAGTCTATGACCCACATCTTTAACCTTAGGATCCATCAATCTATATGCCCTTATTCCTACGATCTCCTTAATGATGTAAGGCCCGTCCTATTTTTTTGCTAGTTTTCCACCATTTTCTAGCTGATATATTGGTGTTTCTCGCAGCACCAAATCACCTGGTTGAAACTCACGTGTTTTGACACGTTTATTATACTCTTGGGATAATCTTCACTGATAATTTTCCATATGATGTAGTGCCCTTTATCTCCTTTATTCTAATTCATCAAGCTTGTTTAAAATCATACCCGCACTAAGATTTTTATCTCAAGCCTCTCTCTTTGTTGTGGGAATAATAACTTATGTTGGTAGCACAGCCTCAACTCCATATGTTAAACAGAAAGGTGACATTCCAGTAGCTTCTCGCCTAGTTGTGTTTTAAGCCCATACTGCATTATGCACATGTTAGCACCATGCTCTATTATGTCCTTCTAACTTCTTCTTCAATATATCTGCAATAGTCTTATTTGTTGCTTCTGCGTGTCCATTGGCCTGTGGATATAAAGGTGTTGACTTCCCTTATTTTATCTTAAATGCATTAAATAACATTTCTATATTCTTCCCTTCAAACTGTTTCCCATTATCATATACCAATTTTGCGGGAATTCCAAATTGGCAAATGATATTTTCAAATATGAATGTAAAAATGTCTTTGTCGCGAATATGTTGTACTTCCTTTACTAATTCTGCCCACTTTGTGAAATAATAAGTAGTGAAAATTAAATATCTTCTTTGTCCAGATCCCGATAAAAACGGTCCCACAATATCTAAACTTCACTTTCCAAAGGGCCATACACTTGTTGAAGATGTTAATGGTGCTCCAGGTGTATGTATTTTCTTTCCGTGCCGCTGAAAATCTTCGCAACGCCTTGATACTTGTTTCGCATCTTCATGCATATATGGCCAGTAATAACCTTACATTTTTATGTATGCCAAAGATCTTCCTCCACTATGATTGCCAACATCCCCGCAATGTAACACCTTTAATATTTCTTCTCACTCATTTCGTGTCAAACATCCAAGTGATGGTCCATTAAAGGATCTTCGATACAATACCCCATCTCTTAGTTCGTAATTTGTCACACAACTCTTTAACTTGTGTGCTTCCAATCTATTTCTTGGTGTTTCTCCTTTCTCCAAATATGCATGAAGTTATGCTCTCCAATCTTCGACATTGGGTACTTGTTCTTCTTCTCCACCTTCTATTATCATTACGTCTACCTCTTCCTCTTATTCTTTATTGATTAATGGTGATAGAAGTGTCTGTATCATTATGCATCTCGCAGTTGGGTCTGTCATCATACTTGAGATGAAAGCAAAAGCATCCGCGAGTCTGTTATCTTTCCTTGATATATGTCTCCATTTTATTTTTGGGATTTTCGCTGACAATTCTTCAACAAGTTTCTTGTATTTCTTCAAGGATGGTTCATTTGTAGTGTACTCTCTTTTTATTTGACGAATGACTAGCTGCGAATCACTGGTGATTCTTACATTTTCCAACTTCATTTCCATTGCGAATTTCAGGGTATATATCACAGCTTCATGTTCTGCTTCATTATTGGTGGATGTGAATTCCAATCTGAAGGAAAAAGCTATTTTGGTTCCTTCTGGAAAAATTAAAACAATTCCAACTCCATACCTTCCCCATTTGACGATCCATCCACCAATATTTCCCATCTATTGGGTTTTGTTAATAGATCTCTTGGATTTCCATGTTCTTCTTCTACATCCATCATTTCTTCCACAACTTCATCATCTTCTAGAGGGAATTCTGCTAAGAAGTCTGCAACAACTTGTGATTTTGGTGAAGATAATATTTCATACTTAATTTCGAAATGCCCTACGTGCACATTCCACCTCTCAACCCTGCCTGACCTTTTTGAATTCTTCATCACTGATTCAATTGGTACCTTTGTCAACACCCTTAATTTGTGTGCCTGAAAATATATGCGAAGTTTAAATGTTGCATAGACTAATGCCATAATTAGTTTTTCGATTTTTGAATAATTTTTATCTGCGGCATTGAATGTCTTGCTGATGTAGTAGATCGGTTTTTCAACTCATGCGTCTAGTTGCAATAACACAACACTCAATTCATGCGAAGTTGTCGCAAGATAAATTAATAATTCTTCTCCCGGTTCCACTTTTTGTAAAATAGAGGTATTCACTAAATGTTCCTTTATCCCTTGAAAAGCCTTCTCACATTCATCTGTCCATATGAATTTTGTCCCCTTTTTGAGTATGTTGAAGAAATGCTTACACTTATCTGATAATCGCGAAATGAACCTTCCTTACCAAGCTAAGAGTCCATTTAACTTCTGCACATCCTTTACCGTCGCTGGTGTTGGCATGTCAATGAACCTTCCTTACGAAGATAAGAGTCCATTTAACTTCTTTTGATGCAATGTAACCTAAAAAATTTGCTGACGCAACCCCAAAAATACACTTCTCTGGATTTATCTTGATGTTAAAGTGCCGCATCTGTTCAAAAATTTCCTTCAGATCTTGCACATGGTCTTTAGCTTCTTTACTTTTTTATTAACATGTCATCTAAATACACCTCTAATGTTTTATGTATCCATTTTGTGAATACCTTCTCCACCATCCTTTGGTATGTCGCTCCGGCATTTCGCAAACCAAATGGCATTTTTGTATAATAGTATAACCCTTTTGGAGCGAAAAAATAGGTATGCTCTTGATCTTCCTAAGCGAGTGGGATTTGATTATAACCTTTGTACCTATCTAGAGAAGATATTCTATCATTTCTCGCCGCTGATTCAACCATTTGTGGAATATCTGGTAACGAAAAACTGTCTTTCGTACAAGCTTAGTTTAGATCAGTAAAGTCTATACAAATTTTTATCCCCTTATTTTTCTTTGGGACCAAAACCATGTTTGCTATCCACTCCGGATATTTAGCTTGTCTTATAATTCCTGCATCAAGCATCTTCTGTAACTCTTCTTCTATTTGGGGATGATATGTTATTGCGATTTTTCTTATTCTTTGTTTGAATATCTTTTCATTTTTTTCAATCTTCCAACCTATGACACGCCACAGACGGATCTATTCCAGGCATCTCATCCATGTTCCATGCGAAAATATCTTTATATTCTCGCAAAAGACTAATAGTTATTTCTTCTTCATCTACCTCCATCTTGGTACCAATCCTTAGCATTTTGGGTTCTTCTTTAGTTCCAACATTCACTTCCTTTGTTGGTTCTGCCGTAGTGTAACTGGCCTTAGGTTCTCCCATGGGTGGTGGTTCTTTTATCACCTTCGCAAGTTTATTTTCTTCTTCCGAAATTTCGCTGGGTATTCCTTTTCCCTCCTCTGCTCTTATCATGTAAATTCTAAATTCTTTTTTTTTCCCCCTTTCGCCATTTTTCTGCCACTTTTTCGCTTCTTTGAACGTCCTTCATAATGCTTCACTTCAATTTGATAACACAATTTCGCTCTATCGACATCTCCTCTAATTTCACCAATCCCACTCGGCATAAAAAATTTGATGCATTGATGCAATGTCGACACTACGGCTTTAATTTCATGTATCCATGGCCTTCCCAACAACATGTTATATGGCGATTCCATATCCACCACACATAGCGTCACTTGTTTTTCAATTTCTCCTAGCGAAATCCGCACCATTATTTCCCTTTACGGTTTTGTTGTAGATTTGCCAAAGCCATGAATATGATATGTTGAATGAGACATTTCTTCATCTTTGTATCACATTCCTTTATATGCATGGTAAAATATTATATCCACCGAGCTTCCTGTATCCACCAAAGTTCTGTTTACCGTCCATTCTTCCATAGTTTTTACTAATTTCCCATTTTCTTTCCGTGTGGTTACTGTGATTACCAAAGGAGATATGTGACTCAAATTTTCTTTTGGTATCTCTGCTGCTATAAATGTAATTTTCTGATTTTCCCAATCCTTCAAGGGTGATACCTTCTCCACCGTCATAATTTTTGTAGGAGCAGAATCTCGCAGCATTATTATGCTTGCGAATAATTAACGACGCAACAAATGATAGCTTGCGAAATTGTGGAGAGAAAATACATCTTGCGAGCAAGGCTGCGAAGACTCGCATGACATATTTTAGATCCGAAATTGCGGGACAACACAACTGTCATCTTTTATGTAAAATCATATAAATAGCCATTTAGGCATAAGAGAAAAGGGAGGGTTCTTTTGGAGAGAGAGTTCTTTTGGAGAATAGATTTTGGAGAGACATTTGAAGTTAGAATTTTGTAAAGAGAGAGAGAGACTTATTTTCTTGATGATCTTATTCTCCAAAAATCTAGAGATCCAAATATTCTTTAATGGAGTCTCAATTGTAAAATCATTTAATTACATACAATCACTAGTGAAGAACCATGGATGTAGATCACAATGATCGAACCATGTAAAAATCTTCGTGTCTCTTTTACAATTTTAGTACTTTAATCTTCATTTTCATATCAAATAAATTAGATCATCAAATCAAATTAATAGAATCTCATGAGGGTGTAGTTGTAGGATTTCATGCAACTACATAATTGGCGCTAGAAACAGGGATTGAAGAAGATTTTATTTGATAGATTGAAGAAGATTCAAAGAAATTGGCTATTGTTAGAGTTAGAATTCGTGAGATCTAAAAATTTTGAGAGGAAATTATCTAATGGAGAAGTTGTGTCTTCTAACAAACACTGACAACACAGTGAAAGAAAGTAAAAGTAAAAAGATAAATATGAAGATGCAAAGTTACGTTAAAAGGATGAGTTTCAACATCAACAGAATCTACATCATCTATGAGTCAAAACAGGAAAAATCTCTTCTCACTTTTCTTATTCTTTGTTTCATTTTTTGGATCTGTGAATTCCAAAACGAAAATTGGAAAAGATGAATTTTTATAAAATCTAAAAGTTGTTTTCTGAAGAAATTTGATTTATTACGGAAATCTCGAATTTGAAAATCTTTTTGCTACGAATTTGTAGTAACCAAACCTCGTTTTACAAATTTGTTTGATGAATCTCTGAAAAAGTCAAATTTCAAGATTTTCTGTTGGTTAGAGATTTAAAAGATTTACATTTCGCACGAACAAAAAACAAAAAAAAAGTAGAATACATGGAAAGTTTTCATTCTTCGCAGGCAAACATTATTCATCTTAATGATTTATAAACAGCTAACCAAATTTACTAATCGTTTGCAGCAAAAATTTTCCTTCGCAAGAATTTCCTTCCCAAACGTTTGCGTAGCAGAATTTGTACTGAGACGTTATATCGACAGCAAACTGCTGCGTCAAGATGACTAATCCCCACATTTTTACAAAGTTCTGCGTCACAGGCGAATAAGGGGTAAATGTCTGCGAAATAATCATACAGAGAAATGTGAACGATATATCCATTTATCATTTACACATCTGTGAACAACACTTGCGAGAAATACAAATTTTGTAGAGACGGGAGCACAACAAAGAAAGGAGAATGATTATTCCATCGCAGCAACAACGACACAAGATTATTTCATCGCAGCAGTCCATTCACACTCATTTGCTAACACCTAATGAGCTATTAGTGGCAAAGGAGGAAAGAAATTTGCTAACTCACGGGCGAAACTTTGTTATCTTAGAGAAGCTAAATCAATCTTCATAACACTTTTGCAAAGACATAGTTCGTAGTAAGTCAATTATTCATCCACTGCGGTAGATCAATCCATGAAAGAAAAGCAAAGCAAAGATAAAAGAAGAGAAGAGACGGGGAAGGAGTTCTGCGAAGCATACTTGTTATCTGATTCATTAAAGACTAAGGGTTGTCCAGAATTGTCACTCGAGGAAATGCACTTCAACTCCAACCTCCGCGTATCAATGTCTAGTCACCAACCACAACAAAAAATAGAAGCCAATAGCAGCCAACTTAAAATTCATCAGCGTCATCAAGCTTCTGAATCACAAGACCCAGAATACATTTCTCAGACAACGTTTCGCAGATGTCATCTTCCTTAGCAACATTATATTGATCGCAACAATGATTCGCAGACGACGTTATTTTTCCAAATATTTTCATAGAAGAGAAGAGAATTTAATAAAGGTTTGCATAGAAGTTAGTGAAAATGCTTAAGCAATGTGCGTTCATTTCACAAAAAATAATAATAAGAGAAGAAGTATGGTTGGTACTGAGCGGAAAGAAGGAACAAAATGTTGCGATATTTCTCTACTCAACTTCTCAAGACATAACTTCTATGAAGAAATAATTAGCAAACCAAGCAAAGAGGAAAACATAGAGAAAATGAGGCTGACGCAAAAGGCATACAAACTTGATGAGTAGCAAGAAGTGGACCAGCAGTGAATAGTCAAAACTTCAAAGACCAAAAATTCGTTAGCAGCAAAGAAATAGTTACAACCAAAAATATTAGGACTTGCCGTATTGGTGGTACAAAATGTGATCTATACTGCTAAGCTGTAAGTGCATTTTATTAGGCCACACACAATTACCAAACATCTGTAAGGATTCTTGCGAGATTAAATTTAGTAGGGCCCATTAGTTAACTGTCCAACTAGATCTAACAAAGAAAATTAAAGATTACAAGACTAGTTCAGAGAAGACAAAAGAAGAAATATGAGAACCACTTTTGCGAAGTTTACCGCACCAACTAAGAAAACAGCGCAGCAAGAATATTTTAACATGAAATGAACACCTTTCAATGTTGTCGAGAAATATCGCAGAAGTCTTTGCCAAGCCCAGTTTGTGGGTCTACTTTTGCGAAGTATCCGTCCCTAGTGATTGTTTCGCAGAAAGAAAATTTAATTTTAACAGGCAATTGAGTTGCAAGCAAGTGAAGTCCAATTTTCGCAGGATGCATTTATTTCACATAAGAGAATTCGCCAAGAATGGTTAGAGGCAGTAATTTGGTATTTCATTACTTCGCAATATCTTTGGTTATTTCGCAAGAAGAAAATGGGAGATTATTTCGCAGAAATATTTCGCAAAAAATGGTTAGAACAGTTGGTATGGCACAACATTATACAAGAGGTAGATCAAGAGTTAATTTCACAAGACTTCATTTCTCATTTCTTCTCAATTTTCAAGCAAATCATATACTTCGCAAGACACAACAACAAGCCGCAAAAGATAAGTACCATTTCCTTGAATATCTTATTTACAGAAGACAAAAGATTTTTGATTTTATTTACCAAAAGCGATATACTCGCAAGATTTCTAAAATTTCTAAGATTTCAAAACATTTCAAAGATTTTTTAGATTGGTGAAAAGCGATACAATCGCAAGATTCAAAAATGAATTCATCGCAAAAATTAAAAGATCTCAAAATTTTTCAAAGACTTCAAAGTTACAAAAAACAGAGAAAATTAAATTTATATATTTCTATGGAACAGTTTTGATTTAAATACGCGATATGAATACTTCTCATATTTCTTCAAGTATTGAAACAAAAAGGTAATCAGTATATTTGTTCGCAACGTATAATAAAACGTATTTTGAAAAACAAGAAAATGAAATGAGGCATTTCGCAACATGAAAAATTTGTGATGAGTTTTTATGAATAAAAACGATTTATTGCGATCAGCTTTCATTAAAGAAAGACGCAAAAATTTATTTGCGATCAGCTTTCATAAAAGAAAGATGCAAACTATGATCATCTTTCAAAAAAGAAAGAAAGCCGCATAAATTTTATAGAGGAAAACCTTTGTGACGTACACCCTAGTTCGCGAAGCAACATTTCGCAAGAGGCCAAGTCCTAAAGTACGTCATTTAAGGGGGTACCTATAAGCATGGCTCAGGGGAAACGGAACACCACCACGGAACCTGAGTACATGGATATTACGGGGTACATAACCCAAAAACGGGGTACCTATCCGGGTAAGACACCTTGGATTCTCAACCTAATCTTGCGATGTAATATGATTTAGGTTGGGCGACTAAGGCATACTGTCTTTCCCAATAAGTGCAGAAAACGATCAAGGCGCCGAGGTACACGGTTGAGTCAAGAGTGCCGGATGGGTTTGAATCACATCTTCCATTATTGACAAGTCTTGGAAAATGATGCACTTGGCCCAAAGATACCCCATAGGGTGCAACCTCGTAACTATAAGCCCTATAGGCAAAAAGGATAAGAGGTTGCGAACAAAAGCTGGTTGTTGGCAAAACTGAATGGGAAGAGCTAACCTTGTATGGTCGATGTACGCTTCCTTGAAGGGGAAACCAAGGGGAATATAAAGGGCAGCACCCTCCATTAGGGAGCTGATACGTGCTATAAGACGCAAATGTCATGAGGCTTTTTTTTCGCAAGAACATAAAGGCTTGTCATATTTGTGCAACAATCGTATTTCCGCGAGTAAAAAAATAAAATAAAATAAAATAAATATATATATATACTCGTAGAATTAAATACAAAGAAGTTAAGATGAGATCAATGGGTTATTACATGAAAGTGTGATAACGTCCTGCGATTTCATCGCAAGATGAAAGCATAACAAGGCTGTATATTCGCAAGAATATTTAGGCCTGTCTGAAAAATATCCTGAAGAGGCTATAATACTAAGAGAAATGATAAGGCAAGATCAATGGGTCTCTCTACATGCGAATGTAAGGACGTACTGCGATTTTGTCGCAGAAAGAAACGTGGCTAAATAAGACCTTTAACTAGGAAGGAAAAATAAGACCACAAGAGAATACGCAAATAAACTTGCGAAGATGATTATATGCATACAAACAATCTTGCGAACATATATACTGAAATGAAACTGAGATTATGCATCTTTAATATTTTAATTATATTATATCATGCGAGACTAATAATGCAGGAATAAAACAATGAGATACAATGAACAAGAAAAATGAGGCACAAGCAAATTAACTTGCGAGAACAATAAATATGCAGAGAGGAATGCATAGAAATAAAGAATGGAAGCGATTTAAAGCTACATCAATTTTGCCGCGACAAAATGAGCTAAGTAACAGAAACTTTAGATATACATTGCAATAGATAAGCATTCTCATCATACAAGCATCATACTCGCATCATAAAAGAATCGCATAAACATTTCATGGCATAAACATCGCATACACATCTCATAACAACATCATCACATAAGCATTATATTCTCACAAGTATTTTACATAACTTTACAGAATATTCAAAACTTCGCAGTACTATCCGTAACATTATTCGCAGCACTATTCGCAACACTATTTCAGGAACATTATTCAGAATATTGCAGAATACTTCATAATTTCGCAAAGAACTTTAGAAATTCGCAGAATTACTCAGAATTTTAAAGAATGTGTCAGAATCTAGCAGGAATATTCAGAAATTAGCCAGATCATTCTTAGTATTCAGAATTTTAATAATGTGATTATTTTCTTAAAGAGATTATCGCATGAGGAAGAGGCAAGATAAGAATAAAGAAACAATTCGTTCATTCAGCATTTTCTCAAGGATTCTACTCTCACAGATAAAGAACAGAGGCAACTATGAGTACTAAGAAAACATTTTATGTTCTTTATCTTCTTAACAAGAATCCTAACCAAAAATGGAGTAATAATTTCACATGAACAGAGGCAATATTTATCACTCTTATTCAAGGACGAATACTTCTTATATTTCGAGGATTAAATACTTCTTATACTTCTTAAGGATACTTCATACTTCTTATATATTTCGAGGATTAAGTAATTCTTATACTTCTTCAAGGATACTTCATACTTCGTATACTTCGGGATGATACTTCTTATTTACTTCGCAAAGCTTCAGAACTTCGCAAAAGAATAGAGGCAAGTATATACTTTTCAAGTCCAGTATTCTTTCGCTCGTTCCTTCAACAACAAAAATCAAAGACTACTTCAACAGCTACAACAACTAGTTTTTTCCTGAAGATCGCTCTTCAAGCAATATTCAAGAAAAAATAGGAAAAATGTAGGAGCAGAATCTCACAGCATTATTATGCTTGCGAATAATTAACGACGCAACAAATGATAGCTTGCGAAATTGTGGAGATAAAAGACATCTTGTGAGCAAGGATGCGAAGACTCGCATGACATATTTTAGATCCGAAATTGCGGGACAACACAACTGTCATCTTTTATGTAAAATCATATAAATAGCCATTTAGGCATAAGAGAAAAGGGAGGGTTCTTTTGGAGAGAGTTATTTTGGAGAGACATTTGAAGTTAGAATTTTCTAAAGAGAGAGAGAGACTTATTTTCTTGATGATCTTATTCTCCAAAAATCTAGAGCTCCAAATATTCTTTAATGGAGTCTCAATTGTAAAATCATGTAATTACATACAATCACTAGTGAAGAACCATGGATGTAGATCACAATGATCGAACCATGTAAAAATCTTCGTGTCTTTTTTACAATTTTAGTACTTTAATCTTCATTTTCATATCAAATAAATTAGATCATCAAATCAAATTAATAGAATCTCATGAGGGTGTAGTTGTAGGATTTCCTGCAACTATAATTTTCTTTCCTTCAAAATCTCGTTTATGTATTTTTCCTCTAATATTTTCATGAAATTCATTAATCATTGTTTGTGTGATTAAACTACATTCCAACCTTCTGTTACCTTCATTGATTTTAATTTTCTCTTCCTTAACTGGTTTATTGATTTGTTTCATCATTTTCTTGATTTGAACAGTCTTAATAACAATCTTTTACCTTGTTTCTTCACAATTTTCAACCTTCACTCCCTGTTTCTAGCGCCATTATGTAGTTGCAGGAAATCCTACAATACATCCCTCATAAGAATTCATGATAATCAACACATCTTTTAGATCAACAATTACACGTTTTATTGATTGAATCTATAAATTTTACTGTAGTTGCAGAATAACCTACAACTACACCCTCAATAGAATTAGTAAAAACTCAAGAAGTTCTTGATGGTGAATGATAACTTTCTTATTAATTCTCTTAGTTGATTACATAGAATTATCAAAATGGAACTAGAATAGTTACAACTAATTATGTAGTTGCAGAATAACCTACAACTACACCCTCAATAGAATTAGTAAAAACTCAAGAAGTTCTTGATGGTGAATGATAACTTTCTTATTAATTCTCTTAGTTGATTACATATAATTATCAAAATGGAACTAGAATAGTTACATCTTTTTCTATTCTCTTTCCTAAGATAATTTCTTACACTCATTAAAAGAACCTCCCAAATTTTACATTTGAACTACTATTTATAGTAAAACTTATACAGCTGTATATGAATTGCGAAGTATCGCAATTAATCCTCGCAAAATTATTTCATCCTCGCAAAACTTCATATTTCTCCGCGCTACTTCTATCATCGTATCATTTTATAACTCTTTTCTCCTTTATCTATTACGATACTCGTGAACTATTATCTTGCGATATTCAGTACCTACATTTACAAGAAGGAAATGAAACAAAGAATACAACCACTTTTTTAGAATTTCTATATCCTCAAAACTTTCTCAACACTCTCAAAATTATCTCTCCCTCTCACTTAAGCCTATTCAACTCTTTATATAGGGTATTACATAGTGGATAACAGCTAATCAGACCTTTATTTTCATATCTGGCTTGCGATATTCTCGCAAGCATACAAATGTTTTATTCGCAACATTCCTAAATATCGCAAGATCCTCACATCTTTTTCGTGTTTATGCTGACGTCGTTTATCACGTCACTTCTGTAACCAATCTGCGATATTCGCAAAGGTATTGTTGTTGACGATTTCGCAAGGGTATAATTATTGCTAATCTGACCTTTATTTTTGGATCTGGCTTGCGATATTCTCGCAAGAATACAAATGTTTTATTCACAACATTCCTAAATATAGCAAGATCCTCATATGTTTCTCATGTTTATGATGACATCGTTTATCACGTCACTTCTATAACCAATCTGCGATATTCGCAAAGGTATTATTGTTGACGATTTCGCAAGGGTATAATTGTTGCGATATTCCGATCCTACAGTATACTTCTATGAGAATATAAACAATTGAAGAACTCTAGAGCTAGTTTCATTTGAGTCATTTGAACTAGTTATGGTTAAGATGAATAAGGTTTATATGAAAGGGTTCATATGACTAGCTTCGGTTAACTATTGTTGATCCAACAAGGTGTACACGTTTATGTATGGTTACTCATATCTAAATGAAGTCACTTTTTATTTGTGTGTAACAAGCTAAGTTCGATCTAACAGTTGAAATATATTAGCTTGAGTCTAATCAGGTATTCATCTAACAGTGAGTATTTAATGATTTGTTAGCAAGGTAATATTTATTGCAAATTGTTAGCAAGGTAACATTGATTACAAACCCTGATTTGAAGACTATATAAAGGAGAAATCTAGCAATTGGGAAAACTAATCCCCATACCTCTTGTGTGATACTAGTTGCGACTAGAGTCAATTCTCCTTCAACCTCGGGTTTTTCATGAAACCTTGTAGGTTAACAACTTGAAGATTTCATTGGGATTGTGAATCCAATCCCAACTTTTTTTTTGTAGTTGCTTGTTCTGATCTTGTTGTTTTCTATTGTATTGAGTACTATCTTCTCTGAGATTTTCTCGAGATTTATTCTCCGATAGGAAAGATAAAAAATAGTCACAAACATCTTCGTCTCATCGTTTGTGATTCCACAATATCTTGTTTCGCTACCATACAATTAAGATTATTGTGAGGTGATTGATATTTCTAGGATATTCTTCGGGAATATAAACCTAGTATATCAGTTGGTTCCTGTTCACCTTGATTTATCAAAAGACGGAACAAAACTTCTAGGTATTTCTGTGGGAGCACTACACCATTTTTTCCAAATCGCAACTAAAATTCATAACGGCCCAGCAGTCGTTACAAATTTGCCTGTTACAAATGGCCGTTACAACCTAGACGTAACAGGCGACAGCGGTTGCGAAATTTTTTCCTGATTCGTAACAGGGCGAAGCTGTTACGAATCGTAACAGGTTAATTATTTACGTGTGCTAGTCACACGCTTGGTTACACTAGAACCGGTAACAGATGTTATTGCGCGTGTGCCATTCAGCTGTGTGCAACTTATTTCCACCCAAGTTTACTAAGCTAGAGGATTATTCCTCCCCTGAAGAGATAAGCCCGTGAAAAGATAAGGGTTTCATGGAGGAAACTCATTTTTTTTTTCATTTTATCTTTCTCTCTTCGTTTCTCATCTCGTTGCCTCCAGAGAAGATATCAAAAATTAATCAAAGAAATTTCTCGATCTGTTGTTTCAATCGTAAGTTTCAAATCAGTTAGTGTTACAAATTTCTAGATTTGTTATTTCAATCGTAAGTTGTTAAAAATTTTTTTTTTTTTTTGATAAACAAGTTTTTCATTATGATTTCGTTAGGTTTTTTCATCAGGGTTTTAAATTTTTGGGTCTTCTCCATCTGCTAAATCTATGATGATTTCTATTTCTGATTTCGTTTTAGGTTTTTTTTTATCTGATATAAATCTAAACGATTTCTCTCTCTTATTTCAGGGTTTTATCTGTGGAAGAGCTGAAGAACTTTGAAGGTATTTATTTTATCATCTGTTAAATCAAGTTTTAAGATTTGAAGGATATAATCTAATCTTCTGCTTTCATGTTAGGGTTTGAAAGACAGAACTTCGAAAAACTCCAAAGAGCTGAAGTAGAAGGTATATGAATTGATTTGTTTACTTTTTATTCTAGGGATTCAATTATTATGAATTGATTTGCTTGATTTCAGTTTTAGATTTTCAGTGAGTATATAACATCATTCAAAAATTGTGCTGTGAATTTTCTATGATGATGTTTGTTTATTTACTTCAGCAATTATTCCTTGATTTGTTTGTGAGCTTTGTCTGATTTGATCATCTATAAGATGAGCATTTAAATTCCCTGAAATCATATGTTATCCATATTTGGGATTAGAATTGTCTCACTCTTGGTTTTAGGTATCCATATTAGGTATGTTTTGGCCTTATGAGCTATTGTAAATGTGTGATTTCACAAGAAAAGTATGTGAATTGAAACAAACCACATCATCTTAGAAAATTCAAATTTTGTCCTGTGACTTCGGCCTGATTCTAAGGTACTCTAGAAAATTGACTGAATTAAGGTTGTTCTTAGGAAATTCGGTACTTTGAAAGAGAAATCTATTGTGTCGTTAAGTGTCCTGTCCTGAGCTACTTTAATGTAAGTTAGTTTTTAAGAGTGTTATGTTTTTTTTTTTGCTTGTATGTAAAGAACTATTATAATTACTGTATGATTATAATTATCTATCACAAACACACCGTATGTACATAGTTAGAAATGTTATGAATATAGCCATGTTTGGGTCTAGGCCTGTTACACTTGTGCTGAAGGTTTCATTTTAAAGGATTGAGGTTTTAATTTCAGCAAGATAAATGTTCTCAGTCAATCAACTTCTTTTGTAGCCTAACTTAGGGAAAACTTTTATACAGTTTGCCCACCTCTTTCGTATCCAATGTCTTAAACTCAGATTAGGAAAATTGGGTCGCTACAACATCTTTGTAGAATCGTACTAATACTATCCTTACAGCTGTGTAATTAACATTTTCGCTAACTGATGGCATTGCGGAACCCTGTCGGCATATGATTAGCGTTTCAAGAAATGATCTTGATAATCAACTCACTCTCGGTTGACCAATATTGCCATGCCATGCCCTGTTACTTGTTAGTATATATATATATATATATATGTTGAACATGCCTAACTATGCATGCCTTCTATTAACTATGCATGCTCTTAATTAGGTCCTTTTTTTATGGCATCCATCTCTTAATTAAGACTCTTGATTTAAAAGTTGCTATGAATCTGTCATCTATGTGTATGTAATTATGACGTGCTACTGATTTTCTCCTGCTGTTAAGAAACCTAACTTTTGGAATACATGAATCTTAAGTATTTGGTGTCTAATTAAGCATGGGTTGGAAGATTGAATTGATACATTTTGAAAGTCAATACCCCATGAATCTCTCAGAAAACCTTTTACTATTCCATATCTCCTTTCTGAATTGTTTAAGAATTTATTTGTGTTATGAAGGTATGACCCTTTATTTCACAGGAGTTTTCATGCTAAATCTGCTTTACTTTGAGCATGTCTTGACTGTTTAGATATTTTGTGGTGTTGATTGTATGACTTTGACATGTATGGTGGATTCAAGATTATATTTACTGGTTGTTTTTCATTCTAGGGTTGGATGTCTCCATCTACAGAATATAGATTTACTGGTGTTTCATATGTAGATCAATTTTGTCAATGTTCCACATCTTCTCTGTAATTTGTCAATGTTCCATATCTTCTCTGTATGTGGGTAAGAGAATAAGAGTTAAAGGTTTGTCTTGAGGTTTTGTTAAAGATGTCTTTAGGATCTTGTTATAATCACCAGAGAATAACACGAACTCCATGTAAATGATTGCTCTTTTGACCCAGAAACTGACTCATGGTAGAGTAGTAAACATCCTGGGATTTCCTGTCGGAGGAGACTTCTGAACTTAGGTCCTTTTTTATATCAACTATCTCTTAATTAAAAGACTCTTGAATTAAAAGTTTCTATGAATCTATCATTTATGACGTGCTACTGATTTTCTCTATCTGTTAGAAACCTAACTTTTGCAATATATATTCCTTGTGGTGAGTATATGAATCTTAAATGTTTAAGATCAACATCGGGACGCTTATCAGAAAATGCTAATGTATTTGCTAGATATCTAAAGTTCCTCATGGTTCAATAATCTATATAAGCTTGCAAAAATATCTTGGTTAAACTAAACAGTTATTGTTGTTTCATCTCTATGAGCATTAATTCTTTAGTACTAGTATTTTATTTTAAGTGTTCAGGGTTCACTAGAAAATAATAATAATGATAGTCCTGGCACCTGACCAGTTTTTGCTACTGTGATACTTGTAGTCATACTCTTAGACTTGTTATAATGATGTATTTGGACATTGTAGCCTATATTTGTTATGATTGCAGTAATCCCGATTTATAAACTAAATTTGAATTCATTTTCTAGTTGTTGATAAATATAATTAACTTACATTCCAGAACTAATTGTCAACTTGAATAATATTTATTTTTTTAGGTGCATTTTGGGTGCAAAAGTATTTTGAGAAATGTGAATCTGATATTCTGATTTCATGTTAGGGTTTAAAAGACTGAAGAACTTTGAAAAACTCCAAAGAGATGAAGTTGAAGGTATAAGAATTTATTTGTTTAATTTCAATTAGTATGAATTGATTTTTTTTACTTTTATTTTTAGGGTTTCAATTAGTATGAATTGATTGAATTGATTTTTTTCTTTAGCATGTTAAGATCAGGGTGTTTTATGTAAACCAGCATGTGAAGTTATTCATCCAGGGCTTCGACAACCCTATCACTAGGACTATGTACATTGTTTGAACATAATCGTCTGTTTTTGTCCATCTGTAGAAACATATTCGCTTTATCTTCAAATATAACATCATTAAAAAAATGTGTTGTGAGTCAATTAATTGAGACAATATTACAAAACTTGCATACCATATGTATGAAGTCTGTTGTCTTTGTAATCTATTTTCTATGAACTCGCATGTGCTTGTTTGATGTTTATTGATTTTCTGTGAGCATGAGTCCTAGTGGTGTTTAGTAGAAGCTACTTGTAGCTCATCCTCTCCTCGTTGAGAGGATGTTTCTGTCGTTTTCATGAGGGCTTTGACAAACCCACCACTAGGACTAAGTACTTGGTTTGATCCTATAAAGTCTATTTTGAAGGGTAATATGTCATCTGATGAGAACAAGAAATGGATGAAGTGCGACTGTAAGTCTGGTGAATACGTACAAGGTGTGAGGTCATTTATACAGTTCGCCAAGAATAATGGTGGTGGGAGGGTTTTATTTTCATGTCCTTGTCGAAATTGTATGAATGGTAAAGGTTTAGTTTCACTTAGTGAGATATCATTACATTTGCTCAAATATGGTATTTGTTTGGCGTATACAACATGGCGTCATCATGGTGAAAGTTCAGTAGAAGCACTTTCAAGACATAGGGATAACACTACAGTAGGTGTGGATGTGGATGTGGATGTGGATGTGAATGTGAATGTTTCAGTAGGTGTGGATGAAAATGTTACAGTAGCTATGGATGTGGATGTGAATGTTACAGCAGGAGTTGATGTGGATGAGAATGTTACAGCAGCTGTGGATGGGGATGAGAATGTTACAGCAAATGTGGATGTGGATGAGAATGTTGGGACCAAGAGGTGTTGTAAGAAAAAGTTATCAGCGGCTGAGCGAGCAAGAGTACCATTGTATCCTTTGTGTCCTAAAGGAAAGACATCGTTGTATGCAACGATAATGGTGAACAACATAAAGACTCATTATGCGATTTCAGATAATGGTGTGACTGCAATGTTAGAATTGATGAAAGAGTTGCTTCCCGAAGAAAACACCCTGCCAAGTAAGTTTCCAGATGTCAAGAAGATAATTCAAGAGTTGGGGATGGATTATGTAACCTACGATGCTTGTGTGAATGATTGTATACTCTATTGGAAGGATAAGAGTTCATTGCTGAAGTGCCCTGTATTTCAGGAACCGCGGTATGTAAGAGTTTTCAATGATGATAGAAAACTTACCCAAGTTGCGCAGAAGACGTTGAGACACTTTCCAATAATTTCAAGGCTGAAAAGATTTTAAAGTATACCATGGATAGCAGAGGCGATGCTTTGGCATTTTAGAGCACAGAAAGATATCAATGTAATGCGTCATCCCGTTGATTCTTCAGCTTGGCGTTGTGCGGATAGTTTCTGTCCAGATTTTGCTAAGGAAGCACGGAATGTTACTCTTGGTATAGCGACCAACGGATTCAACCCCAATGGATGCTTTGGTCTCAATTACAGCTGCTGTCCGGTACTTCTCTGTCCGTATAATCTTCCTCCTTCGATGTGTATGAAGAGAGAGTTTTCTATGTTATGTTTGTTGATATCAGGCCCGAGAGCACCAGGTAAAGATATCGATGTTTACTTACAACCATTGATTGAAGAGTTGAAAGAGTTATGGAATGATGGTGTTATGACTTTCGACATCTTCACCGGTTCTGAATTTCTGATGAGAGCTAGGTTGTTATGGGCAATTCATGATTTTCCAGCATTAGGGACTCTTTCTGTATGTGTAACTCATGGGTATTTTTCTTGTCCAAATTGTGGAGAAGAAACAGATGCTGAGTGGCTGCCGTATAGTAAGAATTTGTGTTATATGGGACATCGAAGATGGCTGCCAATGAAACACAAGTTTAGAGATGATAAAACAAACTTCAGTGGAGGAGTTGAGCATGGTAAAGCTCCATGGCCATTAACAGGATTTCAAGTTCAAGAGATGGTAGCTAATTTGAAAAGCAAACAGGGTAAAGGAAAACCACCGTCAAAGAAACGTAAAAGAGGAACTTAAGGGTATTCTGATGAAGAAATTTCCGATCACTCTTTATTTTATCGAAGGTCTATTATTTATGATTTTCCTTATTGGGGAGCGAACACAGTCCGTCACTATACAGATGTGATGCATACGGAGAAGAATATAAGTGAGCACATTTTTAATACTGTATTGGGAAATAGCAAGTCAAAAGATGGTCATAATGCACGTAAATATATGGAAGCTATGGGGATTAAAAAGCGGTTATGGTTGAAAGAGGATGATAAGACGGGAAAAACAACAATGGAAGATGGGTCTTTTGCCTTAACAAAGAATGAAAAAGTTGCTTTCTGTACAATTCTGAAGAATTTAAGGGTGCCTTCAAATTTCTGTTCCAATCTTCGCAACAACGTTGGTATAAGTCCACCGGAGTTGAAGAATTTAAAGTCTCATGATTACCATGTTATGATGCAGTCTTTGTTTCCACTGCTTGTTCATACTACAACTTCATTTCCTAAAGATTTGCGAGTTTCTCTTCTCCGGATTAGCTTATTTTTCAATATCTTATGTGTGAAAGTTATTAACAGAGAGCATCTTTTACAAGAGAAAGCTAGTTTGGTGGAGGCGATGTGTGTTCTAGAAAAATACTTTCCTCCATCCTTCTTTGTCATTAGCATCCACCTGATGATTCATCTGGCAGATGAAGCTTTAATCTGCGGTCCAGTCAGATTTAGATGGATGTACCCCTTTGAGAGGTAAATTCCCCACTTGACTTTTCTGGTAGTATATAACTTGTGAATCTTACTTTATTTCATGAATATACTCTTTGATAAGGCCTTGACAGTTTCTACACATTATATTTTTCTTTATAGGTTAATGAAAGGTTTTAAAGGGTTGGTGAGCAATAAAAGGTACATTGAGGGATGCATTGCAAGAGGGTATTCGTTACGAGAAGCTAGCTTATTTCTTATGGATGGCATGTCAGATGATGGTGATGGTACTCATAAACATACTCGACGGGCATTTTTAGATGATGACTATGAGTTTGCAGATGAGATGCCTCTAAGTACTGGAAAGAGTATGACTTTAACTCAAGTACAATTTGAACAATGCCGCAGCTGGATCCAATCTAGGTATTTTGAGATAGATGACTGGCGAAGGTAAACATTGCTGCTTCGATGTGAATTTTAAATTGTTGTATAGTATGCTAGATTTATCCTGTTTGTTTGTTCTTTCAAGTATCAATGTTTATGTATTTGGTTTTATTTGAGATACCAGTTTCAGTGATACATTAAGATGTTTGCATTATTTGATACTATTTTTATTTGGTTGCAGGAAATATGATTCCTATGTTAACGGCGACACGTCTAATGGTCAACAGACCTCAAAGAGTTTTCATGTATGGTTGCGCGACGAGGTAACATGCTATCTTAAATCTGCCATTTCTTGACCATGTAGAAAAGTATTCATTGGTGCACTGCTTGTATATGAACATATCTCTAGAATTTGACAATTTTGGTATTACTTTGTTTCCATATATGTAAATGCCACGTGTTAATGCTAATGCATCTGCTTTTAGTATACTTATGATTATTCATCCCAACTTGTTATGGTTTTGGTTGTGATACTAACTCCAACATGCACTTTTACAGTTGATAAAAGCCAAAGAGACTGATTCAACACTTTGGAGACTCGTGCAAGGACCCCTCTTCAAGGCACGATCCTACAGGAAATACCAATTCAATGGTTTTACTTTTAGCACACTAAGTTGTGAGGCGAATAATGGATCTCAAAACAGTGGCGTATCAATGAAAGCTTTTACAAGACTGAAAGCGAAGTCGTCCGAGGAAGCAGAAATAACTTATTACGGTGTTATTAAAGAGATTATCGTCTTGAATTACGTGGAGTTTGAAGAAACTGTTTTTTATTGTGATTGGGTTAGTGTTGGAGATAAGAATGCGTGTAAGGTTGATACAGTTTCAAAGGTTATAAAGGTCAACTTGTCGAAGATGAAAAGCAAAGTTAGAGTGTCCGATGAGCCGTTTATCCTTGCATCTGAAGCGACTCAAGTGTTCTACTCGAAGGATCTTACAGATGAGGGATGGTCCGTGGTGTTGCACTCACATCAGGGGTTAACTTGTTCAATAGATAAATTTGAAGTTCCTACAGCTTATCAATCAGTTCTTACTGATAATGAGAATTTCGAAAAGTTGCTAACCGTTGGTTCTATTTGAAATGAAACTGATTCCACCTTTGCAATGTGTTACACTTTATGAATATCTATAAATAGAATGACTGCCCTTTTTCTGTGATTTGTTTTGCT
This sequence comes from Papaver bracteatum, assembly GCA_023529315.1. Lineage (NCBI taxonomy): Eukaryota > Viridiplantae > Streptophyta > Magnoliopsida > Ranunculales > Papaveraceae > Papaver > Papaver bracteatum. The sequence continues at coordinate 371,817 of JAJJWX010003814.1, read as the reverse complement.
CTTGTTTTGTTTATTTGATCGCTTGTTATTTTTATTTTTATCGCTTGTTTTGTGATCTGTTTTCTTTTGTGCAATATTTTCTGTCATGATGTTTGTTTGTTTTCCAGGTTATGGCAGCAGTAGTCGTCAATGAGTACGGACAACCAATTTCCAGGAATTGCACAACAGTTGGTCACCAGAAGGGCTCATTGGTTCGCACACATGTGCCTGTTTCATACAAAAACTGGAAGATTGTGCCTCAGAAGCATAAGGATGATGTTTGGAATACCCTCAAGGTACAAAACTTACCTTAATGAGGGTTGTATCCTCAGTTTTTTTTTCACTCCTTTTAACTTCTTATATAGAGGTTGTATCCTCAGTAAGCCATTAATGAGATCTGGCTTTACAGGACGAATTTAATATACCTGAAACATCAAAGGAAATTGTTCAGAAGTCCATGACTGGTCCATGGAGGAGATTCAAAACTGAGTTACGTCTCGATTATTATGATTTGTACCCTACTCATGAAGAAAGAATTCAACATGTTCCACCAACTGTCAGAGAAGAGGATTGGATAAAATTTTGTGAGAATGAAAAAGAAGAAAAGGCAGTGCAAAGTAGAATTGACCATAAGCGGAAGAGACAACAATATGACTACACACATTGTTCCGGTCGCAAACCTCATTGTTTGATCAAAGCTGAATTGGTACGTAACTTTTCCCGATCTCTGTTGTATTTCAACAATGCCTCAAACTCTGCTATATTCAAAACTTGTATCGATCTATGTAAATGTAGGAGGCCGAGAATCCTGATGTAGAGGTCAGTCCTGAGGATGTGTGGCTTAAATCTCATACACAAGAGAGTGGTTCAATCTTACCTAGCGCACAACAATATGCTGTGAGTCAGTTTACTTTTCAATTATTTCAAGTCTTCTCATTATTTTCAGTTAAACATATTATAATTTCCTCGATTTTTATGCTTGGCACAACAGGATAAGTTGAAGAATGCGCAAGAAGAGATCAAAGAAAAACTGGATGCAGGTCTTCCGGTAGAAGAAGTTTGCGCACTGGCTGCGGCTTTTGGAAAGGATACTAGAGGACGGGCTTGTTCTCTTGGTCTTGTATCTCGTACACAAGTCCAACTTTCTGCTCCTGCGCGTCACAAGGTCAATGAGTTTAAACAGAAGGAGGGTGGTGTTACTCAGATGGTGGAAGAACTAGGTGGAAAGGTGGGGGTTCTAATCGAAGGACTTGGAAAATTATGCCACATAGTGAAAGATATCCAATCTGCAATGCTGGTATCAGTTGGCTCAAACTTGTCCAGCACCTCAAAAGTTCCATCTCCACAAGGTACTTCTGCATCACCTCTATCATCTCCACTAGCTGCGATGAGTTCACATGTTGGGAATATGGTGTCACCAGCTGCATCAGGAGTACATGGCATGCCGCGCTGTTCATTACTGAACTTCGAGGGTCAAGTGGTTGCAACTGGTAACATCTGTACTGGTGATTTAGGAGAAATAATTCACGGATATCCTGTACCCTTACATCTTGCCAAGGTGTGTATCGATGCTATTCTCCAGCCGGATGAATTAACTGTGAGTGCCAACAAGTATGCAGCGTCCTTCAGAGACGTTGGAATTGGAGGAAATGTGCTTCATCCAAAGATGTGCCTCTCAAATTACGACACACCTTCTATTTCTTTTTGATATCTCAACTTTTTGAGCATCGCGTAGTATCTTCCTCAACTCATATGGTTCTTTTTGGTCTTTTTATGCAGTTCAAACTTTTGTACGTATGCCGACTGATACGCATGCTCTTATGCAGTGGTGCATAACATATATTTAAGCTTATTTTCCCATTTTTTTGCAGTTCAAACTTTTGTACATATGTTGACTGCTATGCATGCTCTTATGCAGTGGTGCATAACAATTACTTAGGCTTATTTTCCCCTTTTTTTTTCAGTTCACACTTTTGTATGTATGTTGACTGATACGCATACTCTTATGCAATTGTGCATAAGAATAGCTTTACTTAAAGCAACTTTTTTTGTCCGATGTAACTTTTTCCTGAATTATGTGAACACAAACCGGCTTATGAATGGATACGCACTTTCAGTTCATCATTTATTTGCATTTGTGTGGATGGTTTTTGTTGTGTTATTTGTGAATGCACAGGGGACTTCACACAAGGTAGCTGAAGCATCAGTAGCCAGCCGGGGAAATAACAATCCCTGGTAAGTACTTCACTTGGTTATATTTGTACTATAAAGTTCCAATTTGTGGATTTTAACCTTCAATTTGTACTTGTGATGAGGTATTATGCTGGTGGGAAGTGAGATTCAGCTGGATTGGCATCAACTTATGTACCTGCTAGATTACCGGGTAAGTACTTAACTTGTATATTTTCTAGATTCCATGTTTCTTATAGGACTTTGGTTTGTTGCGCGTGCAAGAAAGCTTATGGACTTTGGTTTGTTTCAGGACCAATTGCAATGATGTCCTGGATCAGTGGATGCAGTGTATGTTGATGCTCTTGATGACTTAATCATGAGCTTGTTCTTTATAAGAAAACAACTGTAAGTATTTCTCATTGTTCTTTTCCCCAATTTATATTTTTCTTTTGTAATTTCATCCTTTTTTGCTTTTAACAGAGGTTGGTATATATGCTTATGAAGTTTGAACTTAGCAGATACTTTTTCATCTATAACTTTATGCATGGATTTCTGACGAGATATCCAATCTTACACTTTGCAGCTTTAAGTTGGTCGAGTTGTTGCTGTGCTTGAAGGCTTGCTCCAAATTTTCTTATTTATGTCCTTAGCTGGCGTAACACCCTCGGTATGTATAGTAATTCTGAAAAACCATAAATGAGATAATTATCATAGCTTATTAGTTCAATTGATTGAAGTTGCAAGGTTTGAGTAAGTTTCTACAGTATCTACTTATAATGATTTTCAAGTGAGAATGAAATGAACTTAGGAACTGAAGTTGGTTTCTATGTATTCAGGTTTTTATGAAATGAACAAGAACTTAATGTAGAATGATCCTCCACTTCTCTTACTTGTAGCAGTAACCTCATAACTTAGGGCTGATTTTTCCGCTCATACTTCCATCTAAGTATATATTTTTTGTGTTTGCAGGTTAATTGGATGATGCTCTGCGGTGACAAGTTTGGAGCAAAAAGGTTGTAGAACAAGGAAGACATTAGGTGGCAGTAATTTTCTATGTACATTCTAAGTTAGATGAATTTGTGAACATAGGAATTTCTATGAACTGATACTTAGTATATATATCCCTTAGTATTTGATACTTAACAAATAAAGTTTGTACTTAGAAGAATTTAAGTTCTTTTTTGTATGAATCCATTTGAATGTGATAAGAATTGATTGAAAGTGAGTTGAATTTGATTGAAGAAAATATTGTTGATTGTGGATGATAAAATGAAAGGTGTATGCAGGTGGTTATTTGGAATTCCAAAGCGTATTCCGGCCGACAATGAATCGGTCAACCTTGACCTGGTCAAAATTAGTCGATCTTGATCGATTTTGACCAAGTCAATATTGACTGCGATAGAATTTTTTACTGATTGCAAAAAAATTAATTGAACGGGCTTAAATGTGTTACAACATCCTGTTAGTAAATAAATTAGTAACGGTTCTCGCAGTTACGACCATGCCACGTAGTAACGACTCCCAAATTATTAAAGAGCCGTTACAAAAAAATTCGCAATTATGGCACGGGTCAAGTTTGCGAAAAATTGTAGCACCCCTTTTAGTAACGGTCAGTAACCGTTACAACCCCGATTCGTAACACTCAAAAACCGTTTCGAATCGGAAAAAATGGTGTAGTGGAGACAGATTTATCTATTCAATATACTTTTCTATGTGAGACAGATTGGTTTATCAAGTCTTCGACTTTGGGTCGAAGCAACTCTTAGTTGTGAGTGAGATCATCTAAGGGAAACAAGTGCACATAATCCGTCGTGGTTCTAGAGGCGTAAGGAACGCAATTGTACCTTGATTAGTGTGAGATTGGTTAGGGCTCAACTACATTTCATTCCGAAGTTAACTTGGAGTTGTCTAGTATCTAGAAGCTTAATACAGTGTGGTGTTTAAATATGGACTAGGTCCCGGGGTTTTTCTGCATTTGCGGTTTCCTCGTTAACAAAATTTCTGGTGTATGTGTTATTTCTTTTCCGCTTTATATTTTATATAATCAATTGTGAATCCGACTTTTAAATTAATTGACACTTGGATATTGGTTTTTGATACCGTCCAAGTTGTTTCTTATAATAATCAGGCTCTCGGATTTTTATCTGTTTAATTTGATGATTACATTAAGAAACAAAGATATAACTCTTAGATATAATTTTCGTAAGATTGAGTCTGACTGTCTATTTAATTCTCTTGAAAATATACTGGATTTAGTCTATACATATTTCTAAGTGAAATATTGGGTGTGGTTGTTAGACCACCGCTTTTTCAGTTGGTATATGTATATCTGTTTATGATGTCCATGTTGATGTTGAGCAAGGTTTTTTTATCGCTCGTAAGATGTGATATAACATATAAACAACACCAAAAATGATATTTTTCAAAAGTAAAAAGAAGAAAAGAAAAAAAATGGACAAGATACATGTGTTACATATAATAGTAGATTTTTGTTCAGGAGTTTTGGAGATGAAAAGAGAAGAAGAGAAGAGGTATTTGATCAAAGAAGAATAATAAAGATATAAAGAAACATATGAGATTCGGTGTTAGAGATGAAAATAGAAGAAGAGAAGAGGTGTTCTTCAAAGAAGAAAAGAACAAAAAGTATAAAAATATCCATAAGAGTTTTAGAAATGAAAAAAGAACAAGAGAAGAAAATCATTGGATTCAAATCAGAAGAAGAAAACATCAGAAAAAAATTCTTTGGATATAAACTTTTCATGGGTGATCAATACCATGGGTGAGTGAATTGGCTCTCTCTCTCTTCCTTGATTTATAAAGGGGGTTAGCATTACCCTTGTTTCAAATCACCTAAGTTAATTCATTATAGGGTTGATTGCAAGGGCTTAAAAAATGGGCTCTAACTGAGGAAGAGAAGATTTGAAATATTAATGTTACCTTATACATTGCTATATTAATTTAAGAAAATAAATAACTAAAGAAACGTATATTCGTTGAAACTTAAAAAATTATCCGTTGCAAAATGTGACATATGATGTAGTGTCTTACAATATTGGGATATGCATATTGCTATACGAAATTCTAATTTAGGGGTTCCAAGTTGAAAATATATACTTTATGAGATGAACAAAGAAAAAGAGATATTTAAAATAAATATGGAAAATATCTTGCAGTAGACATTGTTGTTATTGGTGGTACTATCGATCTATACTCTTCCTTAATGGTATTTGGAATAGTTAATTAATTAATTATTTATTTTTCTATTATGTCGGTAGTTTTCTTGACTTAATTTCTCGATTAAGAAGAATGATCACCATAATATCCCTCATGAACGTAGGTAACGTTTTTATATTTGGAATGGGTGATGGAAATATGATTCATGATTTACTTTATAATTTTCTAAAGAAAAGTGAGGGAAATATAAATTTCAACAATTATGAAGCCATGTTTAATCACAAATACAACATGGGTTGGAACTTGGAAATCTAACTGAAACGAAATTGGTAAGGCTAAAGTAATAGAAAGATTAATAAAAAATTTGAATGAAAGACGAACTGTTAGAGAACAATATGTAAGATTGCATGAGTCTTCAAATGATGATTATTGAGAAAAATCCAGTGAAATAGGAACAAGAAGGAAAATTAAAAATAACAATAGAGTTACCAAGAAGAATTTCATTTTTGTTTATTATTATTTATTCGTAGCATTGTTGTTGTTCTTCTTCTTATTTTATTATCTATCTTAAAAGTAATAATACTATAATTCTTCTTATGAATGAAAGTGGCATGGCCTCAGTGTCTTTTGTTTTTAGCATTTTATTTGTAGGCATTACTACTATAATAACTTGCCACTTGTACTTCTTCATTCATGTGTTAAGTAAACAGATCAACCAGTTTCTTCTTACTCGTTCAAACTGTGTTCATGAAGGTCTTAATGGAAGTTTCAAATAAAAATCCATTCATCCAGATAAGTTGTGTGATATGTGATTCATCAGTTTTATTATTGTTGGTTTTGTAATTCATCAAGTTCTTCTTATTACATGGTTTCTTTGCTAATGACGACAAATTACTTAGTTGTGATTTTTCTACCTCCCTTGTACGGTTCTCGCTAATATGATATGGCTTCTGAACAAAATACATCTACCACCAAATTCAACATACTAGATTGAAATTTCATTTGATTAAGACTTGAAAGAATAATTTTTTACCTCTTTGATTAGAGCCTTCCAAATACACTATATTAAAACAGTGGAAGTAAAATAAGTACACATGAACCTAAACAAAACTGATACTTGACATTTTATAATCCAAAAAAGCCTTTATGTACGGAACAAAATAGAATGGAAGATCTTCACGGATTATGGCTTCGTGATGAAGATGCATCATATGTTCCCAGAGGTGAAATGATAAGAGCATAATTCATATGATTTTAGTGTCCATTCCATACTTGTTTTAGCTATTATTCTTGCATATATTCGTATTATTACTCTTGTTTTCTCTTATTTGTCTTTAATAGGTGAATCATCCAAAAAGGAACTACAAAGTTCTGAAAATAGTTATGAATAGAATTATTCCAAGTATCCAAGTGCCCAAGTCCAAGAGAAGTTGAAGAAGTGCGACGAAAAGGAGCAAAACGCTCAAAATCAAGAAACGGGCCAAAGACCGGTCTTAACTCATTCAAATTAATAATTTCTCATCACCATCTTGAATATAATTGAAAGATAAAAAGAATGAAAAAGGAATGAGGTCATTCCGAGTTCGGACGAAGAAGTTGTGGCCAAAACGAGTTTTTATCGAATACGGAAGACAGTGAGGTATGCATACTGGTACGCGTACTTAACAAGTATGAAAACGTGTATGCACACCTTGGAAGGACTAAGGGATCGTTTGGGGTCGTTATTTCGTATTTTCGGGTCGGGCTCTTGAACCGAACTAAATACTTGGATACCAAGCAATGTAAACCTATAAAAAGGTATTAGGTTATGTAATATCATGTCGATCAATCTCATATCACAAGTTATATATCAAAAACCTAGTGTTTACCCCTTTAGGGGGAAACCACCATTATTCATCTTCTTTGTAATATGAGTAGCTAAATCCTTTGTTAATTAAGGATGAATTCAATGTTCTAAGCGTAAAGATTTATTAATAATACAAACCTATTTGAAGTTTTAATCATCATCGTTTGTTTTCATTATATCTAGGGTTTATGATTGATTATTAGATTGATTTGGGTGTGCAACTAGATTAGTTTATTTATCATTCTATTGCTAGTAGTGAGTTGAGCGACCCGTAATTGTCGTGCATCTCCTACACAAGTAGAAAACATGAGACCTTACAGGGGGATTTTGTAAAGCAATCGTGTGTGGAAACAACACCCGTAAGTGAACCGAGCGTACTGAGTTCAACTGGTGAAATCAAACCTAAATTCACAAACCCCAAAGCGTTCGATCGAGTTACACCTTGTAAGCGTACCTTAAGGTGGCTCTGTTGGATAGAATCCAGTGACTAAGCGTACCTGTTATCCGGTGATACATGGAGTTTTGGGTATAGCTAAGCGTACCTGTTATTCTACGGTTGGTGATGAATGGTTCTTACGAACGATAGATAAGTGTACTAATCCAGCTATCGCTTGGTAACGACGAAGGATTCCTTAATTATCTCTTTCCTTTATTATTGTCTTATAATTATCTCACAACCATAACCCGTTTTGTTATTTACTTTATCCTGCTGATACAAATAATCTATCAATTGCACATCTCTCTGTGGGAACGATCTCTTACTACCACTATATTAATAGTTAATTAGTGGGAAATATATTTATTAATTTGTTGCATTAAAGACACGCATCAAATTTTGGCGCCGCCGCCGGGGAGCAGTTGCTAATTGATTTGTTATTTGTTTAGCTTGTTTTTATTTTTGTTTTTAAATTTTCTCTTTCTTGTGAGTCGTCATGTTTCCTTACGGAAATAACATGTACGGAGCACAAGATTACAAATACAATAGTGGTAATCAATATGGTTTTCAATCTCATTCATATGACAACTACCAACCATTATATGGGTATAATCAAAACCAATCTTTTGGCTATGATCAATATCCCACGGAACCTTATGGATATTCCCATACATGTCAACAACCTTATGACGGGCATGTAAGTGAACAATCACGAGGATGGAAGGATAATTATGCTTCTGATCAATTATTTTCTAGTAATGTGCAGATGACAGAGAGTTTGGAGCTAAAGAGTGGTCATACTGAATCAAGACCTACTCCTCTTCATCGTGTTTTTCCTTCACTCTTTCCAAAAGAGGAGATTGTTCACAATGGTAGAAAGTGTATTAATGTCAGAAAACTTTTTAAGCAACACGAGCAGCTAAAAAAATCCGGTGCATTACAAGAGATTCTTGACAGAATTAACAATTCCATAGACATGGAATTCGAACGTCGTTATGATGTTGATGATTTTGAGGTTGATAGTGATTCCGATAAAGATGAACCACCTATCGAAAATCCTTGCAATAATGATACTATTATTCCAACTCCGGATCATAATAAATATCCTTCGCCTATTCAAAAGAAGGTGACTGGGTATGACATATCTATTGTTATAAATGGTGTAAAGTACTCAAACGAAGAAAATAGGAGTTGCATCAATGAACTAGACTTTTTAAGGGAAGATTCCGATTCCGATGATGAGATTGTTGAAGAGATGGAGATTGAGAATGAAACCAAATTGATCGGTGTCGTGGAAGACCCAATTGAGATTTCCAAGGATTATAATGATGCCGAGGTTACAGTTGAAGCAGACGAAAAATGGCTAAATAGTTTGATAGAGGACCACGATACAAATGAAGTAAATAATTTATTGAAATTCTTTAAGAATGATGAGGATCCCTTAATACAAGAGATTGTGAAAGGTTTGTCTAATCCTTTGCATGATTCTATATCTTTTGATTCTCCTCTCCCAATTAAAATAGTTTATGAAAGAGTCGTTAACCCGATTTTTAAGGAGCTATCTCACTTAGGTTTGGGTATATGTGCTATTAATATCCTTAAGAATTATTTTTCTCTTAAGTATCCACCAATTGATGTGTTTGATTCGATTATTGTGCAGGTTCACCAAGCTGAGGAACCTTTTGAAGTTATCGAATTCAATGTTCTCTATCCACTTTCGAGTATAGAAAGAACTAAGTATGGGGGAAACTTCAATAAAGTGATAGATTTAGTATTTATGTTTTGTGCTAATGTTTTTGTGAAGCTATTATTTGAATTGAAGATTGTTATTTGGAAGGACTACTGAATTTTCAGATTATTGGTGTACGTACGATAACAACAACTTCGGGCTGACGACGTTGTTGATGGTGATTTTTAGTTTAGGGTTAAAATCGTAAAATTCTAAACCCTAGCAGACATTTAAAACAAGCATTTACTTGGCGCATTTAATAAAAGCTTTTAATATGTCTCTAATAACTACCGGGGTATATTTTTCAAATTAGGGTTACGACAAACCAAACCCTAATTCCCCGTGTGCCGATGGCAAATCATGCCAGCCACACCTAGCCCAAGCTAGCCGCGCCATGCCAATCACACTGTGACATGGCCCTAGCTATGCTAGCCACATCTCGTGTGCCAATGGAAAATCATGCCAGCCACACCTAGCCCAAGCTAGCCGTGCCATAGCCCAAGCTATGCTAGCCACATCTCGTGTGCCAATGGGAAATCATGCCAGCCACACCCGAACAACGCCAAAGCATGCCAACCATGCTAGCCACACCCTTGTGCCGATGGAAAATCATGACAGCCACACCTAGCCCAAGCTATCCACATCATGCCAATCGCATCGTGCCATGGCCCTAGATATAGCCACATCTTGTATGACAATAGCAAATCATTCCAGCCACACCGAACCCTTCCAAATCATGCCAACTAAGCTAGCCACATCTCGTGTGCCAATAGAAAATCATGCCATCCACACCTAGCCCAAGCTAGCCGCGCCATGCCAATCGCACCGTGCCATGGCCCTAGATATGCTAGCCACATCTCGTGTGCAAATGGAAAATCATTCCAGCCACACCCAAACCGCGCCAAAGCATGCCAATCATGCTAGCCTCACCCTTGTGCCAATGGAAAATCATGACAGCCACACCTAGACCAATCTAGACGCGCCATGCCAATCGTACCATGCCATGGCCCTAGCTATGCTAGCCACATCTCGTGTGCCAATGGAAAATCATGTCAGCCACACCCAACCGCGCCAAAGCATGCCAACCATGCTGGCCGCACCCTTGTGCCAATGGAAAATCATGCCAGCCACACCTATCCCAAGCTAGCCGCGCTATTCCAATCGCACCATGCCATGACCCTAGCTATGCTAGCCGCGCCACCCTGCTGGCCTTCTCCTCACGACTACTAAAGTGAAGCCAGGCGATAATCCACGGTTTCCCTTCAATCCTAGGAGCAAATCATGGATGTCAAAATTCCCCTCACGACTTTAGGCCCGAAACCCTAACTTGGTCACGCACCTAGTCCAAGTTAGACGCGCCATGCCAAACCATGGCCCCTCATGCCGTGCCACCATGCTGGCCTTCCTCATGCGGCTACTAAAGTGAAGCCAGGCGACAATCCATGGTTGCCCTTCAATCCCAGGAGCGAATCCTGGCCGCCTAAAGTCCCCTCATGAATTTAGGCCCAAAACCCTAGCTTGGTCACGCACCTAGACAAGATAGCCGCGCCATTCCAAACCATGGCCCCTCATGTCGTGCCACCATGCTGGCCTTCCTCATGCGGCTACTAAAGCGAATTCAGGAGACAATCCATGGTTTCCCTTCAATCCCAAGAGCAAATCCTGGATGTCTAAAGTCCCCTCACGACTTTAGGCCCGAAACCCTAACTTGGTAACGCGCCTAGTCCAAGTTAGTCGCGTCATGCCAAACCATGGCCCCTCATTCCGCGCCACCATGATGGCCTTCCTCATGCGGCTACTAAAGTGAAGCCATGCGACAATCCACGGTTTCCCTTCAATCCTAGGAGAAAATCATGGCCGTTTAAAGTCCCCTCACGACTTTAGGCCCAAAACCCTAACTTGGTCACGTGCCTAGTCCAAACTAGTCACTCCATACGCCCATGGCTACCCCTTGGCCCCACATGCCAAGCCAAACCAAACCTAGCCAAGATAGGCGTGCCATACCCTGGCCCTATCCGTGCTAGTCACACCACGGTTAGCCAAGCGCCTTTGACTTGGCCCTAACCATGCCATACGACCATGGAAAACCCTTGGATCCTCATGCAAAATCCAAACACACCCTAGCCGTGCCACCATGTTGGACCTCACTACGTGGCTACCAAAACGAGGGCGTGCAACGATCAACTATTGCCCCTCCTTTCAAGATGCAACATCTCGACCGTCGAAGGTCACCTGGCTAGCAAGTTCCACAAGATCGACTTGCCAAGCCACAACAACATTTTACATGTTTTCCAAAACATTCGAGACATCAACACAAATAGGGGGATTCTCTTTGCGTATTGGTTTGGTGGTCTACAGCGTGCGGCGTACACTACGCCCCTCATAAGGAAGTGTCATAAGGGTGATGTAACACCCCAAATTTCGGGCCTGGATTCCAACCCAAATCCAAACCCGAAACCCGAAATGCTACATTTAATATTTATCCCGGACTTGCACTTTTGGCCAAGCCCAAACACCCATTTATTTGCCTAGTCTTTATTTATGTTCAATTTAGAAATTCTGGCGCAGCGGTTACATAAAAAATTATTTTAGGAACATCCAACCGTTAATTTGACGTGGTTTTTAATCCACATCAACCCTAAAGAACTATAGTTTACTATAAAAAATTAATATCACCGTTAAATATTCCCGATTTAATCCAAAAGAGTCGCGTTTTTAAGGAACAAACGTAAAATAGAAACATACATCAGTTTACTCCAAGAATTTTACGGATCAAATTTCAATTCCAAAAATTATTATGATTAAACTTTATAAACTCTAACTTAGTTGTATTTCAGTCAAAAATTGTTCTATGATTTTTCTTTTATCTTAAGAAATTATTGACCATAGTCAAACTCATAGTTGACCAGTACTGCAGAAATGTAAAACAGTGGGAGTCCAATTTATAAAAATCATATAAAATCACTAAGATCTCTAAATTAGACTTATTTTACCATTTTAAATAGGAAAAACATAGATATTAAAGTTTACTGAAGACATCAAAGTCTAGAAAGTTCCATAGAATAGTTTTATAAAAGGAAACTTTCTATATAGTTGAATCTGTCATAAAATTTATGAATTTAGTACAGTAATAAACAATTATTTTAAAAATACTTATGGGACTCAGAAAATTCTGAAATTTCTATACGTACATCTAAAACGAGTTTTTAATATACCACGAAATAATTACACAAAACCGTATTATATAATAATTATAATAAATGGTCAAACTGATATGACTAAGAAATTTTTATTATTTAATCAAATAGAATTTTCTAAACAAAGCCTTATTTTCATTGGTTATACATTAACCCAATAATCACTAAAGTATTAATAATCAATAAAATACTAATTAAATCATCTAAAAGAGTTTGATGATATTTTATTACAATTTCCAAACAAAAATTCTATGAAACTACTAATAATAGCACCAAAACCGATCTCTACGCTTTTCCGCCATTAGCTCCTTGTGGTGCCATAAAATCTGGAATTTTTTTGTCATTAAACGACGTGAGTTGTGACACCCAGTAGGAAAATAAGCAACAAAACATTTTATCAAACATTTTCAAATCTCTTTAAAGACCACTAGCATGATTAATAGCATCACAAAAACATGGAAACACCACATCCATAAAAACAATTAAATCAATCAAATACGCTCGCCCCAGGGAGCCCCACGTGGGTTTAGGGAAACAAAACCGTTCCCAAGGATATCTCGTATCCCATCATAGAAAAATTTTAAAGATCAAAACCTATGGACCGCATCCCGATAATCATCATCATGCTCACATCATCATCACTAGCATCATAAAAACTTGTAAATATGAATTAATTAACAAAATCATAAAAAAAAAAAAGAGTTTTAGATTGTGTTGCGCCTACCTCAAACGCTAGCAAATAATCCTACTTAGAAAAGATGAATAACCAGTATAGTTCACGGCTTCCTTTCTACTTCTTCTGTTTTGTACTGCAAGGGAAGACTGAGAACTTAAAAGTGTTTTTTTTTTTCCTTAACCCTAGAAACAATCCTTAACTATATATATACATGGTGTCCGTGGAGATTAATCCTAGTCAACCTTAAATCTTCCAAAACAGTTCGCATGCAAACTTCACTCGGTGACAATTCAACTTAGTCAAGGTCCAATGATAACTCGACATACAGGAGAGTGATAAATGTCAACCAATTATAACATGCCATGCAATAAGATGAATAAAAAGAAAGTCCTATAAGAGACACGTTTAGGCCACTAAAAACTAATTACCACCAATAGGCTAGGAGAATAAATCTTAATATTATATATTTACATATACATATCAAGGCATTAAATTAATATTTTTAGTATTTCGCACATGAAATGGTAAAGAAATTTATGGCAAGAAATCTCATCTATGCCCTATCAACTAGTGACACGTGGCAAGAAGTAATATATGATTGATTCTCTAATTCGGTCAACCTAGAACGAGAGTAGTGGATTTCGTTTATGCTATTTAAGGAAAGCCATTATATTATCAAAACGAACCAAATTACCAAAATACCCTTTTGGTAAAAGATAAAAATACCCTCAAGAGCAAAAATATTATTTTACCCTCACGAGTAAAATGACACAAATACCCTAAAAATTTTGGGACGGGCCTTACAACCCTATCCCCTTTAAATGAAATTTCTTCACGAAATTTAGAGGTTACCTTAGAAAAGATCAGGGTATTTGGTCCGTATCTCTGACTCTAATTCCCACGTCGCTTCCTCGACCTGGCGACGCTGCCACTGCACCTTAACCATGGGGATGGTCTTAGTGCGGAGTACATGCTCTTTAAAGTCCAAAATTTGAACAGGTCGCTCCACGTATGTAGCATCCTCTTGGATCTCCAAATCCTCCCAAGCAATAACATGTGTATGGTCGATAGCATAAGATGGATCTCTCTCATACTTCCGCAACATTGACACGTGGAAAGTGTCATGAATGTGCCCAATTCACTGAGGTAACTCCAACTGATAAGCTGCTGCACCAATACGTCGAATAATTTGGAAAGGCCCAATGTAACGTGGTGATAACTTTCCTTTCATTCCAAAACGCTTAACACCTCTCTTCGGGCTCACTTTGAGTAACACCAAGTCACCCTCAGTAAACTCTAAAGGTTGGCGTCTCTTGTTTGCATAACTCTTTTGACGACTCTGAGCTGTCATTAACCTCTTCCGAATTAACTGAACCTTCTCAGTCGTCTCTCGTACCAAATCAGGTCCAAAAACGCTACGTTCGCCGATCTCGGTCCAACACACTGGAGATCTACAAGGTCGTCCATACAATGCTTCAAAAGGTGCCATACCGATACTAGCTTGATGGATATTGTTATAAGCAAACTCTACTAATGTCAAGTGTTCACTCCAACTTCCCTTGAAATCCAAAGCACAAGCTCGCAACATATCCTCCACAATCTGAATTACCCGCTCAGACTGCCCGTCGGTCTGAGGATGAAAGGCAGTACTAAGCGAAACACGTGTACCTAATGCCTTATGTAAACTCTTCCAGAACTGAGAAGTAAAACGAGGATCTCTGTCAGATACAATCGACACTGGTGTACCGTGCAACCTTATTATATCGTGGATATACATATGACTTAACGTGGCTAACGTATCAGTATTCTTGATTGCTAAGAAGTGCGCCGACTTGGTAAGTCTATCAACGATAACCCATATAGTATCCTTACCGTGTGCAGTTCTAGGTAATCCCATGATAAAATCCATAGTGATGTGTTCCCATTTCCATTCAGAGATGGGCAATGGTTGAAGTAACCCTCCTGGTTTCCGATGATCAATCTTCACTTGATGGCAAGTGACACATCTCGACACATACAAGGCAACATCTTTCTTCATCCCTTTCCACCAATATTGCCTTTTCATGTCATGGTACATTTTTGATCCTCCTGGATGAACGGTAAACTTAGAATTATGAGCCTGTTATAGTACCTCCATCCTCAATTTTACTGGAACAAAAAGTTTCCCCATAAAGCGAAGTCCACCATCAGATTGAGTCCAACCTTCTGGTGTTTGACCTTTCGCTATCTGAGCACAAATTGAAATCATCTCTCTATCAGTCAGTTGAGCTTCTACAATCCGATGTTGTAATTCTGGAAAAACTACAGTATTTTAAATCATCTCGTTAGGGACCAAGTCACATTCCTCCATAAGTCTGCACAAATCCCAAGCATGAAGAGCCATACTTGCTATACCGACCCTCGATTTTCGGCTAAGAGCATCTGCTACAACATTTGCCTTTCCTGGGTGGTAATGGAAAGTATACGTGTAATCCTTAAGAAATTCCACCCAACGCCTTTGTCTCAGGTTCAAATCTCGTTGGGTAAAAATATATTGTAAGCTCTTATGGTCACAAAATATGTCTATCTTCTCACCATACAGATAATGTCTCCACAACTTCAAAGCAAACACAATAGCTGCCAACTCGAGGTCATGAGTTGCGTAATTCAATTCGTGTGTCTTTAATTGTTTTGAGGCATAAGCTACCACTCTTCCTTCTTGCATAAGAACACATCCTAAACCCTTCAACGATGCATCAGAAAAGATCACATAACCAATTCCACTTACTGGTGTTGTCAAAACTGGTGCGGTAGATAGTTTCTCCTTAAGAATGGAGAAAGCCTCTTCACAATCATTATTCCACTCGAACTTGGAATCCTTTCGAGTCAATTTCATCAATGGTGAAGCAAGCCTTGAGAAATCTTGAATGAATCGTCTATAATAACACGCTAAGCCTAGAAATCTACGAATCTCAAACACGTTCTTTGGTCTTTCCCAGTTGGTAACTGCTTCAACCTTAGATGGGTCTACTTTGATTCCTTATCTACAAACCACGTGTCCCAAAAACTGAATTTCAGAAAGGCAGAAGTCACATTTACTCAACTTAGCATACAACTGATGAGATCTCAACAACTGCAGTGCTAATCTCAGGTGTTCCTCATGCTCTTCTCGTGACCGTGAATAGATAAGAATGTCATCTACAAACACCACTACAAATTTATCTAAGTACGGTCGGAAAATTTGATGCATAAGATCCATGAATGCTGCTGGAGCATTTGTGAGTCCAAATGGCATCACCACAAACTCGAAGTGTCCAAATCGAGTTCTAAAAGCGGTTTTTGGAATATCCTCTTCCTTGATTCGGAGTTGATGATAAGCTGATCGCATATCAATCTTCGAGAAAAACTGAGAATCCTTTAACTGATCAAACAAATCCTCGATCCTAGGTAAGGGATACTTATTTTTCACTGTAACTTCATTGAGTTTCCTATAGTCAATGCACAATCTCAGCGAATTATCCTTCTTCTTCACAAAAAGGACTGGTACACCCCAAGGTGATGTACTACCTCGAATAAAACCCTTAACTTCCAACTCGAGTAATTGTTTGTCTAATTCTTTCAACTCCATTGGTGTCATTCGATAAGGAGCCATCGAAATTGGCGACGTACCAGGTTGAACTTCAATAGTGAAGTCCATTTCTCTTCTAGGGGGAAAACCTGGTAATTCTTCAAGGAAAACATCTTCAAACTCTTCTACCACAGGGATACCCATAATAGATACATAATTTTGTGGCTCGTCTTCTAACATTACTAAATGATAAAGAAAACCTCTAGAATGAGTCTGTCGAAAATGTCTTTCCGACAAGATAAGGGGAGCCGCAAGACTACGAGTTCCGGTGAAGTGGACAACTGGACCTCCATCCGAGTGCAGAGTCACACGTTTTTGAAAACAATCAAAAATAGCACGATGAGCAGATAACCAATTCATTCCCAGGATTACATCATAACCAGACATATTCATCACAAAAAGGTCAATCAAAAACTCATGCTTAGCTATACGTACTACACACATTCGTTCCACACGGTCAACACATGCACTACCTCCTACAATACTATCTACGCCTAGGTACCCATCAAGTAATTCAGTTTTCAAACCCAAGGACAAAACAAACGAAGAAGAAATAAACGAATGAGTAGCACCAATATCAAAAAATATCTTAGCCCAAGAATTGTAAACTAAGAATGTACCTTCAACAACTGAGTTATCCGGATCCTGTCCAACATGAGCAATATTGAAGGCCTTAGGTTGCTGAGGGGGTTGTCGAGCTTGGTATTGTGGTGGATTGTTCTGAGGACGGTTCTGTTGATACCCTTGATGCTGGTTCTGAGGTGCAAATGGTTGTTGGTTCCTATGATAAATAAGTACAGGACAGTTCCTCTTAAAATGTCCAGGTTGTTTGCAGTGATAACACGAAGGTGCAGGAAGCTCCATATTCGGTCCATTTCCTTTCTTCTGGTATGGATGGTTGTTGTTGTTGTTTTTGTTATTGTTCTTATCCCCAGTATGACGTTCTCGAATTCTATTTGCCTCCTCAATGTCTCTCTCAACAATCATTTCTCTTTCCACTATCTCATTATAAGAGGTAATCTTCAGAATAGACAACCTACTCTTAATTGAAGGCCTAAGTCCCTCCTGAAACTTAAAAGCCTTCAGTTCTTCATTCTCAACCAGGTGAGTAGCAAAACGAGAGAGTTCTTCAAACTTGGCTTGGTATTGAGCTACTATCATATTTCTCTGGGTCAACTGCATAAATTCGATCATGCGTTGGTTTCGTACAGTTTGTGGAAAATACTTACTTAGAAAAGCGAGTCGAAATTCCACCCAGGTAAACATACCATCATTCCTAGAACGACGAGTCAAATCCCACCAGCGAGTGGCCTCTCCCTCAAGCTTATAAACAGCAAGATCCAGCTTATCCTCGTCATTCACGCCTAATAGGGTGAATATTTTCTCAATCTTATCTATCCAATCTTCAGCAACTAGTGGATCAGGACTACCTTTGAAGGAATCAGGCTTTTGTTCAATAAACCTTCTAACTAACAAAGCCCGTTGATTAGGTGGTGGAGGAGGAGGAGGTGCATTCTAATTAAGATTCACTTGTTGTTGCATCGCTTGAGCAACAACATTCAATGCACGGACAACATCACCAAAACCCTCATCTTGTGGGCCGGTTGAACCATTATTACGACGGGACATGTCCTGAATGAAGGACATTAAATCATAAGTATCACAGAGAGAATTCTCTATGAAAAAGAAGTGCAACCTATTACGCATGCTAACAAACAACAATCCACAATACACAAACAATTCCACATTCAAGCATATACACGCACGCACTGACTTATTAAGAAACTAGCCTGCCCAAAGGATCAGACTAGCTCTGATACCAAACTGTAACACCCCAAATTTCGGGCCTGGATTCCAACCCAAATCCAAACCCGAAACCCAAAATGCTACATTTAATATTTATCCCGGACTTGCACTTTTGGCCAAGCCCAAACACCCATTTATTTGCCTAGTCTTTATTTATGTTCAATTTAGAAATTCTGGCGCAGCGGTTACATAAAAAATTCTTTTAGGAACATCCAACCGTTAATTTGACGTGGTTTTTAATCCACATCAACCCTAAAGAACTATAGTTTACTATAAAAATTAATATCACCGTTAAATATTCCCGATTTAATCCAAAAGAGTCGCGTTTTTAAGGAACAAACATAAAATAGAAACAGACATCAGTTTACTCCAAGAATTTTACGGATCAAATTTCAATTCCAAAAATTATTATGATTATACTTTATAAACTCTAACTTAGTTTTATTTCAGTCAAAAATTGTTCTATGATTTTTCTTTTATCTTAAGGAATTATTGACTATAGTCAAACTCATAGTTGACCAGTACTGCAGAAATGTAAAACAGTGGGAGTCCAATTTATAAAAATCATATCAAATCACTAAGATCTCTAAATTAGACTTAGTTTACCATTTTAAATAGGAACAACATAGATCTTAAAGTTTACTGAAGACATCAAAGTCTAGAAAGTTCCATAGAATAGTTTTATAAAAGGAAACTTTCTATATAGTTGAATCTTATTTATTATAGTAACTTCAACTAAATTAAATTTATGAATTTAGTACATTAATAAACAATTATTTTAAAAATACTTATGGGGCTCATCTAAAATTCTTAAATTTCTATCTTACGCAAGACTACATATAAAAAAGTCAGTTTTAATATACCACATAAACTTTAAAGAATTACACAAAAAAAACTTTGTATTATATAATAATTATAATAAATGGTCAAAGTTGATATGACTTAGTACGAAAGTTTTATTATTTAATCAAATAGAATTTTCTAAACAAAGCCTTATTTTCATTGGTTATACATTAACCCAATAATCACTAAAGTATTAATAATCAATAAAATACTAATTAAATCATCTAAAAGAGTTTGATGATATTTTATTACAATTTCCAAACAAAAATTCTATGCAAACTACTAATAATAGCACCAAAACCGATCTCTACGCTTTTCCTCCATTAGCTCCTTGTGGTGCCATAAAATCTGGAATTTTTTTGTCATTAAACGACGTGAGTTGTGACACCCAGTAGGAAAAGAAGCAACAAAACATTTTATCAAACATTTTCAAATCTCTTTAAAGACCACTAGCATGATTAATAGCATCACAAGCACATGGAAACACCACATCCATAAAAACAATTAAATCAATCAAATCCGCTCTCCCCAGGGAGACCCACGTGGGTTTAGGGAAACAAAACCGTTCCCAAGAATATCTCGTATCCCATCATAGAAAAATTTTAAGGATCAAAACCTATGGACCGCAGCCCGATAATCATCATCATGCTCACATCATCATCACTAGCATCATAAAAACTTGTAAATATGAATTAATTAACAAAATCATAAAAAAAAAAAAGAGTTTTAGATTGTGTTGCGCCTACCTCAAACGCTAGCAAATAATCCTACTTAGAAAAGATGAATAACCAGTATAGTTCACGGCTGCCTTTCTACTTGTTCTGTTTTGTACGGCAAGGGAAGACTGAGAACTTAAAAGTGTTTTTTTTTTCCTTAACCCTAGAAACAATCCTTAACTATATATATACATGGTGTCCGTGGAGATTAATCCTAGTCAACCTTAAATCTTCCAAAACAGTTCGCATGCAAACTTCACTCGGTGACAATTCAACTTAGTCAAGGTCCAATGATAACTCGACATACAGGAGAGTGATAAATGTCAACCAATTATAACATGCCATGCAATAAGATGAATAAAAAGAAATTCCTATAAGAGACACGTTTAGGCCACTAAAAACTAATTACCACCAATAGGCTAGGAGAATAAATCTTAATATTATATATTTACATATACATATCAAGGCATTAAATTAATATTTTTAGTATTTCGCACATGAAATGGTAACGAAATTTACGGCAAGAAATCTCATCTATGCCCTATCAACTAGTGACACGTGGCAAGAAGTAATATATGATTGATTCTCTAATTCGGTCAACCTAGAAAGGGAGTAGTGGATTTCGTTCATGCTATTTAAGGAAAGCCATTATATTATCAAAACGAACCAAATTACCATTTTGGTAAAAGATAAAAATACCCTCAAGAGAAAAAATATTATTTTACCCTCACGATTAAAATGACACAAATACCCTAAAAAATTTGGGACGGGCCTTACAGGTGAGGTGCCTAGTAAATATAGGAGTTATGTGGGAAACGTTCATGGGACATAAAGGTGTGAGTTAACAAACTTTATGGAACATCAATTCCATAACGTTAACAGTTTCATGAAAACCAATTTCATACGTTAACCACTTTATGGGACATCAATTCCATGCATACGGTTACCACCTCCTCACATTTACTTCCACACTCCTTAAAGAGACTAGGGTACGTTTCTACTTTGACTTGTATAAATAGGTCTTACCTATTTCTATTTGAACACCAAGTTCATTCAGACAAGAGAACAATCAGAATACTTACCTGCTAGATCCCTTCGTGAGAATAATTATTCTCCCTTTCATACTCTTCTTGATCTCGACTGTCCATCGCTACTAACTTCTGTTGGTTATCAATCACCACTTTATCTTGTTGTGCTTGCGAGGTGCTCGCCACATTGTTAATCATTTTAGGAAGTAAACTTCTGTTTGTCGCTACTGAGCTAGTGTTTGCGATTGGATATGATTCCATTTCATTTTGTTTCTCCTCCAAAGCAATGTATTCTTCTTGTAATTCTCGCAGTTTTGTCATGGTGATTGTATTTTTGATTCTGAAAATTTGTATGTATAGTAAATTAGTTGCGAACATTGCATTGATGAAAGATAAAATGAGGTATCTTTCATCCACTCTTCCAGCCATCTCGTTTCACATTGAATTCCATCTTATGGTTAAGTGCTTCAAACTCTCGCCAATCCTCTGTTTTAATCCAAATACATCTTCAATGCCTGGCCGCGATGAATTATTGCTCATATATGCTCCCAGAAATATAGCTTGTAAATGATCAAAAGAATTTATAGTATTTTTTGGCAATCCCACAAACCATTTTAGAGCCTCGCCAATTAAGCTAGACGCAAAATACTTGCACAATACAGCATCATAATTCTCCCATTGTAGCATACACCTGACATAAGATTAGTTCCATCAAAGATACTGGTTAATGTTAGTAAATTGCATTTAGGAGGTATTCCTCATAGCTGTACTTCCTGAGCGAAAGGAGTTCTCGCAGCTTCTTCAATTGCTTCATCAAGTTTCCTTCTGCCTCCTTCTTTTCTATTGTTTATCATTCCTCGCATTTCTGCTAATTCTCTCAATATTTTCTCATTCTCAGCTGAATTTTGCTCCATTGGTCTCTTTAATGCAGTTTCCCTTCTTCTGCGTTCTTGTCTTTCGATATTTTGTGCGTCTTCTTCTTCATCGTCATCCAGTCTTTCTCTGCGATTTTCTCTTTCACCTTCCTCTTGGAATCTCTGCTGATTATACTGTCTATCTTCTTCTCTGCGAATTTCTTCATTTCTCTTCGCTGTCTTTCTATTCTCCTCTGTATTCTATCATACTCCTCCTGAATATTATCATTATAGCGATTTTGTGTACATCTTCTTTCTCGATTTTCATGGTTATTATGTCTTACTGCCTCTTGAAATTCTTGTTCTTCTACTTCTACCCTTAATATTTCTCTCTCTCAAGCTAGACATGCTTGTTCAGCATAATGTCTCTCAATTTCTTCTTCAATTATTCTTCGATTTCTTTGAATCTCTCGCCCATGTAATATCCTCCTACCTTCTTCTGGATTTTCTTCACCATTCTGGTTATTTCTTCCCTCTTGATTTCTATTGTTACGTCAATTATCCAAAGCTTCGCCACGCGGATTATAACGATCATCAATTATCTCTTCTTCTCTATGACGTTGTTCTTCATTTGGATTTTGCATTCCTTCTCGAATATTTTCTCTAACATTTATTATTGGGGAATTTCTCCTTGGTTCTTCTCTTAATGACCTTGAACTTGATCTAATAGTACTTCTTGATCTCCTTATTTGTAATCTTAAATTTTCCACTCTTAGCTCATGATTTTTTCTTGTTAAGTTTGCACGTTCTTCCGCTTATAATCTCCTTTCTTCCTGTACTCTTTGTCTTAAATCATCTGCTATTTCATTTTCACCTTCTCCATGAATTAATCCCTTAACTATTTATTGATTTCTTCCTTCTCCTCCTTCATTTATTAATTGTCGATCTTCTTCTTCTTCCATTGAATCCGATCTCCAAGTATGTACACTCACCCTATCATAATCCACAACTCTATCTCGTATTGGCGTTTATTGATTCGGCTGTTGAATTTGATTTTCCCCTTCATTTCTTATTGTATTTATTCTTGTTCTTACTCTTTAAGATTCTCCCATTTCATTTGTTCTTTCTCCTGCAAGTCTTTTACTTCTCCTTACGGTTGTTGGTGGTTCTGATGTATTCCTTCTTCTTCCAGCCATTAATTCTTATTAAACTGTTGAAGATTGCGTAAGATCTTTTTACTAATTGTTCCAAATTCCTTCTAATCACAATGTCAATTTTTACCTTTTTCTTCAAATATCCCTCAGTTCATCCCTGTTTCGGGCGCCAAAATGTAGTTGCAGGAAATCCTACACTACACCCTTGTTAAGAATTTGTAATAGCCAACTCAAATTTGAAGATTAAAAATGACACTTTATTATTTGATTTTCAGAAATGTTTACAGGAAACGTAAGAACTCAAGAATACAACTTTTCTCTTTAAGTTTCTCTCTCCTTAAGACTTTCTCAACTCTCAGAAAAATACATCATCCCTCCTCTGAATCTTTTGGAACCCTTTATATAGGAAATGACATGATGGATGACAGCTAAGTTTTCCTCTTATTTCAGATATACTCTATGATCATATCGCGAGAGTCTTAATGTTGGTTCTCGCAAGTTTTGTAACTATCGCAGAACAATCATGCTCTTCTCATGTTTCTTCAATCGTCAACCATTACGTCATTCTTTTGTGTTATTCTCCAAGTGTTGTTGAAGAGCTTGCGGTGACGCTCGCTGAGAAGTGTTGTTAATCTCGTACAGAAGTGTTGTAGCGATATTCTGGTCCTACAACCGTTATTCATCTTATTTGTAATATGAGTAGCTAAATCCTTTGTTGATTAAGAATGAATTCAATTTTCTAAGCGTGAAGCTTTATTAATAATACAAACCCATTTGAAGTTTTAATCATCATCGTTTGTTTTCATTATATCTAGGGTTTATGATTGATTCTTAGATTGATTTGGGTGCGCAACTAGATTAGTTTATTTATCATTCTATTGCTAGTAGTGAGTTGAGCGATCCGTAATTGTCGTGCATCTCCTACACAAGTAGAAAACATGAGACCTTGCAGAGGGATTCTGTAAAGTAATCGTGTATGGAAACAATACCAGTAAGTGAACCGAGCGTACTGAGTTTAACTATTGGAATCAAGCCTAAATTCACAAACCCTAAAGCGTTCGATCGAGTTACACCTTCTAAGCGTACCTCAAGGCGGCTCAATTGGATAAAATCCAGTAACTAAGTGTACCTGTTATATGGTTATACATGGAGTTTTGGGGATAGCTAAGCGTACCTACTATTCTACGGTTTGTTATGAATGGTTCTTACGAACGATAGATAAGTATACTAATCCAGCTCTCGCTTGGTAACGTCAAAGGATTCCTTAATCATTTCTTTTCTTTATTATTTTCTTTATAATTATATCACAACCAAAACCCCTTTTGTTATTTACTTTATCATGTTGATACAAATAACCTTGTAGGATCATAATATTGCCACAACAATATTCCTGCGAGATTTACAGTGACAGTTCTGCGAGCTCTTAAATAACACACTGCGAGTGTCACAAAACGATTGAAAGAATGACGTAGCGGATGAAGAAAACTGAAATATGAGAAAAGTGTGATGATGCCGCAAGGATCACAAACACCTGCGAGAATTAACATTAATAGCTACTGCGAGAGTATCGCGAGTCAGATCCGAAAATAAAGGACAACTTAGTTGTCATCCACTATGTAACTACCCTATATAAAGAGAATCAATAGATTCAGAGAGAGAGAGAGATTAATTTTGGAGTGAGGAGAGAGTTTTAAGGAGAGATAAAATTCTTATGAGCGGTTGTATTCTTGATTTCTTCCATTTCTTGTAACATTTATGAGAATTAATCAATAAAGTGTTATTCTTAATCTTCAAATATGTGTGGATAATTGTGGATTCTGGTAAGGGGTGTAGTGTAGGTTTTCCTGCAACTACATTTTGGTACCCGAAACAGGGATGAATTGATGATTATTTGAAGAAAAAGGTGAAGATTGACATTGTGATTGGAAGGAATTTGGAATAATTAACGAAGGATTTTTACGCAATTTTCAACGATTCACTAGGATTAATGGCTAGAAGAAGAAGAAATACATCAGAACCACCAACAACCGTAAGGAGGAGTAAAAGACTTGCAGGTGGAGAAACAGATGAAATAGGAGAATCTTCAAGGGTAAGAACAAGAAGAAATAGAACAAGGGATGATGGAGAAAATCAGGTTTGACAGCCAAATCATCAAATACTAATACATAATAGAGCTGTGGATTATGATAGAGTAAGCGTGCATACTTGGCGATCAGATTCAATGGAAGAACCAGGAGATCGACAATTAAGAGATGAAAGGCAAGAGAGAAGAAATCAATAAATAAATAGAGGATTAATACATGGATATGGCGCAAATGAAGCGTTAGAAACGTTAAGACAGAGAGAACAAGAAGAAAGAAGATTGGAGGCGGAAGAACGCGCAAATTTAATAAGACAAAATCATGAATTAAGAATGGAGAATTTGAGATTACAAAATAGGAGATCAAAAAGTACAGTAAGATCAAATTCACAATCGTTTAGAAAAGAAGCAAGACGAAATCCTCCAGTGAGAAACATTGACGAAAATGTTCAAGAGGAAATATACAATCCAAATGAAGAGCAGCATTATGGAGGAGAGGAAATGATTGAAAATCGCTACGTTCCACACAGTGAAACTTTAGATGGAAGACGTGATAATAAAAATCAGGAGGGTGGAAATAATCGAGATGGTGAATAAAATCGAGAAGAATGAAGGAGAATATTACAAGATCGAGAAATTCAAAGAATTCGAAGAATAATAGAGGAGGAAATTGAGAGACATTATGCTGAACAAGCACGTTTAGCTTGCGATAGGGAAAGATTAAGAGCAGAAGTGGAAGAACAAGAATTTCAAGAAGCAGTACGTCAAAATAATCATGACAATCGAGAAAGAATGCGCGCACGAAATCGCAACAATAATAACATTAATGAAGAATATGATAGAATACAAAGAAGAATGGAGAGACAACAGAGAGAAATGATGAGAGATGAAGAAAATCGCAGAGGAGACAATGGGAGACATCAGCAATTTCGAATTCAAGAAGGGGGTGAAGAGGAAAATCACGGGAGAAGGCAGAATGAAAATACTGAAGAAGAAGCACAAATTCTCGCAAGGCAAGAAAGACACGAATGCAAGAGAAGGGAAGCTGCATTAAAGAGACCAATGGAGCAAAGTTCAGCTGGGAACGAACAAATTTTAAGAGAATTAGCATAAATGAGGGGAATGTTAAATAGTAGAAGAGAAGGAGGCAGGAGACAACTTGATGAGGCCATTGAAGAAGAAGCAAAAACTCCATTTACTCAAGCAGTACAATTAGGAGGAATGCCCCCAAAATGCAATTTACCAGCGTTAACCAGTTTTTTGATGGAACTACATGTGCCATTTAATCAAAGCCTATGTTAGGTGTATGCTACAATAGGAGAACCATGATGCTGTGTTATGCAAATATTTTGCATCAAGCTTAACTGGAGAGGAGCTAAAGTGGTTTGAAGGTTTACCCAAGAATACCATAACTTCTTTTATTCATTTACAGACTATGGAATTGAATAAAACAGAGGGTCGGTGAGAGTTTGAAGCATTTGACATTAAGGTGGAAAACAATGTGCAGTGAAATGGCTGGTAGAGTGGATGAGAGATACCTCATTTTTTCTTTCATTAATGCTATGTTCGCAACTAATCTACTTTATATTCAAATCTTCAGAGTCAAAAATACAATCACAATAACCGAGCTGCGAGAATTACAGGAAGAATACATTGCTTTGGAGGAGAAATAGAATGAGATGGAATCATATCCAATCGCAAACACCAGTTTAATAGCAGCAAATGGAAGATTACTTCCTAAGATAATTAAGAATGTGGCGAGCACCTCGCAAACACAACAAGAGAAAGTAGTGATTGATACTCAACAAAAGTTAGTAGCTATGGGAAGTCGAGATCAAGAAGAGTTTGAAAGAGAAAGGGATTATTATAATCGCAGTGGGAATAATAAAATTCAAAGACTTGATCAGCCGAAGGAAACTTATGGTGGTCAAAGACAAATTATTATAGAGGTTAAGGAAGTCAGAAGATAATATGGGAAGAAATTAAGATGCCACCTCTAAATACTAGCATAGAAAAAATTTGGGAGGCTATCATTTTGATGGAAAATATACCATCACCCTGGAATATGGGAAAATAGACACATCCAAATAATCGAAATCAAGAATTTTGTCCTTACCATTATTTTCACGGCCACTCAATAAACGATTGCAAAAATGTAATAAGGATAATTTTGAGGATGATTGATCAGGGAAAGCTAAATCATTTTTTAATAGGACATCCACAATCTCAGCAATTACCACCAACACCAGACGTTCGCAGAGTAAATACCACAAAAGGAGCAGAAACATTTGTGATTGAAGTTGAGCCAAGGCGAAGAATTTGTTCTGTAATTCCATCATACATTCATACAAGACTATTGAGGATTTCCACGACAACGTTCTAAGTAGAGTCTTCGCGAGACATGAATGGAAGAGAAATAATGAATATTTCGAGAGTCTCGCCATTAGAAGAATGGAAAAATAAAATTATCTCTTTCACATCACAAGAAGTACCAAAGCCTGGCGAGATGCATGACAACCCACTCATGGTCAGATTAGAAATAAATCCAAAACAAATAGAAGAAGAATATGAAGAAAATGAGGATAGAGAAACTGAAGATTCTTGGGCCATCAATAGAGTTTTGATTGACACGGGAAGTTCAGTAGATATATTATTTTATCATACTTATGAAACAATGGGAGGAAGAGATGAGGATCTGATACCGTCAACCTATAAGATCTATGGTTTCAATGGTACCGCTAACAATCCAAAAGGGGAGATTACCATGCGGATTCCACTAAAGGGCCTATCTTCTAAAGTTTAATTTTGTGTTGTTGACATAGAATAGCCATATAACGCCTTAATTGGCCGACCATGGTTACATGGGATTCTAGGAGTAGCGACAACTTATCACCAATGGATTAAATTTCCTCATCCTAGTGGTATTGGAATTATAAAGGGAGATTGGACTGAGGGAAGGAAGTGTTATGAAATTGACATGGAATCTTTTGAAGAAATTGTAATACCAGTCCCAATTTCAAGGGTATTTATGTCATTTTACTAATAGGGGTAAATTAGTCATTTTACGTTGAAAAAGTATTTTAGTAACTTAAGTATTTTATACATATCGGTGGGAATGAACTTATGTTCATGTTAAGTTAAATTAGAAAATAAAATAAATTATATTGGCAGACATAAAACAAAATAATAATAAACATTGATTTGATTAGTATATTAAAAGAAAAAGTTTTTTATGTAATGATAAAGTTTTTTTTTTGTAATGATAACTAATTAGTAATGATGACTTATTAGTGTAATGATTATGTCTTGTAATGATAACTTATTAGTGGTGTTAGTAGAGTTGGATACAAATATGAGGAGACCGTCCGTTTACAACTTAGGTGAGTGAGTAAATTACGCATGACAAGACGGAAATCATTGCTCTTTTGAAATTGTTTATAGCTAAGGTATGGTTTTGTACGTGAGTCATTGGCAAACATGGGCACACCTTGGCTTGTTAATCAAACAAAATGAGTAGTATAATTGATTAATTAATTAATTTCTTTAATAAATGGTGAGAGGAATAAAGTTTATCCTCATCCTTTAACTAAGTAGAAGAAATCAAACTAAACACAAGAATTGGATGCTATTGAGCATGATGCAAGTCACATCCATAAATTCGTTGTTATAGTCACAACCATCATCAGCACAAATTAAGGAAAAGTATTCTCAAGGAAATTATTGCTCAAGCACTAGGTATGTATCCATTCCTTACTCATTATGGTAGTAAACATGATTGTCCTAGATCCTGTTGATCATACTTGAATTGTTTGAAAGTCATGATGAAAGTCCAATAGTTGGTGTTAGTAGGTAGAAGAGGTTAAAGAATAAGAAAGATGAGAAGAGGAATTAAGCTCCCAATTCATTTCTCATTCTCTGTGTTTATTTCTTAAACCCCTTTTGTGGTACATTAAAATAAAGAAACGAGTGGCTATTTATAGTCACCAACATTATTAAGTTGGTAGAATAACAGGTGCATAGTTAGGCATATTTTATGTCTACGTATTACATGGATAATCCTTATCTTTCAACGGTCAAAGGAGGTGGAAAAGTGCTTGATTCTACTCGAGTGAATTTGAGATTGGGACAAAATGGTGGGTCATCCCACAATGATGTGTAACACAACACTTTTGTATGCATACTTAACTTTGACCGAGTTTTCATTGGAATTAATTTAGGATTATACTATAGCATTTAGTGCTAAATGTCGTGACACCATTCGTTGATAGTTGTTAGGGTGTTAATGAATTTTAACTATATATACCAAGAGAAGTTTCTTTAGTCGGGGGAGGAAGAAGAACATTTTTTCTGATCAGTGCTTAGGTTACAACAAAAATAAAAGAAAAGAAATATGCTATAGACTTGAAGATATTTTTATTTTGGCATATCATATGAAACAACCAAGATAGTTATAGAATCCTTTAGCATCCGTTAATTTGGAGATTTCGGATTCATGTTCATATTGCTAGCAGTTGAGGTAGGCGCAACACAATCAAAAACTCTTTTTAGTTATGGTCTTGTTAATTAAATTCAAATGTACAAGTTTTTATGATGCTATTGATGATGGTTATCGGGCAGCGGTCCATAGATTGTGATTCTTAAAAATTATTTATGACGGGATACGAGATATCCTTGGGAACGGTTTTGTTTCCTAAACCCACGTGGGGCTCCCTAGGCGAGATGATTGATTGAATTTATTGTTGTATTATATCTTTTGACGGGATACGAGATATCCTTGGGAACGGTTTTGTTTCCTAAACCCACGTGGGGCTCCCTGGGGCGAGCAAATTGATTGAATTTATTAATGTTTATGGATGAGGTGTTTCCATGTGGTTGCGGTGGTGTTAACCATGCTAGATGTTTTTAAAAGGGATTGAAAAATATTACATAAAATGTTTTGTTGCTTCTTTGCCTACTGAGTGTCAAAACTCACGTCGTATCATGACAAAAATTCCAGATTTGACGCATGACAAGGATTTGATCAACGTGGAGCCTAGAGAATAATTTTAGATCCTTAATATTGTTGTTTTAGCGTAAAATTCTAGTTCAAAGTTGTAATTAGTTTTATATTTAAAGTTGTAAAATATTGTTTCGTATTGAGTTGACTGTTTATCATTTTAAATTCCCAATAGATATGTTTCTTTTTGTAAAAACAAATGTAAAACATCGTAAGGGACATTTTGTGAAAATTATAGATTTTTCTATGTAGTATACGTATTTTTAATATAATTCTTTGTACCATTGTTAAATCCAGAAAATATCCGACTGGTTTAAATATCTCATAAATATCCTATTTTAGAACTACGATACATTGGTTTTTAGACCTTGGTGTCTTTGTAAACTTTAAGATGTTTCTTTTTAATTTTTAAAATGGTAAACTAAACCTGATTTAGAGTTGTGAGTGATTTGATATGATTTTTGTAAAATGAACTATCACTGTTTTACATTTTCGCAGTTAAGTCAACTACATGTTTGATTTGTGGTCATAGGATACTCGACTCATTTAAAAATCCCGAATAATTTAGGCCTAATAATATTTACAGTATATATTTTATCCATATAATAACCATAAATTTTGGAACCCGCATGAAGCCTGAAAAATTCTAGTAATCCACCTTGGTCTGTTTCCAGTTTTACAATTTGGGGTTGAAATCGTTTCTTATTAATTAATCTTACGACTTGAACGGTGTTAGTATTTTTATTTGAGAACCAAGATTTGTTTTTATTCCGATGGATTTCAAATTAGGTTAAATCAACGGTTAGATTTTTCCAAAGTAATTTTCTAAGTATTCTGCTGCGATAAAATTCTTAAAACGCACATGAATTAATTAAGACCAAATGAATTACTTAACGAGCTTGGGCTTAGTAGCCGGGCCTCTGCTATGGTATCCAAGTAGCACTTCGGGTTTTCGTGCATGGGATCCGGGCAGGATCCGTGCCCGGAAACTGGGGCGTCACAGTTTGGTATCAGGGCAGCGATTAGATCCTTCGGGAACTAGTTGTTGCACAAACAGTTAATAAATGTAAACTGAGTTCAAAAAAATTAATTGTGTGTTTTTCATTTTAGCTTGAAATTTTTGTCACTATACTACTTTAAATTTATGGACTAAATTTCCGAAGTGGGAGAGATTGTAATACCAATCCCAATTTCAAGGGTATTTATGTCATTTTACTAATAGAGGTAAATTAGTCATTTTACATTGAAAAAGTATTTTAGTAACTTAAGTATTTTATATATATTGGTGGGAATGAACTTCTGTTCATGTTAAGGTAAATTAGAAAAAAAAAAATATAGTGGCACATAAAACAAAATAATAATAAACATTGATTTGTTATAGTATATTAAAAGAAAAAGTTTTTTATGTAATGGTAATATTTTTTTTTTTGTAATGATAACTAACTAGTAATGATGACTTATTAGTGTAATTATTATGTCTTGTAATGATAACTAATTAGTAATGATAACTTATTAGTGGTGTTAGTAGAGTTGGATACAAATATGAGGAGACCGCCCGTTTACAACTTAGGTGAGTGAGTAAATTACGCAGGACAAGACGGAAATCATTGCTCTTTTGAAATTGTTTACAGCTAAGGTATGGTTTTGGACGTGAGTCATTGGCAAACATGGGTACACCTGGGCTTATTAATCAAACCAAATGAGTAGTATAATTGATTAATTAATTTATTTAATAAATGGTGAGAGGAATAAAGTTTATCCTCATCCTTTAACTAAGTAGAAGAAATCAAACTAAACACAAGAATTGGATGCTATTGAGCATGATGCAAGTCACAACCATAAATTCGTTGGTATAGTCACAACCATCATCGACACAAATTAAGGAAAAGTATTCTCAAGGAAATTATTGCTCAAGCACTAGGTACGTATCCACTCATTACTCATTATGGTAGTAAACATGATTGTCCTAGATCCTGTTGATCATACTTGAAATGTTTGAAAGTCATGATGAAAGTCCAATAGGTGGTGTTAGTAGGTAGAAGAGGTTAAAGAAGAAGAAAGATGAGAAGAGGAATTAAGCTCCCATTTCATTTCTCATTCTCTGTGTTTATTTCTTAAACCCCTTTTGTGGTACATTAAAATAAAGAAACGAGTGGCTATTTATAGTCACCAACATTATTAAGTTGGTAGAATAACAGGTGCATAGTTAGGCATATTTTATGTCTACGTATTACATGGATAATCCTTATCTTTCAACGGTCAAAGGAGGTGGAAAAGTGCTTGATTCTACTCGAGTGAATTTGAGATTGGGACAAAATGGTGGGTCATCCCACAATGATGTGTAACACAACACTTTTGTATGCATACTTAACTTTGACCGAGTTTTCATTGGAATTAATTTAGGATTATACTGTAGCCTTTAGTGCTAAATGTCGTGACACCATTCGTTGATAGTTGTTAGGGTGTTAATGAATTTTAACTATATATACCAAGAGAAGTTTCTTTAGTCGGGGGAGGAAGAAGAACATTTCTTCTGATCAGTGCTTAGGTTACAACAAAAATAAAAGAAAAGAAATATGCTATAGACTTGAAGATATTTTTATTTTGGCATATCATATGAAACAACCAAGATAGTTAGAGAATCCTTTAGCATCCGTTAATTTGGAGATTTCGGATTCATGTTCATATTGCTAGCAGTTGAGGTAGGCGCAACACAATCAAAAACTCTTTTTAGTTATGGTCTTGTTAATTAAATTCAAATGTACAAGTTTTTATGATGCTATTGATGATGGTTATCGGGCTGCGGTCCATAGATTGTGATTCTTAAAAATTATTTATGACGGGATACGAGATATCCTTGGGAACGGTTTTGTTTCCTAAACCCACGTGGGGCTCCCTAGGCGAGATGATTGATTGAATTTATTGTTGTATTATATCTTTTGACGGGATACGAGATATCCTTGGGAACGGTTTTGTTTCCTAAACCCACGTGGGGCTCCCTAGGGCGAGCAGATTGATTGAATTTATTAATGTTTATGGATGAGGTGTTTCCATGTGGTTGCGGTGGTGTTAACCATGCTAGATGTTTTTAAAAGGGATTGAAAAATATTACATAAAATGTTTTGTTGCCTCTTTTCCTACTGAGTGTCAAAACTCACGTCGTATCATGACAAAAATTCCAGATTTGACGCATGACAAGGATTTGATCAACGTGGAGCCTAGAGAATAATTTTAGATCCTTAATATTGTTGTTTTAGCGTAAAATTCTAGTTCAAAGTTGTAATTAGTTTTATATTTAAAGTTGTAAAATATTGTTTCGTATTGAGTTGACTGTTTATCATTTTAAATTCCCAATAGATATGATTCTTTTTGTAAAAACAAATGTAAAACATCGTAAGGGACATTTTGTGAAAATTATAGATTTTTCTATGTAGTATACGTATTTTTAATATAATTCTTTGTACCATTGTTAAATCCAGAAAATATCCGATTGGTTTAAATATCTCATAAATATCCTATTTTAGAACTACGATACATTGGTTTTTAGACCTTGGTGTCTCTGTAAACTTTAAGATGTTTCTTTTTAATTTTTAAAATGGTAAACTAAACCTGATTTAGAGTTGTGCGTGATTTGATATGATTTTTGTAAAATGAACTATCACTGTTTTACATTTCTGCAGTTCTGGTCAACTACATGTTTGACTGTGGTCATAGGATACTCGACTCATTTAAAAATCTCGAATAATTTAGGCCTAATAATATTTACAGTATATATTTTATCCATATAATAACCATAAATTTTGGAACCCGCATGAAGCCTGAAAAATTCTAGTAATCCACCTTGGTCTGTTTTCAGTTTTACAATTTGGGGTTGAAATCGTTTCTTATTAATTAATCTTAAGACTTGAACGGTGTTAGTATTTTTATTTGAGAACCAAGATGTGTTTTTATTCCGATGGCTTTCAAATTAGGTTAAATCAACAGTTAAATTTTTCCAAAGTAATTTTCTAAGTATTCCGCTGCGATAAAATTCCTAAAACGCACATGAATTAATTAAGCCCAAATGAATTACTTAACGATCTTGGGCTTAGTAGACGGGCCTCGGATATGGTATCCATGTAGCACTTCGGGTTTTCGGGAATAGGATCCGGGCCCGGAAACCGGGGCGTCACATAAAGAGCTGCGAGGAATATAAATTGGAAGCATAACATCAAGCAGAGGCAAAGAAGTGACAAATTAATGGTTGATACAATAGAGCGGCGAGAAGATGGTATACTGCAAAGTCAACACGCACTATAAGCAATTGATGGCGAGCGCCTCGTAGATAGAGAGAAAATAACAAAACGCAACAAAAAGGCAGAAGCAGAAAGTAGTAAGTAGAAAGGTAAAATTTCTCAAATTATGAAATTTATTAAGAAATGTATGAATGATTTGTTGAAGAAAATGTTTTAAAAGAATATTTCGTTTGAATGAAAAAGATGAAATTGAAAACTCATACAAGAGTTGAAATACAAAGAAGAGAAGATCAAAGAAAAGAAATTTTATCAGAGTTGCAATACTCGCAAGAAAAATATAAGAACGGGACGAACCTTTATGGCGTACACCCTAGTTCGCGAATACAACTTCGCAAGAGGCAAATGTAAGACCTAAAGTACGTCATATTAGGAGGTATCTCTTTGCATGGCTCAGGGATAAGGTTATACCGCTGTTGGAACCTGAGTCACGGATATTGGGGTTATTGAAACCATCCAGGAGAGGTACCTTGGATTTCCAACTATATAAGTTTATACCCTGGTTGGACGACCAAGGATTTCTCCTAAGGAGTGCAGAGTATGATCAAGGCGCCGAGGTACATTGTTGAGTCAAGAGTGCCCGGGGCGTACGAAACTACCCTGGCCATTCTTGGCAGGTCTTGACTACAATGGATTCGGCCCGAAGAAAATCCCACTTAGGGTGCAGTCTTGTAACTATAAGCCATATAGGCATAAAGGACAAGAGGATGCGAAAATAGCTGGTTGTTGTTAAGACCGGATGGGAGGAGCTAGTCTTGTATGGCCGATGTGCCCTCCTTGAAGGGGCAACCAGGGGGAAGATAAGGGTGGCACCCTCCATTAGGGAGCCGATAAGTGTCTAAAGACGGCAATGTCATGGGGCTTTATGATCACAAGAACATTTAGGCCTATCATATTGTCGTGTGAAAAATATTATATAGAGGCAACAAGCCATGAGAAAAAGTTAAGATGAGATCAATGGGTTTTTACATGAAAGTGTAAAGACGTCCTGCGATTTCATCGTAAGACGGCAATGTAATAAGGCTTTGTTCTCGCAAGGGAGCTTAGACTTGTAATATTGTCGCAGAGAAATTGACAAAATGCGGATAAGGAAAAATCAATGGGTCAATACATGTAAGTGTAAAGACGTCCTGCGATTTTGTCGTAGAAACAAAAAAAGTGGCTAAATAAGACCTTTAACTAGGAAGGCAAAATAAGACCACAAGAGATCATAAGATTATACAGACATGACCTGCAATATATACACGGAAGTCGAGGCAAAGTTTACAAATAGATTTTATTCAACATTAATTTGCTCAATCTTTCATATTGCAGATGAATAACAGAGGAGAGTATGAGAATGAACAGAATGATAAGATTATTATTCATCTTTATATGGAAGATTTACGCATATGGATAAAAATTAATAATTATGTTGATTAACCATATTGCAAAAAAGAATTGTTTTATAATTTATACAGAGATAGAAGCAAAAGAAATTTATACATCAAGGAACCTTGCAGTAATATCACAAGAAGGAGGAGACGAATGTACAAATATTACAAGGAGATTAAAAAGAGGAAACAAAACTAGTTATATCCATCATTATCCTCGCCATATTTTTATTCTTCTTTGTCTTCGTCGTCATCTTCGCTATATCATTTATCTCCGCCAGATTCTTCAGCTTCACGGTCAGAGATAACAATATTTGGAGTATTCTTTGGAACTTCTTCCGCGAGGAAAGGATACAAAGTGTGAGGAATGTTATGATCATCGCAGACCTTCTTGGCAGAATCATTGTGAACACCAACAAGGAGATTACTAAAATTGGTAGCAGTAATCTTTAATTGGGTCTTCAATTTTGAATATTTCTCATTGCCAACAGCAAGAGTCTTTGCGAGTTGATTCTTATCAGCTTCAAGTTCTCCAATTCTTTCAGAGTATCTCTTCTCTGATCCTGCGAGTATATAACAACAAGTTGGAAATTTTGCAAAAACCTATAAAAGACAAGAAATTAAAAGGGAAGAACAATTAACAACCTTCTCTTTCAGAAATCATGTCTTTAATTAAGGCCGCTTGTTCAACATGAAGACTAACATCTACACCTAAGTTAGTTCTAGCATTGTCAAGAATATTTGCAGCCCAGGAAAATTCGTCATCATTATTAATAAGAAGACGGGAACAAATTTGGTTTTCTCTTTCAACAAGATTCTCTATCTCGCGGATAAGTTTATCTCTTTCAATTTGGACTTCAAGAAGGGTTTTATGAAAATCCGCTAAAGTTTGAGCTCCTTGCCTAGAGATGCGATCTTTTTCATTTATAAGATCACTTTTTTGGGCTCTTAGAATCTTGATTTCTTCATTAGAGTTAAGATATTAACGCTTGGATGTATTAGCCGCTCTCAAACTAGATTTGTGATCAATTGATAAAACATGAAATTTAGATCTAAGATCATCTACAGAAAGGGATTTAATATGTTCATTTGAATAGTTGTTTAAGGATTCATTAAGGCGATTGAGGAGAGTATCATCATCTATTGGATTTGGAAAAGAACGAAGGAATACAGCTTCGTTAGAAAGTCCATAAACATCTGCGAAGAAGAAAAATAAGAAAAAATGCAAAGGAATACAAGGTTAAAGAAAAAGAGAAAGATTTCTTACCATAAAGTTGATCGTTCGCAGCTTGGAGGCTTGCGATCTTATCTCGCGAGGAATAAAGTTCAGTTTCCAACCGCTTGATCTTTTCTTGAAGGTCAGCAGACCCAGATTCCAGTTCCCCACGAAGACTAGCGGACTCAGATTCCAACTCCATATTATTCTTGCGAAGAACAGTATTCTTCTTGTGAAAAGATGCGCGCCTCTTCTCCAAGTCTGAGGCAACAACAAAGGAAGCTCTTCCAGTCTGCGAGGGATCAATGTAAATTAAAACTTGGCGAGGGAATGAATACATAAATGTGGTGAAGAAATGAAAACATACCAGAATACCAAGAGAATTTAAGAGACTGGGAGTTATTGATCTTGAGATTCCTTAGAGAGAATCATTATCAACCAATATGGGATCATTGCATATCTTGGAAAGAGCTTGGGATACCCCGTTAAGAGCTTAATTTCCATAATCATTTGCGATACCATGTGTAATATCGCCAAAAAATTTAGATAGATGGACCATGGAAGATTCAAATTGGGAGGATTCCATTGTGGAAGGGATATCAGCATCAAAATCATCATCATCATCATCATCATTATCAGTATCATCATGAGAATTTTCTTCATTAGATTGGGATGATGAAGGGGAAGTAGTTTGGATCTTTCTTTTCTTCGAGCGGGGACCAGTGGGTTTTTCCTTGCGAGGAGCACCAGATTTCTCCTTGTGAGGAGTGTTAGATTTCTCCTTGCGAGAATAATCTATGCTTTTCCCTTTGGTCCTCGCAACCACAACAGGTTCTCTTTCTTCAATAACCTGTGAACACAAATAAAGATAAGAAATAGAGGCAATAATATATTGTTAAGAATCATAAAGGAATATTTCTTACTTAATCTGTGAGAGATTTAAGGGCTAAAAAGGTGCTGGGCTTCCCAAATTTCTGGTAGTTAATTTTCATCCTGTTAATCTGGAAAAATTGGAGTAGTCAGCGAGAGTATAAAAACATGAGGAAGATAATAATGATAATTATGCAAAAATTTGAGGGAACATACCTCTTTATTCCTTTTAGTCCAGTTGAGAGCCCACGACTGATATTCTGCGAGATTCGCAGGCAATGCATGAGGACCGGAGATGTAGGGACCCTCTAGACATAATGAAAAAATGAATCATTTTTCATCACTGGAGTGGCGAGGGCCTTGATTATTACCCGTATGTCAATCGATATCTAACATAAGTCTTTTATCTTCAGCGATGTCATCCTTCTTTTGTAAGCGGACACCCTAACAAGTGGTGTCCTTCTTCAAAGGGATTATATCATAATTTGCGAAGAAGTTCTCCACAATATACTTCGCGGGAACAATTGGAACATCTTTGAATTTAGGATTCTTCGCAGTATCAAGCTAACGAGATTCTTTACCAGCACCGCGAGTAGCATACTCAAGCATTAAGCGAATGCAATCCCCACTCAACTGATATACCGCCCGCGAGAACTTCGCGTGAGAGAGTATTTCATAGAATAAAGGAAGTTCAGGGTCATAGAGAGGAATAGGAAAACCAGCTTCAAGATGGCCTAGCGAGACTATGATATTCTCATGGTTACATGGAAGATCATAAAATAATGGAACAGAAAGTTCAGACTTAGGATTTTGATTGGGAATGGTGGATAAAGTAAAACCTTTGTTTTGAAGTTATTTTTGAATCTTCTCGAAAGCAATCACATATTTGCGACCGGCTGCAACCATTTTTAGTATGGGAATGAAGATTAAAAGAGAAAAAGATCGAAAAAAAAATTATAACAGTAGCAGATCCGGAATTTACGGAAGAACGGTGAATTTGCAGAGAGATTACAGAGAGAAGGAAGAAAGAAGTAAAAAGAAAAAAAGAGAAGAG
Organism: Papaver bracteatum; assembly: GCA_023529315.1. Classification (NCBI taxonomy): domain Eukaryota; kingdom Viridiplantae; phylum Streptophyta; class Magnoliopsida; order Ranunculales; family Papaveraceae; genus Papaver; species Papaver bracteatum. The sequence continues at coordinate 332,719 of JAJJWX010003814.1, read as the reverse complement.
TGAAGAAGATATATATAGAAGGTAAAAATTCTCGAGAAGATAAGTGAAATTAATACAAGGAAGAGACATGAACGGTTGGAACGCAGCGGTTGAAGGGGACGTGTCAGAAGTTGAATGGATAAAAATATACGTGTAACAAACCTGGCAAGGAAAATATATATGTCAAAATAACATGAAAAATAGAAAGCTGCGGCATTTCAAAAGGTTTTGATTTCTCATGGTCTTTTCCCTTCGCAGAAAAGACATGAGAAGAGGCAAGATGTAGGATCAGAATATCGCCACAACAATATTCCTGCGAGATTTACAGCGATAGTTCTGCGAGCTCTTCAATAACACACTGCGAGTGTCACAAAATGATTGAAAGAATGACGTAGCGGATGACGACAACTAAAACATGAGAAAAGTGTGATAATGCCGCAAGGATCACAAACACCTGCGAGAATTAACATTAACAGCTACTGCGAGAGTATCGCGAGTCAGATCCGAAAATAAAGGACATTTTAGTTGTCATCCACTATGTAACTACCCTATATAAAGAGAATCAATAGATTCAGAGAGAGAGAGATTAATTTTGGAGTGAGGAGAGAGTTTTGAGAAGAGAGAAAATTCTTATGAGCAGTTATATTCTTGATTTCTTCCATTTCTTGTAACATTTCTGAGAATTAATCAATAAAGTGTTATTCTTAATCTTCAAATATGTGTGGATAATTGTGGATTCTAGTAAGGGGTGCACTGTAGGTTTTCCCGCAACTACAAACCTATCAATTACATAGCTCTCTGTGGGAATGATCTCTTACTACCACTATATAACCAGTTAATTAGTAGGAAATATATTTATTAATTTGTTGCATTAACGACACGCATCATGAAACAAAATTCAATGAGTGACAAACTTACAAAGATCAATGTGCAATACTTATTTAGCAATTGTATGAAATCAAGATATTGGTAACTGGTATATACATGCAGGATTCACTTAAGAAACTTACAATCCTTTGATCGACATAACATTTTAGCAAAGCAGAATAAGTAAAAAATAAATAAAATACAAACACATTAAAAACATAGGTGCATGTGTTGAAAAATGAATATCTTGTTTTTTACTTTCTTTTTGGAAAGTGGTTCATTGAGAAAACACATAATAAGAAGAAGTACTTGTCGTTTAGTTTATAAGAAATAATTTGGGATTGAATAAATTTCTAAGAGATAATTACAATATTGATATTAGGAATATGCTCGGGGTCGATGTAATGGTTATGAAGGAATATAGATCAAAACCTAATGAAATGAAATCATTAGATTAAATGTAGATGAAAAGGGTTGAGAAATATGTTTACATCGTCGTAATGTGTGTTATACTCTAAGAAAAATAATACCAAGAAAAAATAATACACATGAGTTAATTGAACGCATACTCTTGTTGTACGATTCTAGTTAATTCAGTTTCAACTACATTTCAGTCTGAAGTCTGGTAGTATGCTAGTGTTTGTAGTTTCTTAATACAATTTGGTATTCAAAGTTGGACAGAGTCCCAGGGTTTTTCTACAAGTACAATTTACTCTTCTGCATCTTTGATTGATAAAAGTACTACACAAGGTCATACTCCTATCAAATGAAAAAGTTAGTAGTGTACTTGGTATACCCTCTCATTTTCATTTGATATTTCATATGGGTAGTTAGAAGAATCCGGAAACCCGAAAAGGACTCCTCTCATTGTTTTTCCTAATTTTAGTCCCTATCCCTTCCTCCTTCTCTCCCAGAAACAAATGACGAAGCACAATAGTTTTAGATTCGAAACTTGATGTCATTATATTTATCGTAGGAACTCTGTTTTTATCATTCCTGGATATCATACATAAAAGTATGATTAACATATTATCTTCTAGGGGTTCGATTTTATGGATCTATTTTTAACGATCAGTATCATTATAAAATGTGAATCTTATGATTTTTTATTTGATTCACGAAACTGTAAAAAGATTGCATTGACAAGTTTTTTTTTAAATAAAAAAATAAAAAAATTATTATTTAAATAAAAACAAAATAAATCACACTACATAGTTTTTAATTGGTAGCCGAGCAACAAGCTAAGCACCAACTCCTTTTTGTATAACAACACCCAATCTATGAAAAATAAAACTACCAAGACCACTACCAGCGTCATAACTGACTAAATAATTCTTCAAACGCTTGAAAAAACAAATAGCATCCTCACTAAGTTCCCCTAAGGTAGTAAGGCTAAAACACCCAAACCATAACCATGTGAGGTACACTCATTCAAATATTTAGAACGTTTACGTGAAATTGCTCTAGAGATAGCCTGGCCTGGGACGGAAGAACGGACACCATCTCCAATAAAGGGTGAGACCCCTGTGACACCCATACATATATCTTGGCCGTTTTCCCAATTGAGAACAAGGATATCCGCTAGACGTAAATCGTTATTATTATCTGTTATAAGACCCAAAGCAACCTCCTTGCGTGCATGGACACCAGATTTGAAAAAAATATTCATAATTACATCACGTACTAAGTCATGGAGGAATTTTAGTCCAATATCATTAGCATAGTGAAGCGCGTGATCACCAAAGATATCCATAGGCCTATTACAACATAAGCACAACCCGCCATCAACAAATAAAGGGATACCAAGACGATAAAAAACTACAACTCTGAACTATTTGGGGCCAAGAAATTTTAAAATGCGAGGGTCTAACAACATCACCCAATATTTCGATTAGAAATCTGTATGGAATAACTCCAATATACTTTCTAGGGAATAAACTAGACAGTCAGATTCAATCTAGAGAAAAAAGTATATCAAGGTGTTAATATCTCTATCTCTCGATTTGATCTATACTCAAGCAAATAGAAATCTGCAAGTCTTTATCAAATATAAGAGATATAAACTTGGATGGTATCAAAAACCAATATCCAAGGATCAATCAATTTTCAATCAACAACCAAAGATGTCACAATTGATCGATACAACGCACAACCTGTGATATTTCAATTATATAACAAAATATATTGCGGAATAGAAATATCACAGACACCAGAAATTTTGTTAACGAGGAAACCGCAAATGCAGAAAAACCCCGGGACCTAGTCCAAATTGAACACCATACTGTATTAAGCCGCTACAGACACTAGCCTACTACAAACTAACTTCGATATGGATTGTAGTTGAACCCTAATCAATATCATACTGATTCAAGGTACAGTTGCGCTCCTTACATCTCTAATCCCAGCAGGATACTACGTACTTGATTCCCTTAGCTGATCTCACCCACAACCAAGAGTTGCTACGACCCAAAGTCGAAGACTTGAATAAACAAATATGCATCACACATAAAAGTCTACGATAATAGATAAATCTGTCTCCCACAGATAAACCTACGAGTTTTGTTCCGTATTTTGATAAAATCAAGGTGAACATGAACCAATCAATAACCCGGACTTATATTCCCGAAGAACATCCTAGAATTATTGATCACCTCACAATAATCTAAATCGTAGGTAGCGAAACTAGACATTGCGGAATCATAAACGATGGGACGAAGATGTTTGTGATTACTTTTTATCTTGCCCTATCGGAGATATAATCTCAATCCAATTATTTAATTAAACTCGTACGATATAAAATGGCAAGATCAGATCGCTCAACTACAAGAAAAGTAGTTTCGCATGGTTTCACAATCCCAATGAAGTCGTCAAGTCATTAATCGACAGGGTCTCGAGAAGAAACCTATGATTAAAGGAGAATTGACTCTAGCAAACCAACTGGTATCACACATGAGGTGTGGGGATTAGTTTTTCCAGTTTTTAAATCAGGGTTTGCAATCTATGTTACCTTGGTAACAAAGCATTCAATATTCACTATTATATGAAAAACCTGATTTATCCAAGCTAATATCTTTCAACCGTTAGATCGAAACTTAGCTTGTCACACACAAATGAAATGTATTTCATTTAGGTTTGAGTAACCGTACCTAAACATGTACATTTGGTTGATTCACAAATATTTAACCAATGGTTAGCCATATGAGCACTTTCATATCAACCATACCCATCTTTCTCATAACTAGTTCAAATGACTCATAAAAACTAGTTCAAGAGTTGTTCAATTGCAAGGAAATCTTATGTAACTACACAAGACAAAATTGAAGCAAAATCGGTTTGATTCACTTGAATCAATTCATGAACAATATAGCCACGGTTTGGAAAGATTGCATTCCTTATTGATTTATTGTTTAAGTTCATGAACAACCGATTTGAGAAATAACCAGCTTGGGTATGCGTACTCTAGCTTTACCGGAATTGGGTTTGAAAACCCAACAGAAATTTTCGGATGGAAAACTTCCGTAAGTATGCGTACGGGTATGCGTACCTAAGGTGACTGGTTTATAAGTTCGTAAACTCCAAACTCAGCAGAAATTCACGGACATGAACTTCCGCCAGTACGCGTACCCAACATATCTCCTTCATCAATACCGCATGCACACATATGCACACACTTGGTTTCCGGTATATGGATTTATACACTAATGTGCGAACACACTATATATGCTTATATCTATAGGTGGTTACGTAATCTCAACTCTACATTTCAATCATTGAAACATTCTTCTATAATGTTATAATAATAGTCGTTAGACATAAAGAATTGACTATTGTCATCATATCCATTTTCAAGATTGAAACGTCATCATGACTTTCATCACGGATAAAGATGAAAGTGGTTAAAGCGAAATCTTACCAACACATATTTCGAGAAAAAGATGGGCGAGTAAACTCGGGTCGAAATAACAAATGTGTATGTATGAAAACTATCATACTTATACGAATATTGTATCAAGAGTAGGAGATAGATAGACTTTTGAGTGCTAGATAAGTTCAAGTCTCCACATACCTTTTTGGTCGGATGAAGTTCCACCAGTTCCTTGAGTAGTTCTTCGTCTTCGGAAGATAATCATCATGGAGTCTGGAGCTCAACTATACTTAACTATCCTAGACCGAGACTTAGTCATAAGTAAACTAGAAATCAATACATATAGTTTTTATTACTAATATTGACAAACATGCTTGAGATAGCAACGCATGCGAGTTCTACCGAGCAATGCTCTAACAACATTGATCTAAATTACTACAAGAAAATTGGACTTTAGTGACTACCCTGATTTAGCTGGTACAGGGACGGTTTTGGATGTTGGATCTCTCTAGCAACCAACATTGTAACAGATTCTCCCAGAGGCTGAAGACTTATTTGCTAAAGACATGTACCAACCGTGTTGCTGGAATACATGTCTTTCCACTACAATGAAGCGACTCAAATTTTAGTCATAACAATATTTTGGTAACTACCGACTTTCGCTGGTAAAGCACCTACTAAAATGCTTAACCCACAAAAAAATTGGAGGCTGAAGACTTACACATTGTTGGTGGAGGTGACCAATTAAAAAGGTTGTCTGTCGCTCAAGGATTTAACTTACTAAATTTTAGTTGTTTGGATGTTGGCGAAGATCTGTAGCCTCTAGATATATCGAGGCAAGAGTGCCTCCTCCAACTAAAATTTTAGTTGCTCAAGATCTTAAGCTTCCATTGGGTTAGTCGGATAAGAATTTCATCCGCTGATTTTTGGGTTGGTACAAGGGTTAAGCCACATTCTTTCTGGTTTTCCAAGGTTTCTGACTTCTGTTTTTCAGTTGTTCCAAGGGTTTGGCCACCACATTTGGTGTTGGTCAAGGTTTCTTACCATTGTTTTCAGGTAGTTCAATGTTAGTTCTGAGTGGGTTAAAAGCTCTTCCCACACTAACAAAGGATATCATCCATTTTCCTTAGGGTGTTAAGATAAATATTTCAGAAATTCAAAACTTTTTATTGATTATTTTCAATCATTGAATCAGGACAATTAGACCAGATGGGTACAATGAGTTAAAAGAAAATATTAACCGAGATAAGCATTCAGGTAGTTGACCTTCCGGACACTTCGTATAGAATGCACCTTCCACAGCTGTCATTTGACAGTTTCAGCTTGAACCAGGGCTTCCTCCTCTAGTAAGGCATGAAACTTTTCCTTGTTGATATTTGATTGTACTAAACTGAGAACTCTTGAGCAATAATAATGTAGTACCCTTTGACTTATGAATTACAATCAGCAATTAATTATAACTCCAAACAAAATTCAAAAAAGATAGAATCAATAAGCAATTAGAAATGTGAGACAATTACTATTAAAAGATCAATAGATTTGTGAAGCTCAATTATTGTCAACTATTTCATGAACTCTATCCCCGCTACTTCGTTCTAACTATATTATCAACTAATTAGTAAGGGAGAACTACAGTTGGCCCTATCGTAACTAACTGTGCAGGCAGGCAAAACTACATATTGACAACCTTGTACCCTCATCCCTATCAATACAAAGATGGCAACGTCAATGGACTATCAAGTTTCATTTATATAAGATTGAAGTAAACTGTTTCTTTTAACATCAAATTAACTGCCAGGAGTCTAGAAAAACTAAAACCTCATGTTTTCCGAACACACTCAAACCAGCAATTTAAGAGCTGTAAGAGGATGAATTACTAGGCTAACAATCAAAATCTTACTACATAAAAACCAGTCATTGTTTATGTCACATTGAAAAATATATTGTATAGCAGATTCAAAATTCTAAACCTTGAAACAACTAGTTTACATTTTTGTAAACAACAAACCTAACAATGCCTTCATCCTCTGTATCTGACACTTTCTTGAACAAAGAATCAATTATTTCAACTTTCGGACACTGGGTCCTAACTAGGGATCTATACTTGCAGATCAAAGGCCATTCCCTTGAGCTAACCACCAAATAAGCATGGTCCAAAAAATGACCAAACATCGTACAGTGAGACAAACTGCAGAAACAATGCCACGAGGTAAAGGTTAAATGCAAGAAAGCTTAATGGTTACTTTGGCATTGATCTTTAACATCACATTTGTAACATACTGGTCGTTCACTTTTGTCGGTGCAATACACTGGGTGACAACTCCAAACTATGTTGAGCATTTTCTCTTCCATGGTCCTACAATATCAACCATGATGAGTAAAATGCTAGGCACATGATTAGGAGAGGGAGAAATAGATAAGAAGAAGAAAAAAAGGTAACCGTAGACATCTGAATTTTTCCTCTCTGCTAGAATACAGAGAAAAAATTGAGGGGCCCAGGAAGCTTTGTTTTCATTTGAGCAAAAACATATTTATCCACATGGACATTAGTTGGGCGGCGTCTTTGTTGGGGACTCTCTTCGAATATGGCTCATTTATATCCTACAAGAGAGAAAGTAGCACATAAGAGGAAGAAAAGGGACACTTACAATTCCTTTTTGCTGACCACATTTGGTTAAGTTTTGAAGAAGAATAGGTATATTACATCTAGCTGAGAAACAGACGACAGCCCAGCGACCAATCTTGGTTGGTTCCACTAGTTTCTGAACACAAAGTACAACTTGTTAAGCATAATAGCATTCAGGAAATTCGCCAGAATAGCAGTGTCAAGATCATTCAGCACCTTGTTTGTTATTAAAACTCCATCTCCCATTACGTGGACAAAAATCTTCACCATTTACCTCCTCCAACTGATACAACAAAACAATACATGAAGATAAATTAGCATAGCCTCGCATTATTAGCTTCCAAGTAAATTCCTAAAAAGAACATTAATAATAGAGAATACGAAAGAAGAGTTCCCTAACAATGAATAATACCTTGGGAGCCATAAGAACACGCCCTTTAATTTGAGTAAACTGACTGCTAATTGCAACACCGCTAAATTTTAGCATCGACTCATTATCATAGTTGCTGATTTTCAAGACATGCAACACAGCTAAAATTAATAAGAAAAGTCAACAAAGACATGCAACACCAATATAAGAAAAAAAACTTAGTTGCTGATTTGGAATATAAAATGAAAAATGCGATCAATTGATACTGAAAACCGAATAGAACAAAAATATAAGAACTCACACTGATTTTGAATGTAGAGAGGGATGTTGTTCTAACCATACTGTAATTATCATTTGGTACCGAAGAATGAAGCAAGCAAATTAGTGATTCATACTTATTTTTACTTAAAGAATCCCCAACAAACAAGATAGTTTTCCCTTTGAATCTCTTCAAGAAATCTTTGCCATCAAACCTACAAAATCGAATTCATTAACTAGGATAATTTTTAACTGGTTCATATTTGGAACTAGCATAGAGAAGTTGTCATGTATTTGTGAAAAACATAGAGAATCTATGTCACCTGAGAAAAAGATAAACTGAGGCTGACAACATAGTTAAAATTTGTATGGTCTACACGGACGGAGGTTCCCCAATGAAAACACATAACTATTATCTGTCTGTCTCTCACTTGTGCGGCCCTTATTGGTCGTGCCACTAAAATACTAAACTGGGATTAATCTAATCATCATTTCTTACTTTCATGAAGTTACCCAGGTTATTTTTTTCTTAATCAGGATGAACTTCCCAAGATTATACCAAGAAACTCTAAGATTAATGAAAGAACAAGATGAATTTCATAATATGTACCTGACCAATTCACAACCTTGAGGCTTCCATTTATACTTTTCGTACTGGCTGTCAGGTCGACCATTGTGCCGACAATTGATCCCTATAAAATGTAATTTGTACCTTGAAGACGGTCACAAATCTCAGCTTCTTTCCGGACAACATCAAGAACTGAATCGATGAGTTCAGATAATGTCCTTCAGCCCATAACCATAGTAAAGGTGAAATCTTATTCACCCTTTCTGGTTGTTTTTAACACAGACATATTCATAACCATAATAAAAATCAAACCTAAAATTGGTAACACTATGAAATCAAAGTTTTTTTTTTGAAATCCTCATTTTTCAACTCAGGATTGACCATCATAGTTGAAATCGGACCAGAGATTGATCTTAAATACACATGCAATTGAACTTCAGCAAAAGCCCTATATTTTTCTTTCAAAAAAAAAAAAACAATTAAAATCCTCATTTTTCAACTCAGAATTGACCATCATAGTTGAAATTGGACCAGAAAATGATCTCAAATACACATGCAATTGCAGATCCAACAAAAGCCCTAATTTTTTCTTCATGTAATCCAAAAAAAAATACCATGTATCTAAATCGAACGGCGACAGACAAAATCAAACTCGAAGATCATACAAAAAAAAATCCAGAGATAAATGAACAGGTAAGAATAAAACCCTAAAATCAAACTCGAAAATCAAAACTAGCTAGACGAAAAGAAACCCTGGAATTTGAAAAGAGTAAGGGTTTCTTTATAGAAAAAATCGAAAAAACAATCTAAAAAAAATAATCAAATAAACCCTAAAAGTTAAAATCAAACTAATAAAAGTGAAATTAACACATAAGATAAAGGGTTTCAACAAACTCACCAAGGGTTGATTTGATTCATCTCAAACTCACCAAGAGAAAGGGTTTTTGAGAGGGGAGAGCTTCTTCTTCTTTTTTCTGAAGAAGGGGAGGTTTCTGAAAGAAACGGTGAGGAGAGGTAGAAGAAGAGGACTGAACTGAAGGAAAAGAGTTTTGACATTTGAGAAGAAAAAGAAAGTTGTAGATAAGGTTTTTTTTTTTGCGTTTTTTTTTTATAATAAAGTACAAATTTATTAAAAGATAATAAATAAAATCATCTCTTTTGGTTTGGGTAAAAATATCCAACCGGTAGCTTTTGGTAGTCTGAAATTGGGTGGAAATAATTCAATCCCAATTTGTCATTGTGAACGGGCGGGAAGGATTCCCTCGAAAGGATTCTAATTATTTTTCATTTTAGCATGAGAGGGAAAATTCCCTCAATTTTTTTTTTTTTTGGTAAAATCCTCTTTTCAAATTTCAGGGTTTTTTAAAATTATATTTTTTGTTTAGAATTTGGGTTGAAATATCTTTTCAAAGAAATTTATGAAATTGCAATGAATTATAGGGACGGTTATGTTGGAAATTGGGTACCAGAGGAATGCAATGAATGAATCACCGATGTCAAGACCTTGTGGGTTTTTTTTCGAAATAATATTTTTCATAATTGAAAAATATTTTTTCAGAAAACGCGTCTGTAGAATCGAATATTATCTACAATGATGAGTGGATTCATCGTTCTTACGAAATTTCCGACTTATTGTAGTCCATCCTCGGCTCGGTTTCATGCTCGGAGCAAGGTTCAGTATTGAAGTTGACGAAAAAGGGTGTGTTTAAGGTTTCAGGGAATATCCCGATGGAATCTTACCTGTTGATGGGTTGATTCATCGTTCTTACGAAGTTTTACGACTTACTATGGACCACTCGCGGCCAAGTTTCAAGCTCGAAGCGAGGTTTAGTATCGAAGTTGATGAAAAGAGGTATGTTTAACGTTTCTGGGAATAATCCCATGGAATCTAACCAGTAAATGGTGTAACCGGTTAGGAAGCAAGGCGTTCGCAAGGTAATTCAGGAGGTGTAACCAGTTACAAGCTATTTCGGTTAACATGAACTAATCTTAACTTTTGTTGAGAGTTGTGGTATAACTTTCATAGCCTATATGTTATGAATGGTGGGATTCATCGTTTTTGCGAACTCTCGGACTTAAAGTAGTTCACTTATCATGGCCAGTTTTCGATCTCGGAGCCAGTTTCTTCCTCGAAGTTCATGAACTTGTGTGTGTTTAAGGTTTCTTGGAAAATTCCCATGGAATCTAAAAAATGAATGATAAAACTAGGTTAATCGGATATCAACCTTCTCCAAAACACGAATCATAAAATATGTATAAGAACGAGAATCAATGAACCCCGAGAATGAGTAATCATGGAACTAGGAATACTTTGGAGTTATGTATTCTGATTAATCAGAGACGGAACGAGGCATATTTTGGTTCACATGTACATTGGTAGATACTGACCTCCAGATACATTCTGGTCGACCGGATATAGAACAAAAGCCGGTTCGGTGGTTTATTCCTAGATTTAGAGTTTATGTGTAGATATTTTAGCTAATCGGAGACAGGACAAAGAATGCATGTTTTGGTTTACACTGCTAGATATTGATATTCAGGCGTATACATTTTGATCAACCAGATATGCATCAACCTTGTAATTAAGGTGATGCATTTATATCATCTAGATTCTCTAGCGATAAACTCGCCAAGACAAATTTTAATTTTTTCCAACGAAAAAACTTTTCAAACTCTAATATCTTTGCGTACTTAATTAATAAACCATGAAACTAGGTAGTTATCATATCCTGGTGGATGAAAGCTACTAACCACACCAACAAACTAATGTTTTGGTACAAGGGTATACGAAAAGATTTACTTGGTGGCTACACATGGTGTCTTGAAGTATTTACCTTCTAGTGTACTTTGTAGTTGTCAGACCTTGTGGATGAAAGCTACTAACAACGCCAATAATTTGATTGTTGGTTGAGGTGTCTACCAACAGGTTTTTTCGTGGGTAAGATGAGTGGCAAAAGATATGTATTTTTTAGAGTGCGTTTTGGTTGCCTAAACATGATGGCTGGAGGCTAATAACAACAAATACGATATTCCGGTTGTTAGGTTGTTCATGCTATATCCTTGTACCCACTATCGTTGATGGAAAACTAGTGGTTAAACATTTTCGCCCACCAGACTTGTTTTTAGTTACAAACAGTTATTCCTGAAGAATTCCACCAACTGTAGTTGGTATGAAAATAGTCTCTAAAGCCAAGTTTTCTTGTAGTCCACTGATCGGAAAGCCAAAAGATAATCCTGAGCATGTTTGATCTGTTTGTATTGCCAAAGAATGGAGTCTCTTGCAGATAAAGTAAATTGGTCGGGGATTTGCTTCTTGATTGCATCAAATTAAGTGACTGTCAGGGAGTGCATAGAGGGTGATGGTGGGGGGTGGTGGCAGTGTCATCGACGCAAAAAGTGGAACGCAAACCACATACCTGAATGAATTTCTGAAGAGCCAACTGATAGGCGACCCCATTATCGCTTAATAAAGAACTACCAAGTATCACCTTCCGCACCGAAGCAGTCCGACTCTGAGAAGATAGATAACACTAGGTGCAAGTGTCATCCATGGTATATACACCAAGCCCTCCATCTTTGATAGGAAGAGTACTAGCCAGTCTCTGTTGCAAAGGCCCAAAACCAAGTCCATCTCCAGTGATTAAAAGCCTCAAATATTGGAACAAGTGGTCATTAAAGAGATCAGAGGCCTATTGTAGAGCTGCCGGATTAGTAGTGTGCATAACAAAATATAATATTGATACACCGACACAGTTTCGGAGTAACAACATCTCATTTTGGGGATCCTTGAGCTTTTTGATAGCAGACATTAGTTGAATAGTTTTATTCACCCTATTAATCGCCATGTCACTCATGAAATCCAAATCTAAGCTCACAGGTATACCCAAAATATTAACTCCCTTGCTAGGCCTACCAATATCAGGGAAAAAAAATACCTACCTCCATGCTACGTGGATCAACTGTAGGCCAGAAAACCTCAGTTTTCTTGATATTGAGATGAAGACCTCTCCTCGGACCTTCGGTTTCAATAATACTCAAGGATATGGCAACCTCCATCGTGTCACCGATGATAGTACCATCATACAGGTGCCAGGCATGCAAATAAATCTTACAACGAGAAGCAATGAACTTCACTAGAGGGTGAAGTGTCAAGGAAAACAAAAGGGGGCCGAGAGGATCACCTTGCTGAACACCGACCACAGAAGACAGGATGTATTGGTCGTAGTAAATATTAGCAGGCCTGGCATAAAAAAATTCAACCCAACGAGAAATACCTGGACAATGAAGCCGGGCCTCTTTAATATGATAAGACATACTCACCATGTTGAATGCATTCGAAAAATCAATAAGCAACATTGACATGCTATCTGAATGACCTTTCAACTCCAGCAAACCACTGACAGCACCCCACCCACCGAAACTCCAACACCAAATTGATAATCCCCCAAGTAAGATTGCATGTCCTTACCCATTGAAAAGGCATCCACCTTAGAGACCAAACGACGCAAAATAGTGCCAACTGCAATTGTCCTAAGACCGCCTCCGGGTTTGAGCAAAGGTGTAAGGGGTGCACAAGAAATAAGCTCTCCTAATACTTTAGGACACTTACCTGCCAACCAAAGGTTGACAACCCCGGTAATTGAAGCCACCAACTCGTCAGCAACAGCCGCTGCTGCACCACTTAAAGCATCGACTAAATGCTGAGCACGAAAACCGTCCCGACCACAAGAAGTACCTCTAGGAAAACTCTTAATGTCGCCAACGACAGCCCTTGAGTCAACCGTTATGGAATCACCAATTGAAACTTCATCCGGAATAAACAAATTTATATATGCATGAGATAAGTTCATGAACCAAATTTAGATTCAACAGCATAAACATTTTTTTTTTATCGAAAAAGAGTTCATATCATAAATTTATTTAAAATAAGGATACCTAATGAAGAAGAGAAAGAAAAACAATTCAAAGATTTAATTATAAAGATTGTGTCTGCCTTATGGTTCCATCAACTGATGCCTGATCTTACTAAACCAAGAACATAAAAAATTTGACATACGATAGATAACTATTAAGGTCATAAATTAAAGAGGAACGATTTTAGGGGAATTTTTTTTTTGGGTCGCGTATAGTACCTAATGTACCCAGATTTAGTTGATTTTTTTTTAGAAAATTAATCTAACAGCTAAAAAAGCATATCAGATCTTGTCAAATATGACCAGCCAGCGGATCCCTCCTCCATGACCAAAGTAAATGATCGTAAGTAATAAAAAAAAAATCCAATAGTCACTAATACAATACTATCTTAAAGATTTGTTTGATTGTCATTTTCAACAAGTCGACTTTCTTATCATCTTCTGGGATCAATTCTTAACCCCTATTCGTTCATTATTACTGGTAAGAACTTTAAAATATCTGATTGTAGGTAAGTTTAATCTACAATAAAATGGATTTAATTATCGATAAACCCTTTCCCTTTATATTCGATACAGTGATCGATGTAAGTATTATTCTTCAAGGTTTGATTATTGTAGTGGTTCTGGATTGAGTCGGAGTTTAAGATTTTTCATTTGATTTGTGATTTGAATTAATATTGTCAGTATGCTATTAATTTTATCATATGTGAATAAAAGGTTAATATTAATATGACTTTATTTTTTGAGCAAAGTTCAAGGAAATTCATTCTATCTCTGCAACAAGGTAATAACCATGTGTGAGTTGGACTCAGCTTGACCTGATGAGTTAATAAAATTGGTTTATCTCTAACTACCCTCCCTGGTCGAGTTAGTTCAAATACCCTGGTTGGGTTAGGTTAACTGCTCTGGGTTAGGTTAACTGCTCTGGTTATGTTAGTTTATGTGGGATGAAAGCAATAAGGTAGTGTGGGATGTTTTAGGGAGATGGTCAAAATGAACCAACTTATAAGTTCACTTCTTCTCCTTGAAGAAAAAGATTTAGGAAAACCAAACACATAGTTTAACTTAACATTTAATTCAATTCAATTCTAATTTCAGCTTCCTTATGTAACTGAATTCGTATGATTATAAAGAATTTAACACTACCAAAACAAAAGATTATGTTATAAGTCGATATGAATCCAATACTTCTCAAAGATGGTATACCAATAACATTCTCATTTGCTAGTTTCATCTTACCAATAATCACAACTAGAAAGAGAATTCATTCTAAGAGTTCTTCATTATCACAAACAGAAGATGAAACAAGTTTTGATTTTACTAATTAAGAACAACATGAAGTAATGACCCACCTTCTCAATTCATTAGTAAGTTTGCATCTTCTAGATAGACCGCCATTAGAATAAGAAATACAGGCTTGAAACATTTGGTTATTTCATTTCAGGACCGGGAGTTGGAGATTGAAAGACGGTTTGTGCGGTATTGTGGTTTAAAAGAGCAGGAATTAAAATTCAGTCAATTACAAAACTTGTTAGAGCTGGAGCTTGCTCATGTTGAGTTCTATAAGTTGATGGTTGAGTTTGTTGAAGCAGATAACAAGCGATTTGGAGATATGGTTGTTGAGTACCTCAAAATTGGTGGGAAACTAGAGACTGCGAATACGAAAAACTGTTTACTTGAAATGAAAGTAAAGAAGTTGTTGAGTGCAAGCAGGAAATATGTTCATGCTTCAAGCAAGAAGGCATTGATGCTACGATCCAAGGAAGATGAGATTTCGAGAAATCAAGAAAAGTTGGAACAAAGGGACAATATGATAAATGAAATTTAGGAGCTAAAAAAAAATTCTTGATCGATTAGAGGATGAGAAGAGCACCTTGACAGAGAAATTAGATTTAGCAGAATCATAAAATAGCACTTTGACTGAGAAATTAGAGTTGGAAGAATTAGAGAAGAACAGCTTGACAGCGAAATCAGAGTTGGCATAAATTTGTGCCTCATCAATCCCAAAGGTTTGCAATTGAACAATTTAATTATTTTATTTCAAAACTCATCTAGTACACTGCAAGTAATCTTATTCATGTTGTAAAATCAACCTTCACAGGTATCATGTCTTCAGATGGGCTTGGTCTCCTTCTAACTGAGTAATTTTTTTTTCTCAGATTGCAGAGGTGTCAACTACATAACATCAAGAGGACCAATTGTTAATTGAACTAAAACAGCTTCATAACTTGGGAAGGACTAGTTCAACGAAGAATTAAGAACATGAAAGCCATGAACAAGAAGATAAACATGATCCATTAAAATTGAACTTCAAACAAAAATATGAAGAGAATGATCATAACCCAGGTTATGATTCCGACAATTATTCTACAGATACTACAAATGATGAGTCACATACACATATAACCACTGATATGAATTACCAAAGAAAGACAAAACTACTAAAGAAGTTGAAACGATGAATGATGGGGCATGAGAAAACAAGAAAAGGATACTCGCCAACGTATTAATAAAAAGGAGAAGATTATCAAAATAAATGTTTTGGTCGACATTCCGTTTCAAATGAAGCTAATGAACAACATGTTGCAGGGAGGAAATCATGCTCAAGTTCATATTTTCTTTCATCCCACGCTAACCTAACCAGGGTATTTGAACTAACTCGACCAGGAAGGGTAGGTTAGTGATAAACTGGTTTTATGAACTTACCGGGTCAAGCTGAGTCCAACTCGCACATGGTTGTTACCTTTTTGCAGAGTTTGACTGCGCGTGTACCTTTCCGTGAAACAATGAATTACCTTGAGCTTTGCTCTTATTTTTGATCTTATCGGACAAAGTGACAGAATGAGAGGAAAGAATAACTAATTTGTATCTGGGGTATCTTGGTAATGAAAGGACCAAATGAGGGTTTAAGCAAAAATTTGTTTCGTTTTAATTAGGTAAATTATCCTGAAAAGATCGAAAATAGAAATAAAAAAGCTAAAGAATGAAGTTCTCGAAATATCTAAGAGTTTCTCCAATGGCATGTATGTGGAGATAAATGTCAAAATCCACCTAGGATGCATATCTATTTTCTCTAAAATCATTCTCCAACCCGGCTGTCATAAATCAATATATGCATGACTTTAGGTAGAAAATGTCAAGGGGAATGTCTAGTTTCTCACATTCCCCTTGACATTGTCTACCATCCTAGTCAGCTTTTTTATAATTAAAAATATATTTTATTTACCAAAATTAATTATAATACAATAAATAATCATTTTTAGATCTAATACAATCTTAAAATTACTAAACATAAAATTTACATTTAATAAGAAAATGATCACAAACAACACCATTGGAGTTTAATAAAAATTTTCACCTAAACTTCAGAAAAATTTGGAATAAGATGTCTTGTTTGTGTTGCCACATAGGAAATACATACAACAACCATTGGAGAATCTCTAAGTATTTCGATGAATAACTCGGTTTTTACCTCTAGTTACCTAAGGGTCATAGTAATTGTCATTTTTTCACCTCTTGGGTTTTGGCTTAGTTATAATTTTCTCCTTCAGCAACGAAAAAGTACATCATAATGCTTTTGGAAAATGTCACAATACAGGGTGCAATATAGAAAATCTACCTTAAAAATGCCCTAATTTGTTAGGTTTCTCGTTAAGTACACGCGTGTGAGTTCTCATGTGCGTAAAAAGACATAATTGCCCTAGCTTCGTTAATGTGATGCCACATATAGAAATCATCCGTAAAAAGACAAATTGGGCATTTTCCCAGAGGCCAAGAATTATGGTGACCCTTTTGCCTTAGCTATAACTTATTTAAAGCTAAGGGAAAAGGATCTTAGGACAACCTCACTATGATGCTATCCTATCCCTTTGCTATATTGCATGGAAACCCGGTTTCCTTGTAAATAGTGTCAAACGGATACTGGGTTTTCGTTTTTTTTTTCCCAATTTTTTTTTTTCCGATTGGAGTAATTGTATAAGTTAGGAGAGAAAAAAAAGGAGGCATAATAGGTAAAGAAATATTTTTATTAAAAAGAAAAAAAAGAGAAGTTTTAACGAATACTCAATTTCCATTTAAAATCCCACGGATATTCTATAACCGTTTCAATCGACAAACAGATACTCAGTTTCCGTAAAGTAGAAAATCATATTTCCATTATCTACAAGGTGGATCAAATGCAATCCACTAAGAGATATCGCTACACTAAAGCGATGTGGAAGACCATAATGGTTGGATTTGACTACAATTAAGTTATAGGGAAGCGCAATCGCTTAGCTTAACATAATGCTTTCTATAATTATGAAAGCTATTATTAGGGAATCACGTTCCAATAGAGGGGCTTCACTTGGATGTTTAATGACCAAAAGTCTGGTTATGGGATGTCCTAGGGCAATCACAAAATGTCTAAATAACCCTTCGTCAAATAAAAACCTAATAACTAAACCTAACCTAATATGATTTTATTTCAAAATTAAATCACTTCTTCTCCTCTTCCCCCAACCGTAGAAAAATCTTTGTTTCCTTTTTTTTTTCTCTTCAATTGAAAACATTTCATCGTTAACGACATCCTCCAATCATTAATGAAGGTCCCGATCATGTACAAGAATTTCAAACCCCTCAATCACCGGATGATTCAATTGTCATGGTTTACGTAAGGTAAGATTTGATAAACCTATTTTTATTTGTTATTTTTGTGTTTCATATAAGTTATATTGATTTGAATTTGTGCTAAAAAATAGGGTAAATTCAACTTCTGAATGTGTTACGAACGATTGGTTTTCAAAAACTTCCAACCGTAAATTTAGACATCCACATTTAAGTTTTCTAACCATAAGTACTCTACGGTTGGCTTCGACTAAGCTAAAACCTAACCGTAATTCATCGTTTTCATCTCTATGGCAGTTGAAATTTTCTTTATGAGTTTATTTGGAAATTATCACTAATATATTTTTATGTCATCGTTCTCATCTCTATGGCAGTTTTTCTCCTATTATAGTTAAGCTATGTCAATGACTTAATGTGCACTTTGTCGATCATTTGATGTAATTGCAATCTGAGAATGCAATGATACTTTAGCAACTTGTTTCGATTGTATACATTGGAGTCAAGTAAGTATGTGGAAACAAAAATGTGGTTAGATAATTTGGGGATCCAAAGTTGCTATCCGCACCTTATGCTAAAGTACTGTCACTTTCACTTATTTGAATTGGAAGTTTGAATAGGATACAACACTTAATTTTTTCATTATTCATTAGTAAATATGGTAAAAGTAGAGTCAAGTATAAGCAGAGTTCTATGTGATAGTTATTGTGATTTATATTTCAACTATATCGTTTAATACTACCAATCTAATTGTTTGTCTCTAAATAATCATATGTTTGCATTTCCTTCGGAAAGCTCAATTCTTGCTAGGTACCAACAAATGAGTACTAGGATACTTTAACTGTGGGTAGCAAAGATTTTGCCATCTCAGTTTTTTCATATTGTTTAGCTTTGAGGTTAAGTTAGATCCCAAGTTGCATCATTTTTAACTCAAGAGTATTATGGGATGATATTGAATCCGACAATAATAGCATATATATGTATTTTTCTTTGCTTTCATATCAAGAGAGTATTCTCCAATTCTACAAGAGATCAGTGACTCTGACAAGATGTGATATGCAAACAATGGCTTACATGTAACGGTCGACACTAGGTCTGTCGCCTTTGTTTTTTCAAAAAGTACTTAATGTTGTAGTAAAAGGTAGTAAGGTTGTCGTTCACTCGGACTTGTTGAAATTGATTTTAGGATTTAATAAACTAAAATAATAGAAAAATATATATACAAAATATTGTCACGGGATGAAGAATTAACTGGGACTCATGATTTCACTGTATTTCATATTCAAATGGTTCAAAAATTAATCCTAGGCAATTATAACTCAAAACAAAAGAAGTATTAACTCTATTCTTTGCCAAAATAGATTTCGTAAAACATCAATTGTAAATTACAAGCATAGTGTATCAAAAGCACCTAAGACTAAGCATACACTATCAAACAAGATAACAATTGATTAATAGAAATCATAATTCATTTAAAATCGGTGCAAAAAGTAAATAAAGAATTAAATAAATTACCATAAGGGTGAAACCCAACTTCCTCCGTTGTCCAAGTGTTAGGGTCTAGCTTCTCATCATGATAGAAACACACTCAAAAGTTGATTTCATTTATGCTCAAAAGTGGTTTACAAATGATGAAATGGGAGAAAAACAATAAAACCGGGTTTGTAACACTTATTTTTGTTACAAACCTAACTGTTACAGAGAACGATATATGTGTAGTGTCACTGTAGCACAACGATCCTCCAACGTGTGTCATTGTCACTGTTTATGAACGACAGTTCTGTAGCGTCTTATGTTCTTGGTGTTCTTGGTAGCAGCAGAAAATGGTGTATCGCTGCAACTCAAATTTTCTCGACTCTGTGAAGTTCTAACTTCTCCCCCTAACTCTCCATCAACCTCTTATGTGATCCCATAGGCCTATATATATTCATTTGGACCGAGAACAACCCCTCATAACTCTAGTATATCCGGCAGTTAGTCAAGAATATATCCATGCAAGATACGGGAATTTTCTTCCCTGATTTAATTCTTCACGCAATCCTGTTGCTGTCAAATATCCTTATTTGTATTCTACACGTTTCTGCTGCAACCAAGCTCTATCCAAACATGAGAAGCAGACGTACAAACACGCTGTAATCCCGTGGTTAACTCTTCATGCACACGTACTCTCCTGATTTCTTCTCTCCGACTATGTAGCCCAAATTTTCTGGTGGACTTATCAGTCCTATTTAGCTACAACATGCCCAACATGATCGATAGTAGTACTTGAATCTTCCTAAAATGCCTCCAAATCCAAAACGGGATGATCGGGTTTTTCAAGAGAAAAACGTAACTCCCTGACTTCTTCAAACTCAATCTCTAGCCAAATATAATCGATTCTAAGGCCCATACCATCTCTGTTATCCTCAAACAGAACTTCCCAAACAATTTCAGCCATTGAATCTCACTAGAACACCTTCAAACTCCGAACCATATTTCTGCCAGTTTCAAACATATTTTTCCCGCCAAATTCTGTTATTCAAATGAAGAAGATGAGGGGTTCCCTTAGCGAAGACATGGGCGCCTTTAACAGCTGGGGTGCCCTTATCCAAAATGAGGGTGCCTTTATCTCTTTTCTCCGGAGGTCCAAAAAGCATTTTTGAGAAACTTTTTCCGCACAAGTGTATTTCTCCAAAAACACCTACACAAACATAAAAACACCATAATAAGTACAAAATCAAGTACTAACAATAGAGACACTGAGGACAATTCAGACACAAAAATGTGTCTATCACTTATATGATTTTACTAGTTCCCATTTATGTTTATGTTTTCCATGTGATATCCTTTGTCTTTCTTTATAAAAGATTTGGTTTGTCAACATAGCAGTTATGTATAGTCAGATTTCTTAAGAAGAGCAATAGACTGTGGTTAGAACTTGGCATCTTAAACTGCTTAACAAAATTCTTCTCTTTTATTTGTGTGAAAATGCTAGCATAATATTTTTCTACTAACTCTATTTCATACTTCCCATAATCGCTAATGTATCCGTCATTGGTTCAAAAAATTGTGCAGGAGAATGCTTCGCAAATATGAAAATCCTAAGAATGATCAGGGATCTAAAGTAGGCAGAAACTTTAATTTTGCATAAAGTTGCGGAGTGGATCCTTCATATGCAACTTTCTAATTAAGGTCATTACGAAGAGGGGATAATTAGGGGCCTTCAGAATTTATGAATTCTATTTTTGACACTGTTAAAAGGAGTTACATAGGAACATGAAAGCAAGTCAAACAAACTGTTGATTGCATTGCTAAGAATAAGTGGTTGAAAATATGTATAGCCAATGGTTTCCATTTTGCACCAGTGACTGCCAAAGATGTTAATATTGTTGAAAGTTTCCACCCTGAATCACCACTGCCTGCTTAGTACAGGCAAATAGACAAAGATTTTGTCTCAATGCATTATGTGCAACCAGAATCCACCTAATCATCCTTATTTCTAAGGATTACGTGCAATCTAAAGCACATTCTAAAGCACTACCAGCATTACAAATTTACATCTCATTCGAAAGATCTATTTATCCATGTAGCCAGAACTTGTTAGAGGTGTACAATTCATTTAAGATACGTCGGAATTGTTCTTTTAGAGCAATTCCTATGGAAATGGAAAAATACAAAAATTTGTCCAGCCACGTGGATGGAAAAATTGAGTTTTCCACTATGGTAAAGCGTAGGGCATTGGACCAACAGACGCGCGACATGAGGACAAACACGGGCGACAGGAGCACATACTCTGGTATTTGGAGCGAAAACGCGGGCGTCAGATTAGCTGACGCGGGCGTTAGGCATGAAAACGCCGCATTGGAAAGGCAAACTCCAACATTCGACCCTCCAACGTTCAGATTTGCAACGGTTCAATTTTTTAAAACTTTTAAATTCGCCTCTATTTGCTTCATTTTCATTCACACCTCTTCCATTTCCTTCTTCTAAAACTCTTCTAAATCAAAAATTTCTACGTTTTTTCATTTTAATTCACACCACTTCAATTCCGTTATTCATTTACTATTCTAAATCAAAAATTTCTATAATATGAATATAGTGAGACATGCGGTGAATAGTATTAAGAAGAAAAGAGATCGAAAAAATGAATATACACCGTTTCCTGCCACAAGTGTAGATTTTTCTCAAAATCGAGAAGAAGAGTTTGCTAACCAAAAAGTAGTTGCTGGTCCATCATTAGTCCCAGGTCATGTGTCGAGGCATAATGAACGATCATAGGAATTTCATGTCACGAGGGGTGAATTTTCAGAATTAAATGCTATTTATACTAGTCTACCGCCTGCAGTCCGAGAAAGGGTTGACAGATATCCTTGGCGTGCGATTTATAGAATAAAGCCTATGAAACATAACAAAATAAATTACAAAAACAGTGATAGAAATGTGGTGGAGTACGACGCACACGTATTATTAAATAAACCAAATAATTAATCATAGTTGATATTATATTTGTAATAGGAATTACTCCCCTTGATTTGTATTTCATTGTTGGGATTCCAAGTGAAGTGGGAGACCCGCCACCATTCAACAAAGAGGAATGGGTTTTAAATAGTAAATGGAAGATTCTTTGTCCCTCGTTTTTGGAATCAGCAATACGTGTAGATTACAAAGAATTGAAAGGAAAAGGGATTAGATGTGCGGCATTGAAGCAATTCCTAACCCAACCTAGAAATCCAGAACATGTAGATGACTATCCTGAACCCGAAAGGATGTTTATCTTATGGGGTACTGTGTCAGGCATTCTTTCCAAACTCAACTTCTTTTGCTCATGTTGGTTGGTTTGAAGCGTTAGAATATCTCGACAAAGCACCAGATTATGACTAAGGATATTCAATTTTAGGAGAATTGTACTGTGCGCTAGATAGAGCGTCCCTGGGAGATGAAAAATTCGAGGGTTTCTGGTTCATCATTGAGGTAAATATCAAAATAATTATTTTTAAATTTATTATTATTACTAATGTAGATTATTTAGTCAAAATTCTAAAATTATGAAGTAATTTACAGTATTGGTGGTATACTTACTTCCGTGTTGGTAAACCAGTCCTAAAAGACCAGACATTTAAATTTCCAATGTTGGACATGTATATGAAGAACAACATATAGAAAAACACTGGCATCGATGTCTTTGGTTCCAGTTTTGTTCAAAGGTAACAGCAGATGACTCGGATCCACAACAACGTAGTTGTTCGCCTATACATTGTTTTATCGGAGTATAATGGTAATGATGGAAGACGTATTCTTGATTATTCTATGCATAGAGTTGTTTTTTACAGTCCGGAATCACAAAGAGGGGTTTGGTATCTGGGAGAAAGAGTGCAGTTCCAAATACAAGGTATATTTGCACTTGCAATTAACCCGTCACACCAGATGCAAACCTCCGCATCAGATTTTGATCGGCTGAGAAGAATTAATTGGACGAGGTATGAACTAAATACACCGAGGGATATTGATGAGGCGTAGTATGTAAACTGGTACACGTGGGACACGGAACATGCACGTCTATGGGTTAGATTTCCCAGGGTTATCCAATATGTCCCATGATCCAAACATCATTCCCAACCAACCACCGCCAGAAGAGCCAAGCTTTATTATTTATCCGAGGATGGGTGCAAGTTCTTCATCATCTTCATCCAATATGCCAAAAATTAGATGGTAGCTACAAAGTATTACTTCACAAGGTGAGCCGACCACGATTCCCGTTATTTCCCAAGGTATGGTCCGTGATTATCCTTACAATAATATGAGTGCTACTGACCCAGAGATAAGGAAACAATTGAACGATATGCATTGGCTTAATCGAAAATTAGAGGCGATGTACTTGGAAGAGTTACGAAAATGGAAGAGAAACACAATGTTTGGATTGAGTCCGCTTGTAAATGATGATGGGCGGCAGTCACAGTCTTCCGGTTCCACCAGGAGCAAAAACTCATCATGGCACGAAGATAGTGAAGAAACAGTGGTGCAAGAAACACAGCAAACACAACACAATACTTCACCACAACTTGTGCATATATATCAACCTCAAGCATTTCGGGTTGAACCTAGGCTCATTTCATCATCATTCTCGCCATACAACCAAAATGAATGCTACACACCAACACCACCACAACAACAAACCTCGTATATGCTTGGAGGACCGAGTACACAGAGTGCTTTCTAATCGCCTGCTTTCCAATCGCCATATTTTGTTCAGCCAGGTCTATCAACAATGGGAAATTTATATAATATGTTGGTAACTGGGGATTTCCCAGGTCTATCCCTAGGTCTTACTGAATTATTGGCTCCAGAAAATAACAATGAGGGAGCTAGAGATGAGCGACATTAGAGAGATTATTGTAATTTTGTTTTAGTTTTAAAAGTACGATAGTTTTAATTAAATAAAATTACATATGTTTAAGAGTTTTACATTGCCTTCACTAAATTATGATGGACTAACATTAGCTTCACTAATGAGAAGAAGTACTGGGTGGAACAACAACAACTACAAAGAAGGGGTTGAACAATTTCAACCTCTTAAGGATTTCAAAACATTTTTCGAAAGGAAATACCATATTTTTTCATCTTCGCCATTCAGCCAAAGATCTTGTTACCATCTCAGCATCAGTTTCACCTCTCAGTTGATATCGATTTACTTGTATGGTTAAAGCTACAAACTCACTTACTTATTTCTTAATTATATCAAAACGATGTTTTATGTCGCATATAGAACGACGACTCGGATTACGAGTGTCACTGCAGAACCCATCGTGAATAGCCGCCCTGAAATTCACCCCTGGATAGTTTTACGAAGCAAGCTGAGTAGATAAAAATACATAGTTTCTGCAAATAGATTCATCTTCTTCTTTAGCATACAGAACTCGCCGAACTAACCGGGGCCGAGACATGTTCAATCAACAATTGAGAAAGAGTGAAGAATGTGTGAATTTAGAGTTGAATGTGTGTATTTATAGATTTTAAAAAATGTAGCTGTTGGATGAGAACTCTTCGCAGTCGTTCAGATTAAGCCGTTGGCGCTATTAGAAATGACGTCCGCGCTTTTAGTGCTAACGCGCGTTAGGTACGCGAACGCGAGCGTTATTATCTCTGACGCCAACATTTTTTTGAATGACGCGCGTCTTTACACCAAACGCGCGCCGGAAGTTCGGACTCAGTGTTCAAACCATCAAATTTGTTCATTTGAACATCCGTTTTTCAAGTTTGTTCATTCCATAGTGGGAGCAAAATGAACAAACTCTAAGTTTTTTCATCCTATAGGAATTGCTCTTCCACGTGGAGTTAATAGGCCCACCATCATCTTTTTCTTCAGCATTGAATATACTGCTTGCTCCATTTTAGGATCAAAAATCAAAATTCAACGCATGAGTTATGGTTGGATCGTGATAAATCCTAAAACAAAAACCCAACTGTAACTGGTTAATGATTGGCTTTTCATAATTTTACCCAGTTATGGTTAGTAGTTTATCATCACCTAGCCATAAGTTAGTATTACGGTTGGCTACGAAGGGAAAAACCCAACCGTAAACCAGTCTAAAAACCTAAAAAATCCAATATTTGGTTGGGTGAATCACAATCTCCATCATGAAGTGTGTAAATTTTTTATTTTCTATCATATAAGGATTCACCCACTTCAAATTTCTCACTAAAATCACTCAATTTGGTTGAGTGAATCAAAATCTAGGGTTTTCAAAAAAAATAAAAATATTTTTTTTTTCCTTTTACTGCTCTTCCCTCCAAAAATCAAAACACTAACTCTAATTTGTGTATCTCTATCTATAAATCAAACTAATTTAATAACTAATACTATTACTAGTTTAGTTAATGTAATTAAATTGTTAGCACTAACTAAGGGAGGGTTATTTAGCCATTATGAAAATATTTAAGATAAGAATTTTTCGGAATTACTAACGGATGACCCATTTTTATTTTATTAGTGAAGCCCCTTTATCGTTTCAATAATAACTTTCATAATTATTATCATCTTCTATAATACAAAACGGAATAGGTCTTGGAGCTTGGACGGTCGGATAACATTTTGAGAAACAAACGTTGTATCCGACCATCCCAGTCTCATCCCAGCCAAAGATATCCGACGTATGTAAAATTTGTAACCCCCTTCAATTATAAATATACATTGATTATATTTACTCATCATTATGATCATAAAACAACATTAAATGTGACAAAAAATAAATAAAGATCATCATTTATATCTATTGGAGTTAAAAACATGTATACTTAAAGTTATTATTAGTAATAAATTAGCCACCTTTCATCAAACTATAAAGAAAGAACAACATTAATGTTTATCAACATAAGTAGAAAAAAAAATTATTTTTCATTTGGGAACCAGTTAAATATGATAAGGTACCATCAAGAAAAAATTCGAACAATAATGTGTATGCATGTTAATTCTAATAGAGCCTAATGTTGCGTAAACTAACCGTACTTCTGAAATAAAGGTGCACAAAGATTACAGTTGAGTACCTTTTTCTGTTCCAGTGTCGATTTTTATTTGACAAACTCATGTATTCAATGTTTAGTTGAAACTTTTGAGGAACTTTTGGATGTCATAATTACCGTGCAAGCATTCTAGAATAGATGAGTTCATATTAAACTCAAAGGGGTTTGTTAGTACTAAACTTTTAAACCTTGCCAAGTTCAAGATTTTTACCTGTTTTATAAAATCACAGTTGATGAGAGTAAAAAATTATTTAAATTATATGTAGTAAAAAAACAAATTATGTCCTTATCAAAGCTACAAGTAGGGTCTTCAAACGGAGGCGGATACATATGGTAGTTTTTTCCTAAAAGTGCACCACCAATAATTTAGGAGACTTGAATAATGTAACAAACACTTATACATTTATCACAGATCAGATCAAGGCAGTACCGAATTTATAATTATTTGGATGACAAATATCTAAGATTTCATTACTACAAGTTCTCATGGGATCAAAATAAATTTTATCATAGTTTATACTAGTATTTATTTAAATCATTATGACCAAAAATTATATCGTCTCATGCCGCGCCTTTACGACACGGATTATTTCTAGTAACATATAAAAAAATACAAGGGGAGATGTAAACGAGGTGTAGGAAAAAGTGTGCTGTTAATCAAAGAAGTACTTGGTTTCGTAACTTCCCCGATATCAATTCACAGATCTTAGAAGTTCACTCCCATTTTCCCTCTCCTCTCCATAGTCCCTACTCCCCACCCAGATTCTCAGATCTGACATTTCGCGCATTTCATATTACAAGTCGGTGGATCTGGATTTCAATTTCTTCTTGTAGTAAGTTGATTCGTTTTTGTTAGGTTTGAAGATTGTTAGTGGAAGCAGATGGATTTTGTGAAATTAGGGGTTAATATGATTTTGATTTGATTAGAGAATTTCATTCTTTTTGTGTTTTGATTTCGTAGATGAAGAAATCTTCTAGTTTGTTGATTGAATGAACTGAAACCTTCTCACAGAGAGGAGAGATGATGGTTGATATAATCATGGATGTGCTCAGGGCACTTGCATGCCCTAATTTTGATATTCTAAGAAAGGAAATTGACATTGCTCTTGAGCTGATAACTCCACTAACATTGATGAAGTTGTTCAAGCACTGAATAAGGAAGTTGTGAGCACTGAGCTTATTCAAGCTATACATTCTTGTGCAATAAAATTCCCTGAAGTGGCCAGCACTGTGGTTCATTTGTTGATGGATTTCTTGGGTGATACCTATGTGGCCTCAGCTATTGATGTGGTTGTTTCCGTAGGACGAGATTATTGAAACCAACCCTGAGCTTAGGGTTGATATTATAACTAGGCTCTTGGTCACATTTTACCGATACTCTCTGGAACCTTGGAGCAGTGCGAGGGAACTCCTGATTTCTTTTAAGACTCCTTTGGATCTTAAACAGGTAATCCTCTTATCTCTTTACAGCTCCATTCATTTATGACCTAATTTGATTTTTTGTCATTGTTCTGCATTCTTCAGCATTACTTAAATCAGTGGTTTTGTTAGTGTATTATTGACATTATAGGGTTCAACTAAGAGAGTTTTAATCTTTTCAATTCATCCAATTATCATTAGCTTAGAGTCTCTTTTATATCTTGATTTAAGCTCTAATTCTCTCACCGGAACCCTTCCTAATCAAATGGGTAATCATAGAAATCTTAGATTCAAGAGACTTGGTTTGAAATTTGGGTCTTCAAATAGACAAGACTATGGGTGCAATGCCGCTGTTATCAGACCTGCGTTCGAAGAAACCTTGTATTATGTTTTCCTCGCTACTAAATTTCATATTTGAATGTTAATAATTTTGCTTCAACTAACATTTTTTTGTTTCATCTGCATAGGTTCACTTCTTTCTGAAGGGAATAGCTGGAAATCTTTCAGATGTTAGGTTCACGTCTGAACTTATGGACGCTGGGTCTTCGTGTTGTAGCAGCCTTGGCATTGCCATGGCAACAAAGACGTTCATCTCTGCATGAGCATCCTCATTTCATTCTGGAGGTTCTTTTGACGAGGAAGCAACTGCAATATGCTTCTTTGGTATGGTGTATTTCCTTTTATTTTGGGTACCTCACAATGCTTTTATTCCTGTACTTCCTAATGTACTCATGAATTGTGACCACCATATCTGTTCCCCCCCTTTGTGAACGGATTTATTCCACATAAAGTTCTACCTCGTGATTAGGGATTGGAATATGCCAGTAAAGAAACACAGGATCTTTCTTCAGATTACCTATCTTTGACTATAAATTTACTTTTTTTTTTCTTCCCGTGCAGATATTGAAAGAGTTCCATCCTCGAGAGACAGCAACCTAGTTCTTACTTATGCTGCCAAAAAGAGACGCAGTTCGCTCATCTCATCGATATAAAAGTGCCCCTGATATAGTTCTTTTTAAGGTACACAATGACTTGTTACCACTCATAAAATGGTAGAATTATGAAGTACATCAGTGTTCTTGCTTTAGAGATGTCAATACCAGTTAGGCTGGCCTTTTGGGTTGAACAAGCTTAGTCTTAAATTAATCGTTTACCAGGAAACTCCAACTTCGTCGTCATTATTTCTTATGGATGCCATGCTTCATGGTATAAGTAGTATTATGCATCTGTTAATCTGCTAAGATGTCGGTCTCCAGGAATTACTTTCGTTGTGTTCCGACAAGACAGTATCTGCCGAAGGTGCCCTGGATTTATGCATTACTCAAATGAATAGTGTTTTAAACTCCCAACAGTTGCCAGTTTCCACTATACGCAACTACAGAAATAATTGGTCGAGCATGTCATGCGACAGAAACTTTTGTGCAGATGAGTAACATTATATAGGTATTTTATGAGGCAAATCCAAGTATTAACTTGTGAGTGAGTTTTGAATGACCATGATGAATAGGGGTGTCAAATTTTCAATTGGTTATATATGAAAAAAATATATTGCTTTTCTTGTTGCTTTTTCTTTTTTTGCTTGACGAGGAGTAATTATATTGGGATAACCAGGAGTAATTTAACCCAGATAACCAGAGAGTTTCAATGTCCCTGGTCTGGGTTAAACTTTCAGGTTTAAATTAGATTATTGGGATGAAGAGGCACTTCTCTTTATAACAAATGGGGGTGGGAACCCCTATTCACGTTGATGACAGTACTCTAGATCTAAATCGCGGATATCTTGTTCTGGTTCAGCAGAAAAGCAATTTCATTTCAATATTTCTTCTTCCAATGGAAGTGTGAGACAATTGTTAAAAAAAGAGTTATTCATTTAGAAATAAAATTATACTTCATTAATATTGTTGGATATATAAGTTAGCCACTATATAACTGGGCCGAGTAATACCTGAGAGGTACCAAACCCTGGAATAATTTATCTAGTTTGTGGAAGTGGCTTGGATTTTGTTTAATGGTGATAATGGCATGCTGCATGCTGGCATTTTCATCCGCTGTTAATTTCTTTAACTCTCTATTGCTGCATATGCAGGCGATCCTATATGTGAAAAGCCAGTTCAGAAAGCTTGTTGGAAGTTGTGACTTGTCTAGTACATATTCAGAAGGAAATAGGGACAATGATGATACATCTTCAGATGTTGGCAGTTCTAGTGTTGGTAGTTTGAGTACAGATAAGTTGTTGGAACTTCTTTCACAAGGAGATATATGGCTAGGACGTGCAGAGCTTCTTCAAAGTCTTCTTGGGTCAGGAGTTACTGTTTCTCGTGATGATATAGCTGACAAAGAGTCGTCCGCCCGTCTGTGTGACTGTTAAAATGGATATAAACGGTTTAGCATGGCTGTATACAGTTGCAAGAAGTGCAAGGTAAAAAATTCTTCGCGTGGAGCTCTCTATGATAGTTTCATGGTTTTCATTTATGTTGTCTATTTACCTTTCTGCCTCATATCTTTGATGTACTTATGGTGCTTGCCTAATATTTCATCAATTGTCCAGGTTGTCCAGGAAAGCTCTGTAATTGTTCAAGGTTGATCCGGCACCTGTCATATTGGAGATTATTAATATATCTGAAGGTGGTCCACTAGTTGATGTTTAAGCTGTGCGCTCCATGTAAGTTGAAATACAATTTGATATACTTTCCGTTTATTTTTTCTTGTTTTTTTTTGGCATGCATATCCCAGCGCAAAGCCTGGTTAATTTGAATTAAAGTCCATTCCTATTGTCTACCTCAATTGTTTGGTCCAGTTAGCAAAACTAAACGATTCTTGTCTTTAGTCTAGAAAGCATCGAATTTAGGCCCCATGTCCAACCATCCCTATCAACCATAATCTCCTCTAAAGAAGGCTACCGTCATTTTATAAGATCAAATTTAAATACTTATCAAATTTGGTATTTTGTGCTAGCAGATAAAAAGCATTCAACTTTCTGATAAAAGTATAAAACAGCTCTTAACGAATGTGCCCACCTTCTGCTCTACAGCTGAATGGGAAAATGATCATGCACTTGGTATTTCAATCTGTTTTATGCTGTGTTACAAGGACACGCCTAAAAAAAATATTTAGCCGTGTCAATACGAATTTACCAGGACATGCGTACTAATACTCCCAATACTTCAAGATACAACTGAGTTAGAAAACTTTGAAAAATTAGTTCCAAATCATTCCACTAACTTCTTATCCCGACTTCTTCTTTCTAGTGAAGTTTATGTAATGCCTTTTGGATGAATCATGCATATTATACGCATATATCTTGCAAATTCACTACCTTATATAGTTATATATCTATGTTAAACTACTAAATTCAGAGACATTTATATTCTTTGTGACGTGTCCACGTATTTTAGTTTTTCAAGTTATTGTGTCGAAGTAGCGTATTGGATACAAGACACCGACACCGTGTCCATGTCGTTGTAACACAGGTTTTATGTTCTATAAGGAGCTTCGGCCCCATGTTAAATTTGTTATTCAGGGGAAAAAACGGTATCCTGTTATTTATCGTTTCTTTGAGGTGACAGTATATCAACTGGTACTGCAGGTATGAAACATTTGGCCAAAAGTGCACCAACTATCTTGGACGATTCTCTATTTTCTGATTCACATCTGAATGTTCTATATATGCCAACTACATTTCCCTGTCCCAGGAGGTCCAGAGAGTTTCGAGGATCTCCAA
Source organism: Papaver bracteatum (assembly GCA_023529315.1). Classification (NCBI taxonomy): domain Eukaryota; kingdom Viridiplantae; phylum Streptophyta; class Magnoliopsida; order Ranunculales; family Papaveraceae; genus Papaver; species Papaver bracteatum. Next base: position 301,035 of record JAJJWX010003814.1, on the reverse strand, counting down.
ATGACCCCTCTGAATCGTATCTGAATATTCAAGCATGGTCACTACGACGCCGCTTGTATTCTATTTTTTCCTACAACTGGTCTTCCTCCACCTCCTCAGCCATCATAGCTTGTGTTACTACTTCATCCCACAAAGACCTGATTCCTTGGCAACTTATTATGGTACCATTGACGATTTGTGGGACTTAATGCACTGGTTATGGTGCCATGTCTGTTTTAGAGGAAGTGGAGTTCCACAAAAATGGTATCTACTTCGCCTCAGGATGTTGTAGTGAATCAGTACATAACTGCTGCCCTTACCCGCTTATGCAACTATTATGAAACCCATCGGCATTTTAATCATCTTTACAAGTTTCAGGTAAATTTAACTCCTATTTTGTTTGGGGTAAAAAAATCTGGGTGTTTTGTTTGTAATCTCTGTATGATCTTTTGTTTGAAAAGTTAGCTGGTGTCCGTCTTTAGTGAAAAATGTTGAAGTTACGTCTAAATTACTGCTAAAATGGTGAATAACATTGTGGAGAAAATTCCGATTTTATCTAGAATACACCTGTAAATGTGGGGGTCTTACCTTGCGATATCGCCTGTTTTCTGTTGTTTTCTACTTTGAGATATTGTTTAGCGGGTCCATAATAAATTTCATTTTTTGCATTTAGAACTTTTTTTTCTCATTGTTTGGTGCTTCCTTGGTTATATCTTTGATGGGCAATGAATGAACAACTGGCCTTAAATTATTTGTCTCTTCTTCACTATCCTTTTGTCTGATGCTGATTAATAATTCAGTGTGCAGGTATTAAAGAAAGATCTCGTTGCTGCCGGGCTTTGCTGTATTCAATTATTTGTAAATTCTTTTTCTCAAGAGGAAGCGTTGAAACATTTAGAGTATGCCAAGGTAGCTTGAATTATTACAAACTGATTTTTTGCTTTTACTTTCTTATTTGTCTCTTCTTCACTTTCATAAGCATTAAAGCATGTGACATATGAGGCCTAGACTCTAATGTCAGAAAGAACAAAAGTCATTGCATGCCCACAAAAGCTCCATCAAAATAATCTTTTTTATTGTTGCCTCGAGAAAAAAAAATGCTTCCATGATAAGTTTGCATGCATTCCACAAAAACTTTTCTTACTATTGCTTCATTCAACCTAATAGATTCTCCTTGTAATGGCTAGATTCGCTTTGATGAGTTATTGTCAGCACGACATGGAAAAGCAGAAACAGCAAAAATTATAAATTGATATCGTCTAGTTTCCATTGACCATTGTTGGGATTCTTTAGGGGTTATCTCTAGCTATTTTAATAACTTCACCATCTAGTAGAGCTTCCTGGTGTAAAATAATTCCTAGGTTTGCGGTGTTAAATACTCACAAAGGTAATTATGGATAGTTATGATGACAAATAGAAGGCAAGAAATTAAGCACTAACTGCTACAAAGTACTTTGACCTGAAGAGGCAGGATCCAACTTCCTTAGCCACAAAAGTGGGTCTTTACACCAAGTATAACCAAGTCCACCTCTGGGAAATGTCAACTTCTTAATTCGCGACATGTTTATGGTTAGGATTGGAGGGACAGTGGATGTGGGAGGTGCCTTTACTTCTTACCATTGTAAAAAAGTTAAAAGTTGCATCCATATCTGGAAATCAAGTGGGAGAGTGGTCCTTGTGTGCATTAGCTGTTTTACAGAAAAACTGCTAGAATATCATACACCATCTCTTTTGCAAATTCTGTGTACAAATATATTATGATCTCTTGGCGAAGAATAAAAATTGTGATGTTAGTTAATTGATTTTCTCAACATGTTATCTTATGCTGATCCTAGTATCGTTCATGCTACACAGGAAAGTGCTAGCCTGCGTGGTCTGTGGTCGCCTGAAAACTGCTTTCCAGATTGCTTCACGAAGTGGAAGCGTGGCCGATGTTCATTATGTAACTCATCAGGTCAACTAAAATGAATTCATTCGTTAGTTGTTCTCCGCTAATTCGGTTACAGAAAGCTACCATAAAAATAATTGTAAATGAAATTCTGTTACATTACTTTGCGCAGGCACTGCATCCAAATGCACTCTCTGGGTAGCTGATTCCGAGCTTTATATTCAAAATACTTTTGGAACTTTATTTCCTCCAATTTTTATAAATGTTTTGTTTGTAGAAAACCAATTTTAACATTAGGGTCCCATTATGGGGTTGAAGTATGGTGTGATTATTTGTAACATATATCTGAACGTGATGTGTGCAAGAGAACCAAAACAAGAGCATGGTGTAATTAGTTACATTGGACATTTTGGCGACCCTTTAACTCTTTACTGCCTCTGGAGTGCATACATGCAGGTCAAATTTCAACCACCCTCGAGGGTTAGGAGCCCTTTACTGCCTCTTTATCTTATTGCCAAGCAAAAATGCTCTCTTTGGGACTTCTACAGCTCACCCTCTAGTTCTTTAGTTTGCTTGCCCACCAATCACATGAAAATGCTACTCGTAAGCTAGAGATAGCTGTTTAAAAGTTCCTCCAAACAGACTGCCTAAATGAAAAACAGAAATTGTACTTGGGGATGCATTTTCAAGTGAAGTCGAACCAACATGCATTATTTGTGTCTTTTGTTGAGATTTCAGAAACATGAAATTGTTGCCTTCTGAAAAGCACGATTCTTGTTTCTTTCAGGGCTTATAAATAGTGTTACAGAGCACTGTAAGTTTACTCAATGCAGATCAAGCTTAACAAAGAGAAGTGCTAAAGAGTTGTAAGTGAGAGTTGTAGGGAAATGAACCAGTTCTAAGTGACGGTCTAAGATGTGGTTCAGTTTCCTCCAACATCTCACCTCCAACTTTCACTTATGAGCAAAAAGAAGCATGTAAATGCTTGAAGTAAGGACTGGATAAAACTAAATTGGTAGTGATTATTACCCTTATCAGTCTTCAGTTTAGTTTTCTCCAGTGTCTTACGTCCAGCATTTACTGCAAAACAAACACGGCTGGAAAGGAAAAACAAAAAATAGTCATGAAATTGTAAGTGAGAGTTGAAGGAAATTGAACCAGTTGCAGACTGCTATGATGTGGTGCAGTTGGGTTCAATTTCCTCCAACATCTCATCTCCAGCTTTCATGTCGAAGAGAAGATAATGTCGTGATAAAGGAGAAAATATGAACGTGTTGAAGTCACAGGTGAGAGTTGAACGAAATTTAACCAGTTGCACACTGCTGCAATCTGGTGCAGCTGGGTTTAATTTCCTCCAACATCTCATCTCCGGCTTTCACGTCGAAGAAAATGTTATGTCGATCCAGAAAGGAGAAGATATAAACACGTTGAACTCACAGGTGAGAGTTGCAGGAAACTGAACCAGTTGCACACTGCTATAATGTGGTGCAGCTGGGTTCAATTTTCTCCAACATCTCATCCCGGCTTTCACGTCGAAGTGAAGACATTGTCTGCAGTCTATATATGAGAAGATATGAACGGGTCTGTCTAAGTCATAGGTGAGGTTGAAGGACATTGAACCAACTGCACTCTTCATATAAAGTCGACAATTGGGTTCAATTTCCTCCAGCATATATTGCATCTCCACAACTTTGATGCTTCTCGTATTACAAATGATTGTTTAGCTGCAGTAGGCTGATAATATCCAGCTAAACATAGTGCTGTTGGCTGCAAAAGGACAATTGATTTGAGCTTAGCTAGAGACAGTGGAGAAGAAAAAGCTATGTCCATTTCATTACCAACTGAGCTTTGAAATATAGTGAGAATACAATAACTTAGACGTAGTCGGTCAGGTTATCCAGAGTTCCTGATATAAAAAATTCCCGTTGGTTTCAATAATTTATCTCACATTTATTTGTCATTTGAATTTGAGTTTATTTTAACTGGTGTTGTACCTTTAATTCTGATTTTTGAAGAGAAAACTTGATTGAAGTTTAGATACTAAACTTTGTCTAAATGGGTCTCGGGTTCTTGACTGTTTTGATTTTTTCGAAGTTGGTGCCTATGTTTGTGGAAATAACAAAAATGGTTACCCTAATCTTATTCAACCACCATTCAAGTTATCTGATGCAATAACATAAAACCTTGTCATAGCAAGATTATTATAGCTACATTTTTTCCATTGGAGGTATCCATTACTTCTTAATCTCTGAGCATAGATTTCATACCCGTTAGGCCCGTTTGTTCTTGGCAAATCTTTTTGTGAAAATCAGTTGTTACTGTGCTTTGATGGTGCTGCAGGGGGATTCTAGGTTACCTAGGAGCTGGGTTTGTTTGTAGAACTTCTAATGGAGCTAAGATTGGTGACGCTATAAAGCTTGACTGGTCTAAGCACATGCTATAGCTTTCTGGTCATATTTTTGACACTTTATTTTCCTGACATATGCTTCCAGAAAAAGTATGTGGTCAAGTCAAAGAAATCACCTCATGAAGAGGGCAGGGCAGTTGACCATGCCTGCCTGTTTGTAGAAGAAGTCCTTGAAGCCTTGAACTGAGCCAACCTCCCAATGAGCCAAAAATGACCAGGTCATTATTTTTACGTACAAAAAGAGCTTCTATCATTTCTGTAGAGAGTACATCAAAAACCAAACCTGATGGATCCCAAGAATAGTTGTGCGAGTACATCATCAACTGAATCTCAAAAGCCAATCGTAGAAACTCAGGAAATCTCATCATCATCATCAAAAGGTCCTCTTCGAATGTCTGAAAAAATAAAAAGGTACGATATACTCAGATCACCACATGTTGATAAGAAATCAAGAGATCAATTTGAATTGAAAGTTCACAAGACTTGTAAAAATTTCACATATTGGCCACGCTAATAAGGGGAAAACCGAATATGCCCCAGTACTATTCCCAATTACCAAACCAGACCAAGCAGAACAAAAAGGGTTAAATATATTCCTTAATTACGGTCATATCCCAACAGGTCATGACACCAGGCAGTACACGTATTATTTAGTGTCTATCCCAACATGTCATGACAAAAGTAGTACACGTATTATTTAGTGCCTCGTCAGCTGACACGTCGAAGAGTTAATACCTTAAAACAGAAATGTTCCGCTATTCTACTCCATTTCTTTCTCGCCCATTAAAATTCTAGGATTTCCGTTCCCTTCCCAATTCACTTATCATTCCCATGATTGAATTGAAGCAGGTGAAAATTAGGTTTGCTCACCAATTTTAGACGCGAAACTTCCCATATCAAAGTCACCCCAATATTGCTACTCAACCTACTATTTAACGACCTTGATTGGGTTCGATTTTCATGAACATGCGAAGATGGGAAGCTTAGCTGATTACAACATTGGTAAAATTCTCAACTCATTTCTTTATTTCTCGAATTTGGGATTTCCGATTTCCTATTATATACTATTCAGGATTGGTCATGGTGCTTAGTAACTCTTCTTTTTGATTTAATTTGTTTCATGGGTTGAAATCTATTTGGTTTCACATACAGATTTTGATTGTCCGTTGAAAATCGTGGATTTAGTGTTTTTTTCTGGATTCAGTTATTTATTTATAAAACGTAATCCGGTAATTCATGAATTTAATAGATCGTACATGAAAGATCTGTTGTAGAGAATGGTGCTGGTTGGGCGTGTGTGGCAATAATTTGATATTTTTTTTAGCTTAATTTGACCAACCAATTAACCATTATACATCTAGAGACTCTCTCTAGGTCATTGCAAACAGTTCTCCACAAATGAGTTCAATATGTAAATATTGAGATAAGTAATTAAGGTACTATTGCTCTACCCAAATGTCTTAGTTGCGTCTAATAAGTTTAAAAAATTTGTTCCTGGCAGGTGCTGCAGAAATATACTACAGGAAGGTGAAAATTCGATTGATGGTGGTATTATGTTTGGTTAAGAACTTCAAAATATACCATAAAATAGCAGAAATATACTGAAGAAAGGTGAAAATTCGATTGATGGTGGTATTATGTTTGGTTAAGAACTTCAAAAGATACCATAAAATAGCCTGCTAGTTTATAAGGCTCAGAGTAGCTTATGCCGGTAATTATTTATAATACGAATTCCATTGTCCTTTTGTTGTCATTCGAGTTTTTTTTATCGTATGAGCTTAAACATACTTGAGCCTGTTGCAAACTCTCTACGGATTTGTATGCTGGGAAAAAACGTGAGGAATTATTAGGGACAATTTCTCTTTAGAAATATAGTGGCTTTGAGAACTTGATAAAATCTTATTCTTTTCTAGATGGATTAACACAGTGCAAGATTAGAAAGTATGAATTATGAAACTTGAGCTTGAATTAGAATTGCATGTGAAACCCTTGTATGATTATGTCCAATTTTGGATTTATTAGATTTTCATCAGTCCTAGTTAAGGAAATTGGGGCTTAGCATCGCCAAAAGATAAGAATTTTGGTGGGTGGATTAGTTTTATAGTTGTATCATTGGGTAGGGGATAAGAGTTTGAACTAATGAGATATATTTTATCTCGAGAATCTGAATGCCATATATGTCGTTCTACTGGAACATTTACACAAAAAATTCCAAGCGTTTGTTTCTGCTTGTAATTGTTGAATATATACCAACATGTGATAGAATTTTTGATGAAATATAAAACGCAGCAAAAACAACGCTAGTAACATGATACGGTTGCTAAGAAAGCGTATACCTGTGCAGCTCAACAATAAGTTCCAGGCTATATAAATACTTACTCTTTGCTATATAAATACTTACTCTTCACTTCTTGGTCCATTGGTTGCAATTTTTAGAGTCACACCCACTACATGAATTCATCCCCTTAATAATTATTTACTCTTTGCTATGAAGCTATTTTAAAGTGGAATTTTCTTAAGTCATTTCTGGTATAGTTGGGAAATTGAACAATGGGAAGTCATATATTTCGAAACCGGTAGTGAAGCTGGTATTTTTCCTTAGTTTAAAAAAAGGATCACAAATCTAGTTTAAGTGAGATTACCGACTATGAAAACCTAACTTCTTTAAATAACATTGTGCAGTTGTGGAGGTGATGATCGTATTCGAGGGTGGAGGTGGAATACAATATTTAGTTCAGGCTCTCCAGTTCATGCCCAATGTATGCAGGTAGTCCGTTGGTAGGAGTAATTAGTTTTGTCTTCTAGATGATTACCGCGTGTTTCTGGGGGAAACTTTATGTTGTATTTTGGATTTTGTACATCTTGATAAAATATTTTCATTTGAAGAAATAGATTTGATGCCTGTGCTTAACTTTGAACCCTCGGCATAAGTAAGTTCTCAATTCTCACATTACATAGCCTTTTTGTTGTGTTTACATCTAATTTATTATTAAACTACCATAGTCTTACTCTCTTATTTGCGTAGGAACTTGCCAATCTTTAACTAATCTTATTATTATTGCTCATCCATTCCGACATTTTGGGTTTTAGATCATAGCTGGTTCAGAGGATGGGAGCATGCGAGTCAAGGGTGAGCTAATTTTTTAGTGGAAATGATCCTTCTGTGTTGCTTTGTTTTTCTGTAATCTACTATAACAATATGAGTGTGACATGTAACCTTAACCACTCACATATGTAATTTCAAACAAGACAATATCATATCTAGACCATAATTGTTAGATTGACTTTACTATTTCCCATGAACTAATATTTTGAGTCATGCTAGAGTTTTGGTTACACTTCTGCCATTTGACGTGTGGTAATATGGATTGCAGAAACGGATAATGTATTAACGTCATAGATCAAGAGAAACAAATAAAGTAAAAGGAAGCTTTCTCATGGGTTAGGTTCATTGGTCTGGATTCAATTGAAAGTTGGCTGGTAAAAAACTAAGAATTCCTTTTACCTATACTACTGCAATGCCTATTTTTTGTGGTATTTCAAGTCGTAGTCGCATCAAGAGATGAAGTTATGTTCATCTAGTTGACGAGATTCTCTATGTAGCTTATGCACACTATAATCTTTTAAATATTGTATCACAAACCCATGCTTCATTCCCCAAAACATGTTATTAGGGTTATGATGAATCTTTGTAGTTTATTTTATTTTATTTTTTTGTGTGTGTTCATTTTTAGGTTCGATGTAGGTATTATTAGTGATGATGCTGTAGATATGGCTGGTGGTGATATGGTTTGTGCTAGTGTTGATATGGCTAGTAGTGGTGATTATGGGGTTGTGAGTGATAATATGTAACATTTTTCAATGGCTTTAGTTTGTTCTTTATTTTAGAACCATTTTCTGGGCATCGCTTGCTTACATAGCATGATGCTATGAATTCTATATTCCAATGTGTTACTAAAGTTGTTTCCTAATTCTTCACAATATTTATTTCTTTGTTACCAGCTTTCCTTTTTTTGTTTCAGGTGATCTCAACAAGTGTTGGGGGTAGTAGCGTGAAGGTGAAAATAATTAAAAAAATATTGGGATTTCAGAAGGTAAACTCCACAGCATTTAGTCATTTTTAACTCGCATAACATGGAATGGTTGTTGTTTTTACCAATTTAATCTGGTCTTGTCGACTTAGGATTTTTTTCAAGGAGTATTCCTGGTCTCCTACATTATTAAACGTATTTTTCCATGGCATCAGTATCTGCTAAGGGAGGATCCTTAACTTTCTGTTGTGTTTAGCGAACTCCCCCAAACTCTCCAAATGCCAAGTGTTTGAGTATCTGACTGTATATTCTATACATGCAGAACAGAACGAAAATTTAGAAAACTTGGTGCTTGCTCATTTGTCACCAATGTGTACGTTGAAGCAAAGATCTTAACTAGTAATTGATTGTTCCCTCATGGCATTATGATGTTGCTGCCATTGCTACTTCCTTCCACCCCAAGATAATGTGAATATATTCTTTTGAGTTGGAGAATTTGATCGGTTGTCAGGCGACACAAATATAATTACACTTTCTTACTACTCAAAATATAAATATAGCAAGGGCAAGAAAGGATCGATCCCACAGAGAGGTCTAGGTTGCCTCGTTGTTTCGGTTTCCTATATAAAATACCGGGAGTTTTCTGATTTTTGTATACTAAAATAAAATAAAAACAAATAAATAAATAATCAAGTCAATTCAAATATAAAAGATATTGGTTAAGGATTCATCTTCATTCACCAACATGCTTTCAAAACAATAATTAGAATTGATATTTAATCTCAACTTTTATCAAAAGCCCTAGAATATCTTGATCGCAAGAATATCCCACTAATCTCCTTTTGTCATCAACAAACACATTAAAAGATGCGAGTATGAGTTCTATCTAAGAGAACAACCTAACGTGTAAAAGCACTAATCAAGTTTAATTCCCAAGATGCATTAAGTTCTATGAAATCAGGCCAATAAAAGCAATCGAACGTGGAAAGCGCACTAATTCAATTTAACAAAGGTTACGATTCACATATGATCATAAGAATATATCACTACACACCATAATCATATTTATGCTACTTGTATTCAAGGAATATCACTTTTAAGTATAATAAACCCTAAACTAGCAATAGATGTGAAAACAAACTCAACCGATTCGCGACTCGATCAAACTAGCATTCAAATCATACAACTATATTTTCAGAGAATTGTAAACGATAAATATGAGACAAAACTAATATATTGAATCAAAGAATCATGCTTTGTGAAATCCAATTATTCCATAACCAATAATAAAACTCTAGCTCATGTTCATGGAGTTCATAACAAGAAGAAAAAGAAACTCTATCATGTTGTAAAACCCTAGAACAAAGTAGAAGAAGATATTCAATAGATATTAATTCCAGGATATTCCCCCCATGATATGTCCTAGGCTTCCCTATATATAGAGTTTTGTAACCTCTTCTTTAAGAAAATTAGGAAACCTAGGAAAAATAGGAAAGTGCACCTCCTCTTGAATTGTGTCCCGTACATAACGCCCGGGACCAAAGTAGGTTGCCAAATCTGGCCAAAAAAACTCACGGCCGTGAATAACGTTTTGGATACAAGCCTGTTGGGCTTGCGCTGGTCACATTCTAAGCTCGACAAGCAAACTGGGCTCGCCCCTAATAGTCCAGCCCATATTTTCATTAATTGCTTCTTCTGAATTTCTATCGATACCGCCATGACATGCAGACTCTACTTCCATGATCAACTGCCATTCAACTCAACCGTATTATCTCAGTGCCATTATAACCCTGCATGTTCTTCTTCTTAGCGTCTGCCGATAAGTTCACGGCAGCAGCCCATCAACCCATCAATGCAGCCTCAGGAAACTCATTACTCTATTGAGTTCCTTCTCCCACTAATTCGAGCGCAACTCAATGCCAGCATCGATCAATCCAGTCCCAGCACCACAAACATAGCAGCATAAAAAATATACACTGTACCACGAATAACAGTAGCCATCTCCTTCGTTACCCATCTTCCATTTTCTCGTCCAAGCCAAAGCATACGATAACGTAATAGCACCCATTACCACTCTCTCCATTGCGCACAGGTGCATCCCTTCCGTTGCATCTTGGCAAAAGTCCATCGACAGCCAACTCTCATCACTTTTCTCTCCTGTGGTTGTTAACATCTCCAACCACAGCTCCATCATCAGTCCACAGTTCCAGCTGAACTTCTCAACATATCTCGTGCTACTGTATAGTAACCTCGACACACAGTTCGAACTCAACTGGTCTGTATACGTCGCACTGCCAACCAATGGTTACAGCTCCAACACAAAATCACCGTTAGTCGTCAGCTCAAACAATGGCAGCAGCTTCCTAACTTTCCCGGGTTGCAGCACTCTCCATCGTCTTGTCATTAAATATCTCATGACAACCAGCAGCTACCGTCCCTCTCATCAGACTTCTTCCATCAACCACCAGCGTCGACCTTCTTCTAAGTTTTATTCCACAGCTCGATAACCTCAAGTCTCAAGCCTTGTCACCTGAGAAATGTTAAAGTACCTCCCTAGGAAGTCCTCTTGTTTGTCTTAAGGTTTCTAGAACAGCTACTGGAACAAGGTCCTCTGTATGTCATATGTAATCCAGGAACTCCCACATACGCACTGGATAGTTTTAATTCTTGTTTGCTCCAGCAAAACCTCGATGGTGAAATGGGCCTTTGCCAACTGTTTCCGTATGCCCAATGTGATCTTATGGTTTTCCATTGCGACGAATCAGTAGCATGTCAAGCCCAACATCTATAACCCGGGCTGATTAAGCCCATGAGTAACTCTTCATACACAGTAAAGCTCAAAAACCACCTAGCTTGTGGTTGTACTGCCCTGAACTCCGGTGCGGCTACGATGTGGTTTCCCATGCAATGATAATTCCGTCTCTCTTTTGGCAAATTGGACGATTCTTGTTCTTTTCGCTCCAAATGAATGATTTCTCCTTCTTTTGCTCGTAATGACTCCAAAGTACCTATGAAAATCAAAAGAGAACATAAGATACATAATTCACACAAAAAAAGTATCAAAGAAAGCATAAATACTAGATATAAAATTAGGTGTTTTAGACACCTATCAGTTACTCCTTTGCTGACCAGATATCTTCATGAATTTAATTACAGTTGATAAATAATTTTTTATAGCTGATATTCATTCTCAATTTCTTCTTTAACCTCATCTAGCAGGTACTAGTAGGTGCACATTAATATATTTTAGCTTCATTTGTGTCGATGTAACGTTATTGACAGTGCTCTAGGTGTTTAGGACCATGGTATGCTGTGACATTGTTGCTCGTTTAACGGTTAAATAAAATGAGAATGGACTTGGATTCACCTTAGGGATGCAGTTTTTCATCCCTTCGTCCTTCAAAGATAAAAGTGGAATCCCTTGGATGTTTCTTGGAAGTACTTAAGTTTAACTCCCTTCTTTACTGACAAATTTCCAATTTTGTTATAACTGCCAAGTAGCAAGGTTAATATATTTCCTATGTATCTTTCTCTTAGATTTTTACCATTTTTTTCATTTATTTGTATACAGGTAGAGTTATTAAGAAGCTAGAATTAAGGAAAGCCATCGATATGCACCTGGTGATCCAATTGGATCATGGCTTCATGGTTTACTTTGCTTGGATGCGACAAATACTTATAGGTAAGTACTGAGGTATTTATATATTTCCTCTGTCATCAAGTGCATTGTCTTACTACTTTTTTTATTTTGCCTCAAGGTTACCTCCTCCAACCGAGTATGATCTTTACTATGTAAATCGAGATACTCTTTTCTCTTATCACAAAGACAGTTAACTAGTTCTACAGTTAAAGTTTCATTTTTTGTTGAATCCCATTGCTTCCTTGTATTCATATCTCTTTGACCTTGTCTGTGCAGCGGATGATAGCTCTCTATGTATCTTCTCACTACGAAAATTCTCCAAACGACTTGCAACTAATGGATTATGCTCTAGCACACCATTTGTTTGTTTAGCTCTGCTGGTATATTTTGAATTGATTTTAATATAGTCCCTCTGCGGCTGATGTCTCAGTCTATGTACGAATTATAACTTATGATGATTGTATATGCAGGTCATGTTGATGAGTCCAAGAATCACCTTCCAGATATATTGTGCATCATCCAGGTTTGTGCTTCCTATGTTTATCTTCCAGTTTTTTTTCTAATGTTTGGTTTCCTAGAGAGGTTTGACTGAGGGTGGTAACACTGATGTGAACTATATCTTTCGAGATTTGTTACTTTTATCAAATGTTTTGTTGTGCCTTATGCTTCAGTTCCTTTGCAACCTCTTCATTTTTGCTCTGTAGCTTTTGATCATCATGTTTTGGTATATTGCTAACTCCAGCACAAATTGGCTGAGATGCAGGAAGAGATTTTTTGGATGTTGCGCTTAATTCTGTAATCTCTATAGTGGATTATTCACATGGTCAAAGCTTAGTCTGAGATTGTGGTTTGAATCTCATAGTGCTTCTAATTTACATTTTGCTCCTTGTAGCGTTTGGTTAAACAAGTGAAAATGCTTCTTTTTGTTCTTTCTTGAAAACCTTTTCCATTTTAGCATATAACATTTACAGACACTAAGACACTTTACATTACCAAACATTGTTTACTATTTTGTTTTTCACTCGCATACTCTAGATTTTTGTTTATCAAATGCGCAGTTTATTTATTTTCTTAACATACCACGACTTTCATATTTTTTCTATCATCCATTGAAGTATTTGGCATGGTTCTGTGGTTTACAAGTTTGCCTCGAAGGGCAGATCTCTCAGCGGTCTGCAATGAACAATATAAAGGAAGGCGATTCTCCTCATGGAGGTCAGATTCCTTGGAAATTTTGTAAACAATTTCGTGATTCTATGTTTCCTAGTCTTTCAGGTGCTCCGATTGGGCAGTTTTGACTTGTTTGATCGTCAAGGTTTGTGAATGTGCACTTTATTTTTTGTAGCTAGGATATGGTTCAATGGCAGTGGAACTTTTAGCAAGGTAAACTTCTTGGAATTTCATTTATTTATATCATGCTTTTCGAAAGAAAATCTGTGGATTTAAAGACCCTTAAATGATTTGAATCTTTATGATCTCTAGTTACACTCTACCTACTATGCATTTATTTGAACTGCATATGTGATTTTGTTATACACATTCCACAATTTTTATTACATGAATTGCTCGTTTATTTGGCAATCATAATTTTGGCTAGTGTCACTCTTATAGACTGTAACCAACAAATCTCACTCTATTTCTTAGCGATGTAACTTGAAAGTTACAAACTTCAATTAGTCATTTTTGATTTTTGTTAATGCTTTGACTTCTACTTGTAGAAAATTCCTAAATGGTCATGTTGTTCATCCAATTTTACTCTCCTGCTGCAGCTATCGTTATTTCTCATGGGAGCTGCTTTTTGTTGTTCTTATCTGCTAATATTTAACAAGAGCCTAGAATGTATGGATGCTATTTTTTAGTAATTTGCAGTTCTACTACATGAATGGATTTCTAAAGCTAGTTTCGAATTTAATTATGCAGTCTGAGTCAGAGTTCTGACCACCGTTGTCAGAGGTTGAACAGGAACCAGTGCAACAAGCTAACGTGAGAAAAAGAGATCTTTTGTATCGACAATCAGAAGACCCAGATGTGGAGGATATTTTTGTTGATACTCATTTTAGAGGATTGCCTATTGCAATCTTCTTTTTAATAGCTTTTGGTTCCTTTTCCATAACCTTACGCTTGATAAGAGTTGTTCAATAAACAAATGATGCAAATAAAATGAAATTTAAGTACATTTCCAAGTCTACAAAGTGGATGCATTACTCAAGTGTTCTGACAAACCCTGTGAAGAAAATAAAAAACCTTGTACATCTTGAGACAAGTAAAATCAGTAGAAGTGAAGCAAATAAAGAGAGAGCATATTATAAAGCATCTTCAAAGCCTTCAAAGTTGAGATGGAATACAGGATCAGACCCACTAGTTGGTCCAAAATATTACTCCTAGATACATAAATACTGAAACTCAAGAAAAGAAGCAACACATGATCATTGTCCCATCCAAGTATCTCAGCTGTAACCTACCTATCATCATTGTCAATAGCCATCAGAATTCTTCAGTTGTATAACATGTACTTCGATGTCGCACTGAATTTTTTGTAACCCTTGATGACCTTGTTGGCAGCATCAAGGAAGTCATCTGTCACGGTTTTATTACATGCACGAATTGCATACACTCCAGCCTCGGTACACGCACTACAGATATCATCTCCTAACAATATAAATGAATACAATACATACATATAGTATTAAGTACTCCACAAATAAACAAATTACAAAATATTGATTCATAAAACTAGTTGTCTGAAAGAAAAATTAGAAATATACTATAAAAATGTGGTTGTAGCAACAAAAGTAACAATAGTAAAATGTGAACTAGTAGCAAAGCAAATACACACAGAATATGTCAGCAACCCATATCAGTGGATTTTGGCATAGGCGAGATAAGAGCTCAAACCTAATGTCAAGTTCACAGTTTTAGTATGAATTTTGGATATTTAGGACCTGCTTTCTACATCAGGCCACCAAAATTCACCTTGTATTAGGGGTTGATTTTGAGCTATCAAAGATCCTTTCATCCATTCGACTGAGGAAGTTTCACTGAGCGAATTAAGATTCAAAGCTTCACCAGTCAAACAAACCTGCAAGGGCACAAATTTGGAGATCTTAACATTTTTATGGAAATGCCCGAAAATCAAAGTAGGGAATAGACATAAGAAAAGCCTTGTAGGAACATTGTTGCCATGTTAAATATCTTTGTTTTTCATTGAGACCTGTCAATGTGACTGGACCAAGAACCCCCAGCATTCCATGTCCCAAATTGTTTGCCAACATTCTGTTCAACTCAACCAACAAGGAGAGCATAAGAATAGGAAGACTTGCTTGCGACTATCTAATAGCTGAGACGAAATACTAACAGAACAATAACTAACCAGGAGGCCAACATCTACACTTCACAGGGCAATCCTGTTAATGCCAACTATCGACTTCACATTGTTACTAAATGTCAGTTTAGGGTTATCCAAACTCCCATAAGAAGCTCCTGCATAAACAAAAACAATATTACTTGAGGGAAGATATTTTGTGGATGACAAAACATCTAATAAAAATGTATTCTCCGTGATATACTTTTGCCCATTTAAATTTGCTTACCAGATAATTAAGGGATATGAGTAGTCGTGAAACTGAGCTATAGTTAGATGGTGGCCTTTGCAGTGTTGAAAACAGTGTTTTGTAGTCTTAAAGAATGCTGATAGACCAAGTAGGAAGGTGGTAGTTTAAGCCCCTAAAGGAAACAGTTACATCGGAGTTTGCATCATTGTTGCAAGGAATACAGCACAACCTCCTGCCTGGTAATTGAAGACATAAGTCTGAACAATAAACATTTGCGAAAATATAAGTATAGATATTGGTTCCATGTGGTATCACTATAGGTTCATAAAACGATGGAACAAACCTCTTTCTTGCTCCCAAGAATTATTTTGATGGATTCGGAATAAACTAAATCTTGATCGCTTTATGAAGATCTCTCAAATGACTTTAATTGGGCTCCCTTGGTAGTCCTACTACATAAGAGACAAAAGATGGTAGTTAGAAATTTCCAAACTTCTACCGTTATATAGAACCAAAAAATGCAACCAAGATATATAAAATTCATTCTCATTGTCCGAGTTGTAAGCAGCATCCTGACATATAGCTACAACATAAAAGATGAGTGTGTTAAAGCTACAACATGAGATATCATTCAAATTAGAAATTCATTTCCTAAAATGTATATAACCATTTTTGTTTTTGTTTTTACTTGTGGATGCAGAAAGTCGCGATTGACTGTGATCGAAAAAAATCAAAGCCCTTCTTTTGTTCCCGTTGGCTTGGTTCCCCGGTATGGAACAAACCTACGACTTTTTCCTCATACTAAGACTTTATGTGGAGTCCCAAAGAACTTGTAACTTGGATTTTCAGTGATTTCTAGTCCTGTCGATGTTTTACCAAAAGCACAAAACATCGTACAAGCATATAAGTTTCTAGTCTAATTACATGAACCTAGTATCAAATTCGAATGTACAATTTTTGAATGAGTGTTCAGGTAAGCACATTAATGAATAAGCAAAGCCTATGATTAACTTACCATATTCGTCAACTGGGGAATCATAGTCATAACTAGTTGCTATAAAAGGACCACCGGCTATCCTCTCAAAATTTTCTCCTCCGTGAAACCGAAGCATAAAACCAAAAAAGAAGAAGTTAAAGATGAAACTAAACACCTTATGAACTATAAATACACTAAAATAAAAAATGCAACTACAACATAACCTTACGATGCAATATGAAGGATCCACCAGTTTGTATAAATTTGGCAATAGAGTAAGCTACATCTTCAGCAGGTCTATGAGGAACTGCAGCCCCAAATCCCGTAAACCTATAAATAGAAGAGATCCTTATAAGTTAATGATAGACTTATGAGTTCTTAAATAGGTGGTAAGAGCTGAAACACAATACATAAATCTAGCTTGAGGAGTAATAGGTGAGTCGCTTACCAGCCAGTCCAATTTTCAGTCCACATATTTGGCTTATGTTTCTTGTTGGGAGTGAAATATCACAGTAGAAACCATTGAAAGCATTTATCTATTATAAGTGAACAAAGCTAAGTTGGAAACAACAGAAATAGGTATTCTCAAGAAATACTCCCACAATATATTAACCGAATTATACTCAACATGACAGTAACAGTAGATAATTTTCCTGATTCCTTTAATTTACAAAAGCGTTCAAAAACTTCAAAGTCACAATACTGTCCTCAATCAGTGTCAGGAGTTCGGCATTCTGCAACCAAAACACACAAAAAAGGAAGATAAGAGATCCGTCGAAATTGCTTTAACATTTAGTTGCCAGATTAAACTGGAAAAGAGCTTCACAATCACTCTTCATCAAAAGGAGCAGACACGATCTAAGGGTTCAAACTTCAAGAGGATTAAACCCTTACAAACTTAGCCTAATAATACACTTACCAATTTGGATATTCAAAAGAGTGTTAAAACCTTCATCTTATTTAGAAAATATAAACAACGCATATAGCTTTCACTAGGTCATGGTTTTTCTATCCATAAAATGGGTTTAAATGAAAACAACATCACCGTATATCGTGGGATAAAAGGGACCATATAGATACAGAACAAAATCATAGTTAGTGAACATATTAACCCATAAGCATGCTTAAAATTTACAACGAAATGGAAATTCACCTTCATATTATATCATAAACATCATCAGCAATAAGAGACAGAATTATGCAGCAAGTATGCACTGAGTATCGACTCAGCCCAAATGTCCCCTGTAAATGGAATTTCAGCTGAATCCGGCATCTTTTGAGATCAATACTTGAAGACCTTCAATCCAAGCTTAAAGAGAACATACTGGACCAATTTCAGTAACAATTACACGATCTCCAGCCTGTTCAAGATCTCAGGCTCGACCCATTCCAACATCTCCATAATCGCAGAAAACAACTACCTTTACCAGCAATCATAACATTAGTATCCCTTCCCAACACCATAGGGAGGTGAGTGACAACATACGCAGAGGTTATCAGATTGTTAATCATAAACAAAAATCAAGATCAAAAATAGAACCCAAAACACAGAACAAATGTTGAATACATAACATTAAAATACAAGACAACCCTCCCTAAGCAGCTGGATTCAGTAGCTAAGAAACAAAACAGAAATACATCATCAACAAACTAATAAAATCCCCCAAAATACAACAGTAAACCCTGAAAATCCATCATCATTAACATGAAATCTGATCAAAGTACATTAAGAAGACCATGTAAAGAATAACAAGGAAAAAAATAAAATACCTTTCATAACGAGCTTAATAGTTCTCTTGCACGGTTTTTTTCCAAACAAGGGGTTTAGCTATGGGTCATGAAGCTAACATCTAATCTGCAAAATGACAACATGAAGAAGTCAGTTCTAATAATACAATTCCGGATCTAGATATACAATAATCATATCTTCGGATCTGCAAAATAAACCCATAAATAATTTCAGAAGTAATATAATTACCACAGAAGCAAACACTCTAAAGATTAGAAGACTATGGTTTCTTACTGTGGATACGACGGGGAAGAAGAAAAAACCCCTTTTGCAAAACCCGGACATCAAAAATGGAGAATACAACATCATTAATCCAACGAGATTTTGAAATCCCTAATTCTAGTTGTACTGAATCGAGAGAAATTACATCAACCCTTTTTCAAACAGCAAAAACAAATGACCTGGTCTCAAAGACCTAATTTCATACCAAAACCTATTATAAGAACCCTAACATTAGATCAAATAAAATAGAAGCAACTTCAGAATACTGATTTACTAATACCAATAAACCGACGGAAAAAAACCTACTTTTAAATCTATTATTCATAGAGAATTAAACAAGAAAGAAAAACATTTTTCAGGCTACTAAAAAATGGAAGAAAAGAGACCATAAAAGAAACCCTAACCTAGAAACAACAAACAATAATGACAAAATAAACCCTAATTTAGAGTCACCATCAAACCCTGGTGAGATTTAGGTTATTTCTAGAGGAGATTCGGAATGAATTTGCAAGATTTAGGTTATTTCTAGAAGAGATTTAGGAGGAATATGGAGGAAACAAAACCAGAATAAAATTGAACTCAATCCGAAAAAGCTAAGGGTGATATATAGACAAATGAGAGAAATTTGGATGGGGAAAGAGAACAGGAAGGTGAAAAATTAGAGGGGAAAGAGGAAAATGGAGCGGGAATGGGAAAATGAGTGAATTTTGGAAGATGTATGTGGGGAAAATTGATTTTGTTCGTGAAAATTTCGAGGAAGACTAATTAGCCGTGCGATCGAAGTTTATCAACGGCTGTCATCTATATCTATCTAGGCATACGGATTCTTCTTATATCGCCGATAATATCGGTTTTAGTGTATATCCAAAATATTGATATTTCACTGATATTCACTGAAATATAATGTCCCCGTTTCCGACCGATATTCATCGAAATCCGACATTGACTACATTGCGTGTGACTCTTTAAAAGATATTGTCATTCGTTCATCTTATATCCCATAGTCATACTTGTTATATAATCGACATAGGTCAATCTCTTCGTATATTCCAATGAAATAAAAAGAATTTAGGAAATTATCATTGACATACGTTAATCTCATAACTATCCAATAATATCAAATAATTCACGGAATCATATACCGACTAAAGTCAATCTGATCACAACACATCTCATGGTACCTAGAATTTAAGGAATCTTATATCGTCTTAGGTTAATTTCATAGTATATCCCATGATATTGAAAGGTTTCGAGAAATCTTATATCGACTTAGATTAATCTGACATCAACCCAAGAATATTAAAAAAATCGTGGAATCTTACATCGATGTAGGTCAATCTCATAACATATGTTATGATATATAAAGATTTCAAGAAATCTTATATCAACTTAGGTTAATTTTATTGCATATTTTAATAAAATATAAAGGACTCCATAAATTATTATCGATGTAGGTCAATCTCATAGCGTATCCCATGATATTGAAGAATTCGATGAAATTTATATCGAGTCGGGTCAATCTCATAGTATACCTGGCGATATATATTGAGATAAATATAAGATTCATATATCGACTCGGGTCAATCTCATAGCACACCTGGTGATATCTGGTGAATTATATAAATCATATATCGACTTAGGTCAATCTCATAATATACCCGGTGACGTCAAAAAAAATATAGGAATCATATATCGACTTATGTTATTAATATAATACCATATCTGGTGACCTCAAAAAAATATGAAGAACCAAATATTAGCTTAGGTCAATCTCATAACTTACTCGTTGATATGAAAAAAAAAATAGGGATTATATATCGACTTATTGCATAGCCGGTGATATTGAAAGAATTATATGAATTATATATCGACTTAGGTCAATCTCATAGAATACACAGTGATATCAGAAAAAATAACATAGGAATCACATATCTACTTAGGTCAATCTCGTAGCATACATGGTGATATCAAAATAATTACAGGGATCACATACCGACTTGGGACAATCTCATATCATGCCTGTTGTCCTAGAAAGAATATGAGGAATCATATATTGAATTAAAGTTGATCTCATAGAATCTTCTAATAAAATACAAAGAATTTGAGAAATCTTGTATCAACTAAGCTCGATCTCGTAACATAGTACAATAAAGTAGGAGGAAAAGTTAAGGAATTAATATCGACATAAGTCGATCTCATAACATATTCCAATAATACTTACTAAAATGAGGAATTGTTATCGACCTATAGGTCAATCTTATATTAATATAATAATATTTAATAATTTGAGAAATTATATATCGACTTGGGTCAATCACATAGCATGCCTCACAATATCGAAAAAGATTGAAAACCTTACATCGACTTAGTTCAATCTCGTCGCATATTCCAACGAAAAAATAATTTATAAATTAATTTCGACACAGGAAAATGTCGTGGAATATCCAATGATATTGAGTAATTCAAGGAATCTTATATCAACTTAGGTCAGTCTCATGGCATACCCGATTATATCGAAAGAGATATAATGAATCATATATCGACTTAGGTCAGTCTCATATAGCAACTCGGTGATATAAATATAATTATAGGAACCATATATCTACTTAGGGAAATGTAATAGCATACTCAGTGGCCTCGAAAGAATATGAAGAATCATATATCGGCTTAAGTCAATCCCATCGCATACTCGGTGATACATAAAGAATTATATGTATCTTATATTAGCTTAGGTCAATTTTGTATCATACTAGGTGATATCGAAAAAATTATATAAATTATGTATAGACTTAGGTTAATATCATAGCATACCCAGTGAGATCGAAAGAATTATTAAAATCTCATATCGATTTAGGTCAATCTCATATCAGAATATGGTTTTTTTAAAGTTTTCGGATAATAATCCGATGGAATCTTACCTTAAAATGGGTAGATTCATCTTTCTTATCAAGTTTCTGACATATAATAGTTCACTCACGGCCAGGTTTTAATCTCTGAGCCATGGTATGCAAACAGTATGCTAGAATATGGTTTGTTTAAGGTTTCGGGAAATATTCTGAAAGAATATTACCTGTAAATGGATGGATTCATCGTTCTAATCAAGTTTCCGACATATACTAGTCCACTCACGGCCAGGTTTTGATCTCTGAGCCATGGTATGCAAACAATATGCCAAAATATATTTTTTAAACGTTTTCGGATAATATTCCGAAGGAATCTTACCTGTTAATGGACGAATTCATCGTTCCTACCATGTTTCTAACTTACATTAGTCCAGTAACTGCTAGGTTTCGATCTAGGAGCCAAGTTATACATACAATATGCCAGGATATGGTTTTTTAAAGGTTTCGGGGAATATTACGAAAGAATTTTACCTGTAAATGGATGGATTCATCGTTCTTATCAAGTTTCCGACATATAATAGTCCACTCGCGGCCAGGTTTTGATCTCTAAGACATGGTATGCAAACAATATATCAGAATATGGTTTTTTTAAGGTTTTCATATAATAATCGGATGTAATCTTACCTGAAAATGGTTAGATTCATCTTTCTTATCCAGTTTCTGACATATAATAGTTCACTCACGGCCAGGTTTTGATCTCTAAGCCTTGGTATGCAAACAATATGATAGAATATGGTTTGTTTAAGGTTTCGGGGAAAAAAATCGGAAAGAAACTTACCTGTAAATGGATGGATTCATCGTTCTTATCAAGTTTCCGACATATAGTACTCCACTCACGGCCAGGTTTTGATCTTTGCGCCATGGTATGCAAACAATATGATAGAATATGGTTTTTTTAAGGTTTTCGGAAAATATTCGGAAGGAATCTTACCTGAAAATGGACGGATTCATCTTTCTTACCAAGTTTTCCACTTATATTAATCCAGTAACGGCTAGATTTCGATCTAGGAGCCAAGTTATACATACAATATGCCTGAATAGGGTTTGTTGAAGGTTTAGGTGAATATTCTGAAAGAATCTTACTTGTAAATGGATGGATTCATCGTTATTATCATGTTTCCGACATATAATAGTCCACTCATGGCCAGGTTTTGATCTCTGAGCCAAGGTATGCAAACAATATGCCAGAATATGGTTTTGCTGAGGTTTTCGGAGAATATTCCGAACGAATCTTGCATGAAAATGGACGAATTCATCTTTCTTACCAAGTTTTCTACTTATATTAATCCAGTAACGGCTAGGTTTCGATCTCGGATCCAAGTTATACATACACTATGCCAGAATAGGGTTTGTTGAAGGTTTCGGTGAATATTCCGAAAGAATCTTACTTGTAAATAGATGGATTTATCGTTATTATCATGTTTCCGACATATAATAGTCCACTCACGACCAGGTTTTGATCTCTGATCCAAGGTATGCAAAAAATATGCCAGAATATGGGGTTTCTAAGGTTTTCGGAGAATATTCCGAAGGAATCCTACCTTATTAAAATGGACGGATTCATCTTTCTTACCAAGTTTCTGACTTATATTAGTCCAGTAACGGCTAGGTTTCGATCTCGGAGCCAATTTATACACACAATATGCCAGAATAGGGTTTGTTAAAGGTTTCGGATAATATTCCAAAAGAATCTTACCTGTAAATGGATGGATTCATCGTTCTTATCAAGTTTCCGACTTATAATAGTCCACTCACGGACATGTTTTGATATCTGAGCCATGGTATGCAAACAATGTGCCAAAATATATTTTTTTAAACGTTTTCGGAGAATATTCCGAAGGAATCTTACCTGTAAATGGACGGATTCATCGTTCTTATCAAGTTTTCGACATATAATAGTCCACACACGGCCAGGTTTTGATCTCTGAGCCATGGTATGCAACCAATATGCCAGAATATGATTTTTTAAAGGTTTTCGGAGAATATTCCGAAGGAATCTTAGATGTAAATGGACGAATTCATCGTTCTTATCAAGTTTTCGACTTATAGTTGTCCACTCCCGGCCAGGTTTCGATCTAGGAGCCATCGTATGCATACAAAATCCAAAATAGTGTTTGTTGAAGAATTCAGGGAATATTCCGAAGGAATCTTACTTGTAAATGAATGGATTTGTCATTGTTATGAGTTTCCTACTTGTATTAGTCCACTCTGGGCCAGGTTTTGATCTCTGAGCCATGTTATCTATACAATATGCAAGAATATGGTTTAGTCGAGTAAAGGCTAGGTTTCGATCTCGGAGCCAAGTTATACATACAATATGCCAGAATAAGGTTTGTTAAAGGCTTTGGGGAATATTCCGAAATAATCTTACCTGTAAATGGATGTATTCATCGTTCTTATCATGTTTCCGACATATAATAGTCCACTCACGGCCATGTTTTGATCTCTGAGCCATGTTATGCATACAATATGCAAGAATATGGTTTAGTCGAGTAACAGCTAGGTTTCGATCTCGGATCCAAGTTAAACATACAATATACCAGAATAGGGTTTGTTAAAGGTTTCGTGGAATATTCCGAAAAAATATTACCTGTAAATGGATGGATTCATCGTTCTTATCATGTTTCCCACATATAATAGTCCACTCACGGCCAGGGTTTTATCTCTGAGCCATGGTATGCAAACAATATGCCAAAATATATTTTTTAAAGGTTTTCAGAGAATATTCCTAAGGAATCTTACCTGTAAATGGACGGATTCATCGTTCTTACCAAGTTTCCGACATATACTATCCACTCACGGCCAGGCTTTGATCTCTGCGCCATGGTATGCAAACAATATGCCAGAATATGTTTTTTTTTATGGTTTTCGGAAAATATTCCGAAGGAATCTTACCTGAAAATGGACGGATTCATCTTTCTTACATAGTTTTCGACTTATATTAATCCAGTAAAGGCTAGGTTTCTATCTCGGAGCCAAGTTATACATACAATATTCTAGAATAGGGTTTGTTGAAGGTTTCAGTGAATATTCCTAAAGAATCTTACCTGTAAATGGATGGATTCATAGTTATTATCATGTTTCCAACATATAGTTGTCCACTCACGGCCAGGTTTTGATCTATGGTATGCAACCAATATGCCAGAATATGATTTTTTAAAGGTTTTCGGAGAATATTCCGAAGGAATCTTAGATGTAAATGGACGGATTCATCGTTCTTATCAAGTTTCTGACTTATAGTTATCCAGTCCCGACCAGGTTTCGATCTAGGAGCCATCGTATGCATACAAAATTCCAAATAGGGTTTGTTAAAGATTTTAGGGAATATTCCGAAGGAATTTTACCTGTAAATGAATGGATTTGTCGTTGTTACTGAGTTTCCTACTTGTATTATCCCACTCAGGGCCAGGTTTTGATCTCTGAGCCACGGTATGCATACAATATGCAAGAATATGGTTTAGTCCAGTAACGACTAGGTTTCGATCTCGGAGCCAAGTTATACATATAATATGCCAGAATTGGGCTTGTTAAAGGTTTTAGAGAATATTCCGAAAGAATCTTGCTTGTAAATGGATGGATCGATGATTGATCGTTCTTATCATGTTTCCGACATATAATATTCCACTCACGACCAGGTTTTGATCTCTGAGCCAAGATATGCAAACAATATGCCAGAATATAGTTTTTCTAAGGTTTTCGGAGAATATTTCGAAGGAATCTTACCTGAAAATGGACAGATTCATCTTTCTTACCAAGTTTCCGACTTAAATTAGTCGAGTAACGGCTAGGTTTCAATTTCGGAGCCAAGTTATACATACAATATGCTAGAATAGGGTTTGTCAAAGGTTTTGGGGAATATTCCGAAAGAATCTTACCTAAATGGATGGATTCATCGTTTTTATCAACTTTCCAACATATAATAGTCCAATCACGGCCAGGTTTTGATCTCTGAGCCATGGTATGCAAACAATATGTCATAATATGTTTTTTTTAACGTTTTCGGATAATAATCGGATGGAATCTTACCTGAAAATGGGTAGATTCATCTTTCTTATCAAGTTTCCGACATATAAGTCCACTCACGGCCAGGTTTTGATCCCTGAGCCTTGGTATGCAAACAATATGCCCGAATATGGTTTGTTTAAGGTTTCGGAAAAAAAATCTGAAAGAAACTTACCTGTAAATGGAAGGATTCATCGTTGTTATCAAGTTTCCAACATATAATAGTCCACACACGGCCAGATTTTTATCTCTGAGCCATGGTATGCAAACAATATGCCAGAACATGGTTTTTCTAAGGTTTTCGTAGAATATTACGAAGGAATCTTAGATGTAAATGGACGAATTCATCGTTCTTATAAAGTTTCCGACTTATAGTTGTCCACTCCCAGCCAGGTTTCGATCTAGGAGCCATCGTATGGATACAAAATTCCAAATAGGGTTTGTTGAAGATTTCAGGGAATATTCCGAAGGAATCTTACCTGTAAATGAATGGATTCATCATTGTTACTGAGTTTCCTACTTGTATTAGTCCACTCAGGGCCAAGTTTTGATCTCTGAGCTATGGTATGCATACAATATGCAAGAATATGGTTTAGTCGAGTAACGGCTAGGTTTCGATCTCGGAGCCAAGTTATACATACAATATGCCAGAATAGGGTTTGTTAAAGGTTTAGGGGAATATTCCAAAATAATCTTACCTGTAAATGGATGGATTCATCGTTCTTATCATGTTTCCGATATATAATAGTCCACTCACGGCCAGGTTTTGATCTCTGAGCCATGGTATGCAAACAATATGCCAAAATATATTTTTTAAAGGTTTTCGGAGAATATTCCGAAGGAATCTTACCTGTAAATGGACGGATTCATCGTTCTTATCAAGTTTCCGACATATAATAGTCCACTCACGGCCAGGTTTTGATCTCTGAGCCATGGTATGCAGCCAATATGCCAGAATATGATTTTTTAAGGTTTTCGGAGAATATTCCGAAGGAATCTTAGATGTAAATGGATGAATTCATCGTTCTTATAAAGTTACCGACATATAATAGTCCAATCAGGCAAAGTATTGATCTCTGATCCATGGTATGCAAATAATATGCCAGAATATGGTTTTTTTTAAGGTTTTCGGAGAATATTCCGAAGGAATCTTATTTGGAAATTGGCGGATTCATAGTTCTTATCAAGTTTCCGACTTATAGTAGTCCACTCCCTGTCAAGTTTCAATCTCGTAGCCATCGTATGCATACAAAATTCAAAATAGGGTTTGTTAAAGATTTCAGGGAATATTCCGAAGGAATCTTACCTATAAATGAATGGATTTGTCGTTGTTATTGAGTTTCCTATTTGTATTATTCCACTCAGGGCCAGGTTTTGATCTCTGAGCCATGGTATCATACAATATGCAATAATATGGTTTGTTTAAGGATTTCAGAGAATATTCAAGTGGAATCCTAATTGTAAATGGACGGATTCACCGTTCTTATCAAGTTTCCGATTTATAGTAGTCCACTCCCGGCCAGGTTTCTATCTCGGAGCCATGGTATGCGTACAAAATGCAGAATAGGGTTTGGTAAAAGTTTCGGGAAATATTCCAAAGGAATCTTATCTGAAAAAGGACGAATTTATCTTTCTTACCAAGTTTCCGACTTATATTAGTCCACTAACTGTTAGGTTTCGATGTTAGAGCCAAGTTATACATACAATATACCAGAATATGGTTTGTTTAAGGTTTCGGGGAATATTCCGAAGGAATGTCACCTGTAAATGGATGGATTCATCGTTCTTATTAATTTTCCGACTTACATATTCTGACCCTAACTAAACCAATGTGGAGCCTATGTGCAACCAAATTTTCAGTGTCACGATTTTTATAAACGAGGGTCACCGAGATTTGCAACTATGTGTCATGATTTAGGTTAGCCGTGTCACTGACATCAAAAAAATAAATAAATAAAGTTGTTTACGAGAAAATATTCTTAAATATTCTGACCCTAGCTAATACCAATGTGGAGCCTATGTGCAACCAAATTTTCAGTGTCATGATTTTTAGAGCCGAGGGTCACCGAAATTAGCAGTTCTATGTATTTAGGTTGTGTCGCTGACATTTAAAAGAAATTTGTAAGTTGTTTACGAGAAAATATTTTTAAATATCTGGCCCTACATAATACCAATGTGGAGCCTATGTGCAACCAAATTTTCAGTGTCATGATTTTTAGAACCGAGGGTCACCGACATTAGTAACTCTATGTCATGATTTTAGGATAGCTGTGTCACTGATATCAAAAAGAATTTTTTTAAGTTTTTACGAGAAAATATTCTTACATATTTTGACCCTAACTAAACCAATGTAGAGCCTATGTGCAACCAAATATTCAGTGTCATGATTTTTAGAACCGAGGGTCACCTACCTTAGCAACTCTGTGTTATGATTTTAGGTTAGCCATGTCACTGACATCAAAAGAAATTTGTAAGTTGTTTATGAGAAAATATTCTGACCCAACCTAATATCAATGTGGAGCGTATGTGTAACCAAATTTTCAGTGTCATGATTTTTAGAACCGAGAGTCACCAACGTTAGCAACTCTGTGTCATAATTTTAGGATAGCCGTGTCACTAACATCAAAAAGAAAAAAAAATTAAGTTTTTAAGAGAAAACATTCATAAATATTTTGACCCTGCTTAATACCAATGTGGAGCCTATGTGTAACCAAATTTTCAGAGTCATGATTTTTAGAGCCGAGGGTCACCGACACTAGCAGATTTGTGTCATGATTTGGGTTAGCCGTGTCACTGACATAAAAAAAAATGTAAGTTATTTACGAGAAAATATTCTTAATTATTCTAACTATCTCTGTTTCATTTTCATATAGAATCTTTGAAAAAACTTTCCTCTCTAAGAAAGAAAGGACTTACTATCTTTGGGATCTGATGCTACACCACTGCTCAATACCTTAGTCGATCAACTCTATAACTTATAAGTTGATTCCTAACTTATATCTCATATCATGACATAAGTAAGCAGTTTTTTCCACCTTCTTTCAATCATAAACTGATCTCAAGTGCTCTGCTTCATTCTTGTCAAATGTAGGAACTTTCTCTGATGTTAAGCCCCACTCACAATTCACGCATCATTTTACTTGGTAGAGAACACACCTGCCCGCGCGGATGCTTCCATCGAAGGCGGAACGCTACCCTACCGATGCATTTTTACATCACACAACTTCGGCAGACCGCTTATCCCCGTTCATCTTCGGCGATCCCTACGATCCGAGTCCGAGCTATTGGAATATGAGGTAATCATTGAATTAGGTCGGTTTAATTATTATGGTTAATATTGTCTCAATTTTTTTTATTGGTTTTTATCACTGCCAAGGAGAGATTTTGGTGATTGATTTTGTAATGAATTCAGAATTTAATGAAGGTCTTTTTTTTCTTTTGTTTTTTATCTGATTTAGTTTGCCATGAGAAAGAAAAGGATATCGGGAGAAAACTATGTTTACCCTGAAACCAAATCAAGGGTTTTGTTGATCCTTAAACAAAATCAAAATTCTTGGTTTTTATAATTTCGGTGGTTCTAATTTCTATTCTCTGGTTCGGAAAGATTCCTTCTTTTGATTTGGTGTTGATCACCTCTAATATTTGAATTTTGGGTTTTGTAGTTTTGATTTGTAAGTTAAATTAGCTTTGGAAGAATAGGGATGCATAGATTGTTATCGGAATTAATAAATTTGTTATTTACAATTCAGTTTGTACATGTTTGCAGGAACTTAACAAAGGTATGTACAAGGTAATCCCCTGACTTGGATTTAGAGTTTAACCGATAAATAATTCTACCGAATTCCTCATAAACGTAAAGACACTGCATTCTTTTACTTCTAATTCTATAACATTCACCGTTTGTGTAATATAATTGTGTTTCTGTATTAATAGGTGTTTCTTAATGCTAACACAGAAGACTAGCTTGATAACCTTCGATTATGTGATGTAATGCTCATAGCTTGAAATAATACTGATGTGGAGCTTATGTATAGCCAAATTTTCAGTGCAATGATATTTAGAAACGAGGGTCACCGAGATTAGCAACCCTATGTCATGATTTTAGGCTAGCCGTGTCAGTGACATAAAAAAAAGGTTATTTACGAGAGAATATTCTGACTCTACCTAATACCAATGTGGAGCTTATGTGTAGCCAAATTTTCAGTGTCATGATTGTTAGAGCCGACGGTCACCGACATTAGAAACTCTATGTCATTATTTTAGGTTAGCCGTGTCAGTGACATCAAATAAAAATGTAAGTTGGCTCTTGGCTTCATATTTGAAGTACCACTAATATTGCTTGTTGGATTAGGCCCACAATTACCATCTCTACCATAACGGTATATTTGTCTCTTTTTCAATCCAATTATGGTACTCCATGTTTACGCATGAAACTTTATGTTACTCACTATTTAGGTAGTTAGTTTTCTGTGGAATCTTGCTTAATCCCTCGATGTATTTTGATTTAAGCTATTAGTAATACACTGTAAAAGCCAGCACTTGCACCCAAGTATATATATATATATATATATATATAGATAGATAGATAGAGATAGAGAGAGAGAGAGAGAAATAATATTTGTGAATAGTTGAGCACATTTTTTCTCTATCTTATTTCTTGGAGCTCAACCAAGTTCAGATTTGCTATGTAAGTTAAATATTTAATTAGCGGTGGAGTCCGTTGTATTTATTGAGTCCATTGAATCTTGATTTATGTAGAGAGAGAGAAAACAAAAAGAGGGTATTTCCATGGTGTGGATGAGCCAGACTAGTTTGTGAAGCTTGATTTTGGTTCTTCTTTGTTCTGTATGTATTTTCTTGGGGTCCTAAGTTAGCTCCCTATATCTGAATTCTGTTACGTTATTTTCAAGCACTAGCTTTTTGTAATAAACCTTTTTTGTTATTTCAGATTGGGATGGTGTCAGAATCTGTTGATGAAACTTTGGACAAAGATGTGGCAGAATAAGAACTAAAGAGATGACAAACCATGTAAACAATAATGACCCTCTTATCCTCTTTACTGCACAGCTCAAGCATCCTTCGGAGATGTCAGCATGTGCACTCTGTCAATAGTTGGTGCCTTGTTGCTGGGTGTTTTGAAATATAGCTGACAACATTTCCTAATGAGCAGATCTGGACAAACATACGGGAGCATATTTTGTATGAATACCAACGTGGAGCCTTTGTACAACCAAATTTTCGGTGTCACAATTTTTAGAAGGTCACCGGCATTAGCAACCATGTATCATGATTTTAGGTTAACCGTGTCACTAACATAAAAAAAAGTAAGTTATTTATGAGAAAATATTTGACCATACCTAATATCAATGTGGAGCCTATGTGCAACCAAAAAAATTTAGTGTCAGATATTTAGAACCGAGGGTTATCAAAATTAACAACTCTGTGTTATGATTTAAGGTTAGCCATGTCACTGACATCAAAAAAAAAATTGTAAGTTGTTTACGAGAAAATATTCTTAAATATTCTGACCCTACCTAATATCAATGTGGAACCTATGTGCAACCAAATTTTCAGTGTCATGATTTCTAGAACCGAGGGTCACCGATAATAGCAACTCTGTGTCATGATTTTAGGATAGCCGTGTCACTGACATCAATTTTTTTTTTTAAGTGTTTACGAGAAAATATTTTGACCTTACTTAATACCAATGTGGAGCCTATATGCAACCAAATTTTCAGTGTCATGATTTTTAGAATCGAGGGTCAGCGATATTAGCCACAATTTGTCATGATTT
Organism: Papaver bracteatum; assembly: GCA_023529315.1. Lineage (NCBI taxonomy): Eukaryota > Viridiplantae > Streptophyta > Magnoliopsida > Ranunculales > Papaveraceae > Papaver > Papaver bracteatum. The sequence continues at coordinate 269,853 of JAJJWX010003814.1, read as the reverse complement.
TAGGTTAGCCGTGTCACTAACATGAAATAAAGAAAAAGTAAGTTATTGTGAAAATAGTTTTAAATATTTTGACCCTACCTAATACCAATATAGAGCCTATGTGCAACCAAATTTTCAGTGTCATGATTTTAGAGATGAGGGTCACCAACATTAGCAGCTCTGTGTCATGATTTTATGTTAGCAGTGTCACTGACATCAAGAACAAATGTAAGTTATTTACAAAATATTATTCTAACCCTACCTAATACCAATGTGTAGCCTATGTGCAACCAAATTTTCAGCGTCATGATTTTTAGAATCGATGGTCAGCGACATTAGAAAATTTGTGTCATGATTTTAGGTTCGTCGTGTCACTGACATTAATAAAAAAGTTGTTTACGAGAAAATATTCTAACCCTACCTAATACCAATGTGGAGCTTATGAGAAACTAAATTTTCAGTGTAATGATTTTTAGAGCCGAGGGTCACCAACATTAGCAACTCTGTGTCATGATTTTAGGTTAGCCGTGTCATTAGCATTAAAAAAAATATGAAGGTTATTTACGAGAAAATATTCTTAATTATTCTGACCTTACCTAATATCAATGTGGAGCTTATGTGTAGCCAAATTTTCAGTGTCATGCAACGGTCATCGACATTAGAAACTCTATGTCATGATTTTAGGTTAGCCGTGTTAGTGACATCAAATAAAAATGTAAGTTGGCTCTTGGCTTCATATTTGAAGTACCGCTAATATTTCTTCTTGGATTAGGCCCACAATTACCATCTCTACCATAACGGTATATTTGTCTCTTTTTCAATCCAATTATGGTACACCATGCTTATGCATGAAACTTTAGGTTACTCATTATTTAGGTAGTTAGTTTTCAGTGGAATCTTGCTTAGCCCCTCGATGTATTTTGATTTAAGCTAATAGTAATACACCGTAAAAGCCATCACTTGCACCCAAGTATATATATATATATATAGATAGAGAGAGAAATAATATTTGTGAATAGTCGAGCACGTTTTTTCTCTGTCTTATTTTTGGAGCTCAACCAAGTTCAGCTTTGCTATGTAAGTTAAATATTTAATTAGCGGTGGAGTCCGTTGTAGTTATTGAGTCCATTGAATCTTAATTTATGTAGAGAGAAAGAGAAAAAAAAAAGAGGGTATTTCCATGGTGTGGATGAGCTAAACTAGTTTGTGAAGCTTGATTTTGGTTCTTTTTTGTTTTGTATGTATTTTCTTGTGGTCCTAAGTTAGCTCCCTATATCTGAATTTTGTTACGTTATTTTCAAGCACTAGCTATTTGTAATAAACCTTTTTTGTTATTTCAGATTGGGATGGTGTCAGAATCTGTTGATGAAACTTTGGACAAAGACGTGGCAGAATAAGAACTAAAGAGCTGACTAACCATGTAAACAATAATGACCCTCTTATCCTATTTACTGCACAGTTCAAGCATCCTTCGTAGATGTCAGCATGTGCACTCTGTCAATAGGTGGTGCCTTGTTGCTGGGTGTTTTGAAATATAGCTGACAACATTTCCTAATGAGCAGATATGGCCAAAAATACGGGAGAAGATTTTGTATGAATACCAACGTGGAGCCTTTGTACAACCAAATTTTCGGTGTCACAATTTTTAGAGGGTCACCGACATTAGCAACCATGTATCATGATTTTAGGTTAACCATGTCATTAACATAAAAAAAAAAAAAGAGTAAGTTATTTACGAGAAAATATTTGACCCTACCTAATACCAATGTGGAGCCTGTGTGCAACCAAAAATTTTAGTGTCAGATATTTAGAACTGAGGGTTACCGAAATTAGAAACTCTGTGTTATGATTTGAGGTTAGCCATGTCACTGACATCAATAAGAAATTGTGAGTTGTTAATGAGAAAATATTCTTAAATATTCCGACCCTACCTAATATCAATGTGGAGCTTATGTGCAACCAAATTTTCAGTGTCATGATTTCTAGAATCGAGGGTCACCGATATTAGCAACTCTGTGTCATGATTTTAGGATAGCCGTGTCACTGACATCAAAAATAAATTTTTTAAGTTGTTTACGAGAAAATATTCTGACCCTACCTAATACCAATGTGGAGCCTATACGCAACCAAAATTTCAGTGTCATGATTTTTAGAATCGAGGGTCAGTGACATTTGCAACTATGTTTCATGATTTTAGGTTAGCCGTGTCACTAACATCAAATAAAGAAAAAGTAAGTTATTTATGTGAAAATAGTTTTAAATATTTTGACCCTACCTAATACCAATGTAGAACGAGCCTATGTGTAACCAAATTTTCAGTGTCATGATTTTTAGAGATGAGGGTCACCAACATTAGCAACTTTGTGTCATGATTTTATGTTAGCAGTGTCACTGACATCAAGAACAAATGTAAGTTATTTACGAGAAAATGTTCTTAAATATTATTCTAAACCTACCTAATACCAATGTGGAGCGTCATGATTTTTAGAATTGACGGTCAGTGACATTAGCAACTCTGTGTCATGATTTTAGGTTCGTCGTGTCACTGATATTAAAAAAAAAAGCTGTTTACGAAAAAATATTTTGACCCTACCTAATACCAATGTGGAGCTTATGAGCAACTAAGTTGACATCTCCAGTTCATTTGAATGAGAATATGAGGGTAATTTGGTCTATATCTCGTAAAATAAACATCTCATATTTTACTTTCCAAGCTCATCCGAACGAGAATCTGGGGTCTATATCTCGTATTCTTGTAAGTGGCTCTCCATCTCCAAAAAATAAAAACCATCCCAAAGGGTTGATATCATTGAGGGTAATTTGGTCATATTTGCGGACACATGAAAATTTGTTGCCCTTCTCGGGCGAGGGTAATTTGGTCATTTCACGGGAAAATGAAAATTTGTTTCCCTTTTATGGTGAGGGTAATTTGGTCATTTAGTCGCTAACCCCTAAAAGGGTTTGACAGAGAGGACAACTCTAGTTTACAACTAGGACACACAAGAATAATGTCGAGATTCAAAGACCCCAGTTGCTTGAGGTTCTACTTGTATAAAATTTCAAAGTATAGGTTGCTTTAGGTTTAAGCTAAAATAGCTTTGGAACCAAGCCAAAAATATTCACTGTTAGATAAATATTTGAAATAAGATTAATGTATCAAGATATACACTATGGTTAGTTGTAAGCTGAGTATGCATACCAGGCGGCAAAATTCACTAGAGATGTAAAATATCAGTTATTCATGGTCCCTAAGTGGATTCTTTCATTTGGTATGCATAATCGGCTTACAAGATATAGATAGACCATGGTTTCTCATTCGGATTAGCTGGAGATGTAAGATATCAGTTATTCATGGTCCCTCAATGGATTCCGCAGTCTGGTCTGCATACTAAGCTTATAATATTATTAGAGATAGACCATGGTTCTCTTTCGGATTAGTTGGAGATGTAAAATATCAGTTATTCATGGACCCTCAGTGGATTACCCTTACCCGGAAAATTACAAAAATTGACTGCAAAAGTAACCAAATTACTCTTGTCGAAAAAAGTACATGAATTTTTACGGTTACCACAATCCGTCAGAGGGGGATCCAGGGCCATGAATTATTTGGCTTCAACTGTGAAATGAAATGAAATTATTTCAACTTTGAAATGAAATCATTTGGCCAGGAATTTACATATTTTATCATCAAAATGAAATAAACACTTTTGTTTATGTGAAATGAAATTAAAACGCATTAATTTTACGATTATTTACAGATTCTACTGTAGAAATAAACAAAATAATAACAATTTTTCAACTAAAAATATTTGTCATCTATTTTTGAATTGAAAATCTACAACTGGACTCTAAATTTAACAATTCTCATTCTTCATTTATATTCATATTCATTTTTTTTTACGTACACTTCGAATTTGTATTTAGTAGAAGGTGAACCTCATAGCATATCCAGTGATAATGTGCATAAAACTTGTGAAATTTTTTCCCCAATTTCATATGCTTAAACAATCAAATTTCTTTATTTGCATAAGTTTTGTGCACGTAGTGTTTCACTACACACGCTTATGCAAGAAATCCTTATGAACATTGTGGTTAATCTTGAACCGTCAATTGTGCGATATGTGTGAAAAAAAAGATTGATTTTTAACCCTCTATTTCAAGGAATCCGTAATAAAAATGACCATTGATTAGCGGTAATAAAAATAAATTGTTATCAAACTGTTAATGTGTCTCTTGTTCAACCGCATCTATTTCTTTACACCATCAAAAACTTATCAAGTTCGAGAAACAACAAAATCGCCAAAATCCCCCCCCCCCCATTTTCTTTTCTTCTCCAGGTTAATTAATTCTCCAAATTTCGTTTCGCCCCCTAAATTTTAAGTAAACACTATAAAATTTTAGCATAAGAGATGATGTGTTCGTTTATGTGTTCGATATGTCTTCAGGTTTTTCAGAGTAACATAATCTTGTTTGTCTCAACATTTTCAAACTTTTTAGTTTAACTCAACGAAGTTTACTTTAGTAACCTAATCAAGCGATTCAATTTTGGAACTAGAATATGACAACCAAACTAGACATACGAACGTGGTTTTAACCGAGTTATGCTCTAACAATGGATGATGCTATAAAATCGGCATAATTTGACATATAATCCAGTGTACTCTTTCGATATCATGGAATAGACTTATGAGATTGACCTGAAAATATATGATGTATTCCTAATATGTAAATCCATATGCAAATTTTCATTTATGAAAATTTCCAACAAATGCCGGTATGGATGGACGACCGGCAACAACGCCGGCACACTGTGTTGGTTGAATATTCCCTGGTACGTGAAACTATGGTTTGACGGCATTGATATAACTATGAATACCATGTCGGTCTAGGTTGTTCCGGCATGGTATTCATAGTTATATCAATGCCGGCATGATGTTTTGCAGGTGCAGCCATGGTGAATCCAATGTTACATTTGGAGAAGATTCAACATAAAAGACATATTTGTTGCTAACGTGAAGACTGAGAGACATCTCTTTGGTCACTCATCTCAACCAAAATTTTTGAACCTGACATTCATACTTCTAATCTCTCCCAAATGATAAACAGTTATTCTAATCATTTTCAAACTAATCAATCAACATAACTAATTATTATTAACCACTAAACCTGATTAATAAGGGGTAGATTATGAATTAGTGAAAATACATGGATATGAGGTGACCTTGATTTACTATTTAAATCCCGTTTTTGTCTTTTTCCTATATCCCTCAGTTAGTATAAGTATCCCAAATAGCGCGTTCTTATATAAATCTAAATACTTAAAGGCCTAGACAAATAAAGCTCCCACGTTGAACGATGAGGAAACCCTCGTTTTCTATTGGCCGAAATAGGTCTTTTTTGAGTTTTGTGAAATGAGCGTTTTGGTGAGACAGTTGGCAACGTATGATTGGTTTCAAAAGAATAGGAACAATATTAAAAAAATGAAACCAAATTCAATTTGGAGTTTATGACGTGACAATATTTAGGTGAGGACACTTGACAACATATGATTGGTTTAAAAATTACAAACTTAAAAGGAAAGCCTAACTTACTGTGTTTGAAATTTTATGAAAGTCCAAATTCAATTTGGAAATAGAGTAATTACTATATTAGGACTATTTTTTGCAAATTAACATATAATTAAAAAGGGAAATGATCCACACATTTTCTGCGAAAATAAAATAAATAAATAAATAAAATTTGCAAATATTGTCTACCTATTTAATGTATTTGCCCCGCTACACCAAATCAAAAATACATCTCCATGGGGTGGGGAGAAGCCCTGCGCACACCAAATCAAAAATGCATTTCCAAGAGACGGGGCTAAGCCCCGTGCACACCAAGTTAAAAGGAAAATAAATAAATAAATCTGCACATATTTTCCACTTATTTAATGTAATTGCCCCGCCACACCAAATCAAAACTACATCTCCACAGGGAGGGGAGAAGCCCCGCACATATCAAATTAAAAGGAAAAATATAAATAAAATTTTCACATATTTTCCACCAATTTAATGTATTTGCCCCGTCACACTAAATCAAAAATACATCTCCACGAGGTGGGGAGAAGCCCCGCGCACACCAAATCAAAAATAAAAAACCACAGGGTAGGGTAAAGCCCCGCGAACACCAAGTTAAAAGAAATATATTCCCTGTACAAAACACGGGCACAAATCTAATACCATAGTATATGGATAATCTCCCATCCAACAGATGGAAAATTGCTGCCATAATTTGGGTTGAAATAAAAAATTGACGCGTAAACTATTTAGTGTGCGCCAAAAATTTGGGCTGAAATCCAAAATTCGGGCCCTAAATTCGGTCAGATTGTAGTTGGATGTTCACTTGTTGCCCTAATCTCATTTGGTCGGGAAGAATCTCTCTCTCATAGGAAATGAAAACCCAAATTTACCACGATAACCAAATCTCCTTCCCCTTGTTCTTATCGCTCAACTCTTTCTCTATTTACAAATTAAATCGATATCAAAAACATCTTCTGATATGTTTAATCAATACCGAACCAAACCCATATCTGAAATCAATGATAAAGAGAGGTGTTGTAGGATCCTAACAGGAGGTAATTAATCTTTACACCTATTAATGTTTTCTTTTATGAGTTGTTCAAAACGATTTAAATTTGATACCTAGGTTTTGGTTTCAAATCTCTGTTAAAATTAGAGACTTTTAGAGTTAGGGTTTCTACTAATATTCGTAATCTCTTATTCTCCTTCTGTTTTCTTAGTATCTTTTTCAGGTTTTTGTTTTTTTCTTTCATCCCGATTCTTTTCACTGCAACACCTAAGAGTTTGAAATTGGGGAAATCTTGAGTTCTTGTTGAGTTTTCTTGTGCTTATGGACCAACATGCTTTCGAAACTGAATGAATTTTATTCACCCGAAGAAAGTTACAATGTTTCTACTTTTTATTCAGATCTTTATTTCTTCTTCAAGTCGATAATCTATTCTTGTCAAATCCAGGGTTTTAAGTATGGTATTTGTTTGATTTCGGGGTTCCGTTCAATTTGGGGTTTTTAATCTATTTGTTAATTCTATTTTATGCTGTTAATGTTGTATAATTGATTGAAAGTCGGATTACTTCTATTATGGAAGTGGGTTTTTGATTTGAAGTGGTTTAAGAATTTTAGGTACTATTGAGATGGTTGGTGGTGAGTTTGGTGATATTGTCTTCTCCTGAGGTAAAGTAGAGTTCCGTTCTTAGCAAACTATGGTGTTTCTAATTTATTGTGACAAAACAATCTTTGTATTCCAGGGGAAGGCCTCTTGACCTAAGTACGAGTCTAGGTCTAATGTGCCAAAAACTGATTTATGCGTACTGGGGTCATGTACTGATTTATGTGTAATGGGGTCATGTATGTTGGATATATGATTTTATTGGTTTGTTTCTGCAGGGATTATTGAGATGGAAGGAGGATTACCGCCAGATTTTCTTGGGATAATCTATAAGAAACTATCTCTACGAGATATTCTGATTGTGATTCCTAGTTCGGAAACCATGTGACATTGTTGTTGGACCTTACTGTTGGTTGGTTATTGTATTGAGAATTGGAGTTGCTTCTGATTATCAGTAACTGCAGTATTACTCTGGTCTTTCAGAAACCTTATTTATTCCATAATTGAGTGGTAGTAACTGGTTCTGATGCCGATTTGGTGTATTTTCGTGTTTTTTGCCTGAAATAAGGCATTTGTTTATTTTTCGATGCATTTAAAGCTTGGACCTATAATGATTTTACCCCTTCATTTTTGCAGGAGAAAGACCTTCATGATGAAATTCAGGAGGTTAGATCTGGATTGCTAAATCAAAGGTGTAAATGTCAAGACAAACTTTTTTGTACTCCGCATTATTCATGTTTATTGTATCTGAAATTAGTCTTCCATGACTAAGTGATCTAGCATTGTTGAACTGAACTATCTATCATTTTGTGCTGCAGTGATGTTGATTTGAGGATATCATGCGCAAATTTCAATTGATAAAGATTTGCGTACATTAAGCATGTGGTTAATAGAATTACTGGGTAATTTCAACTCCTTTCAGTCAATTCCCCATTTCATTTGTAAACTTGGAGTTTCCTTAATTGTTACTAGTGTGATCCGAAGTTAATTTATTTTGTTAGTCTAAATTTTCCTGAATTTGTTTGATTATGGATAAGTTCATGTTGAAGCTAGTTTATGTGATATTGCATTTGTATATAAATGTCTAACATAGATTTTATTAGAAAAAAAATGTGCAGTACCTTTCAATCTGTTATGTTTGATTATACTTTTACATTTTATCTCATTGGTCATGGTAGTGATTCTAGAAAGCTATGTGCAACACTAAATGTTGTATGATAATTTTATCTCTGCCTACTACCAATGTGAAGCCTATGTGCAACTTAAGTGGATCCTATGTGCAACTTAATTTTCAGTGTCATGAGTTTTAGGAACGAGGGTCACTGACATTAGCAACTCTGTGTCATGATTTAGATTAGCCGTGTCACTGACATAAAAAAAAATATAAGTCATTTACGAGAAAACCTATTTTCCATAAAGTCATGACTCATGAAACATGACACCAAACAATCAAATATTCAAAATAATTTCGGTGTCACAATTTTTTCGGACTCAACTGAACACTGAAAGGTACAGAGATAAAAAAATTTGGACTCAACTGAACAGTGAAAGGTGGATGTAGTGAAACGAAGTATATATATATATATAGTGTATAATAGTATAGAAGGAGATGTAAGGGGCAAGAAAAAGAAGTGTCTGTGTGTGGGGGGTGGGGAGGGTGTTTAAGAAAATATTCTTAAATATTCTGACCCTACCTAATACCAATGTGAAACCTATGTGCAACCAAATGTTCAGTATCATGATTTTTAGACCCGAGGGTCAATGACATTAGCAACTTTGTGTCATGATTTTAGGTTAGCCGTGTCACTGGCTCAAAAAGGGGGGAAATGTAAGTTAATTTACGAGAAAGTATTCTTAAATATTCCGACTCTGCCTAATACCAATGTGGAACCTATGTGCATCTTAATTCTCTTTGGTTCGATCAGGAAAAAACTAGAGGTGGACCAATTTCTTCATTAATAGATTAATATATTAGGGTCCCACTAGTAATTTAAAAATCCCATCCCTATCAATCATGTGGGATGGGTTGACACTTTATTGTCCTTCTTTGATACACCAAAAATTGGTCCGCCCCTAGACCATCCGGGTTGATCTTCCGTAGGTTCCCGTGCAGAGCCATCCACTTTCCCTATCACCGTATAATGCTTATTTTTTTCGTGCACCATTTTACATTAGGTCTTCATCTTTTCCGAAACGCGTCAGAGACTTTCTCTTCCATCATATATTGTCGGTCTTTTCTTCCTTGTCAAAGTGTAGCTAGCCTACTTATTTTTTTCCCGTCACACAAAACATATCAGTTTCATTTACTCCCTCCGTTCCGATTTACTTGAAATTGTAGAGTTTTTCACGGAGATTAAGAAATATCAGGGAGAGTAAAATATTTCCAATTATACCCATATTAATTCTTCTCAAAGATTTAAATAACCTAGTTTTTAGTTTCTAGATTCTAGGGAAAGTTATTAATCCCGTAGTAATTTACTTGGGATGTACTACCAAATTCTCCATTATTTTGGAACACAATAAAAAATTAGAGTAGATTTAAAAACCAGAGTATTGATTACAATAAGAATTAATGATATTGTGTGATTCCAAAGTAAGGGAAAATTAGTGAGGTTATGGGGAAAATACTAAAACTATCGTCTATTTTGGAATGCTAAAAAAAATCCTAAAACATCAAGTAAAATGGAACGGAGGGAGTATTTATTTATTTTCTTATGAACCGTCAACTTGAATTTGGAACGTCCCAATCATGAGCCCCACTGACGTCACCACCAACAATAATTGTTTTTAAACTTTTCGCAGGTCCATCTTGTCTTCTTATTCTTTTATTTCACAACAACATTTTCTTTTTGTCCTTATCAAGTAGGAGAATTTTATTCCCTCTTCAATTAATTAACCCCTAAAATTATATTTCGCAGCAATACTTTTTGTTCGTCTTTATCAAGCACCTCAAACTCCTTCCACAATAACAATTAAAATAATGATGTTTGATGAAATATGCTTCCCTCGTCGTGGTAAATGAAATGGACTTGGTTGCCCACTATCCAGTTTTGCGGTCCTAATAACACTTATCCACAAAATGATAGTTTTTTCCTTTTTGGAAAATTTCTTCCCCTTCACACCCGTACGCTCCAAAACTCCTACAAAACTAGAAAATAATATTAATAATACAAATGTTTACAAGAAAATAACAACAAAGCAAGAAAATAATAAAATAAAATAATGCAAATTATGCACTTATCATAAATCCACTAAGAAACCATTAAACTTGACATTTCAAATTAATCTGAATGAGAACCCGAGGTCTATTTCTAAGAATAATGGTTGGAGAGATATGGATGTAAATCTGTGCTTTCATAAAAAAAAAATAAAGGATGTAAATATGACAAGTGATATTACTTTTCCTGAACAAATCTCCAGCTGCTTATTGACTAAAGTAGCGCAAGTGGGGCCTTGTCTTAGTTTGATTATGTTGAACAGTGGCGGGAAATGTTTGTAAATTGATGCCAAATAAAAAGCTTCATTTCAAATGAGTTTATGTTAAAAAAAAAGTGGTGGGAATTTTCGTGCTATCTAAAAAATTGCATGGGTGTAGACCAAAGACATGGAGGAGTCAAGCTTGCTTAGCCCAGCTAGCAATCTCATGAGCAACAGAATTACAAGACCTAGGTTGGAAAGTGAAATTACAAGCAATAAGTTTAGCAGAAAATAAGAAAATTTCTTTAAAGATAGCATCCGTCCTAGTATCTCCTTCAAAATTTCCAGCTGAAAACTTGTCAATGAGAGGTTTAGCGTCACTTTCCACAATGATGTGAGTTAGATTTTGTTCCACAACTTTCTTTAGAACTTCCCAAATGGCTCTAGCTTCAGCTTCTTCAGCAGAGGCAACATCAAACACCAGGGAGGCACAAAATGTAGCTTTCTTAGAGAAATCCTGCATCACATATCCTGCACCATTCGCTTCAGTTAAGATATCAAAGGCACCATCAGTGTTACATTTAATCCAGCCAAAGGTAGGGGGCATCCAGTGGTCACACAAACTGATAGAAGGATTAGAAACATCAAGCACACTAGAGAAAATAGACGTCCTAGTAAGAAGCATGGATTTAGCTCTAGAAATAACAGTAGAAAATTTTTCATTAGTATTCTGGAAAACAAGGTTATTTCTACTAGTCCATAGGGACCAAAGGATAGCTACAAAGAGACATTGGTTTTCATTAGTGAGCTTGGAAACATGATCAACAAGCCAGAAGATCAACCAATCTGTGAAAGATTTGTTCTGAAAAAACTGGGTGTTAATATTGAAATCAGATGGTAGTTTCCAAAACATGTAATGCATATTGAAATCAATAAGCCAGAAGATCAACCATGTAATGCATTTTTGGTGTTAGCTTTACAACTGTTTATTTCTTCAAAAACTCAAGGATATGATTGAATTTAAAGATAATATGGTCATTTTGGTAGTTTCCAAAACATTTTTTGCTCTAATTCATGCCTATCAAAGCTCTTTGGAACACATTCTTTATCGTTGGATGGGGTGGTGATTCATATGATGGTTGTGTATGTCCAAGATTCACGATTTCATCCTACACTAGACGATTGCATTTACATCGAATTTACTCATGGTATCCATCTCATCCAACCCCACCGGGAAAAACCGGGGATCCTGCTTTATGGAATGAGCCAATCAAATTTAACGCTTTGGGGTATAAAAGTGGGGGCTATAAATCATTTTCGTCCAAACACCATATCCACTGTCATCGTGTGCAGTAAAATATCAGAATAATAAAATAAAATGTTCTCCATCACCTTGCACAGTGACCTATAACTAAATCCATAAAATAGTGCAATCTCTAACCCGACAGACCTTTCACTCTATTTTGTCCATAAAACAACCACTTGCCTTCTGTAATTCACATACATACTCTAGTCTAATATACTATACTGCTAAGGCCTAAGATGCAGTGTTGCGATCAAAACCAAAGACTAAAGAGTAAAAAAAAGACTAAATTTTGGATTTAGTAGGTGTTAAAACGTTACGGTGGGATGAGTAAATTTGGTAAGTTGCACCCCATTAAATTTTTTTCTTTTTATTCGGGCGTAACTTTAAGTTGCGCCCCATATTTGTTTTTTGTATTTTAGTGTCAGGCGGAGTTATAAATTGCGCCTGTTCGGGCGTAACTTTAAATTACGCCCGATTAAAACCAAACAAAAACTATATTTGGTCTGGTTTTTAGTTTTAGTCTGGTCTTTAATCTTTACTCCCTCTCCGCTGCGTCTACTGTTTGATCTTTACTCTGATTTTTAGTCTCCCACTACAAATGCTCTAAGTGCGTCATCTCTTCGATCTGATCCTATTTTTATTTTACTTTTACTCTTTTCACATCAAGACACATCATCAGCACCTTCATATTGAACAGTAAGGATTAGGAATAATGAGCAGTTGTATTCAGTAAACATTTATTTATCTCGGGAAACGCATTAGCGGGACAAATTTTTGTTTTTTGTTTTGGTAGGACGTAGGACAACTCTCCGAAAAGAAAAAGAAATATTTGAATCTCATCTTTTTTCTCCTATAGATGAGGTGCTTCGAGGGTTAAAAGTTAACTACATGTACCATACTAGGTCAGTGTCCGAATATGTATATAAGAGTGCATTAGATTACGAAAGTTCAAAAATAATCTTGTGCAAGTGTATTAATATATTTTAGCTATATATATGTAATACTTCTATGAATTAGTGCAATAGATTATAAAGGTTAAAGATTAACCGCATGCACAATATTTTTGTAAGTGTATTAATGAATTTTGAGCTATATTAATTCTTGTGTGAGTGCAAAAGATTATGCAGGTTAAAATTTAACTTTGTGTACCTTATTGTGCAAGTGTGGTAATGTATTGATACGGGAATGTACGAGTTTATGCCGCAAGTTCGTTCAGGTGCGGAGCCAGGATTTGAGAAATGGATGGGCAAGTTGCTAATCAACACATATTTTAAGGGGTGCAAAAGGGTTAAATTGACTAAAAATGGGGTAAATTAGACCAAATGAGGCTTGGGAGCTCACATTTGAGGGGGTGCAATTGCACACCCTCCTCTCCATGTGGCTCCGCCCCTGAGTTCGTTAATAAATTTCTATCTAGAGTAATTTTTGTATGAATTCTAAAGATCATGTAGGTTAAACATTAACCTGCTGCACCACATTGTGCAAGTTTGTTAGTGTATTTTTAGTTAGAGTAAAGCGTATATAAATGAGTGCAAAGGTTATCCGGGTAATGTTTGCATGAATGAGTGCATAAGATTATGCTGGTTAAAAATTAATCGCGTGCACCACATTGTGTCAGTGTGTTAATGTCTATCGTTGAACCTTTTTATTCCAAAGTTTTTTATTTTGGTGCATAAGTATATGTAGGCAAATAACTGTGTGCACAAGCTGGTGCACATTTGCAATATATCATTACTTAAGCTTATGCAGGCGTAAATAATTTTGTGCACAAAGTGGTGTACATGTATTTCGTATTCTTGAAAAAGGGAAATTGGTGAAATCTATTCCTATATATAAAGCGAACCCACCTTACTATAGGGGTGAAACTGTATTTTTTTTTTGACTATTTTGTCCCCATTTGTTTTTTTTGTTATAGGAACAAACTTAAATGATATTTAGGGTATAATGGTAATTCAATTTGTTTAAACCCCACCGTTTTATCTCTACCAAAAAATGGAAACTTGAACGTGCGTACGCACATGCCGAATACTAGTGAAATAATAATGAAAAGTCTCAATTTTACTAAAACATCATGGAGGGAGAAGGGCGCGGGAAATGAAAAGTTTCAATTTTACATAACAATACCCTACACTTATCACGTAACATTGAACAATAACTAAAGCCATTGAATTGTATATTTTCTAACTGGACAAACCTCTCACTATATTTTTTCCACTTGACGACAACATGCCTACTCTATCACCTACAAACTCTAATATACTCGTTTCATACTGATCAGTGTGTAATCTATTCACTCTGATCCTCTTTTTATTTTACTCAACACTTTTCACTCCAACAGGTTGATGATACTCAGAACCCAGTGTCATGATTTTAAGTACCATGTGTCACTTAGTCGGAAGAAAAAATGTAAGCTATTTATGAAAAAAAACATGTTTTTCCTCAGAGTCATGACTTTGGACATGACACCGGGTAATAAAATATTCAAAATTATCTCGTTGTCACCATTTTTACGGACTTAGCATCTTTGCAATTACCAGTAATTTTTTCTCACAAATAATATTAGTACACCGTTGCCACAGTGAGAGGGTCGACCGAAGAAAAATGAAATACCGCTGCTTTCATAACACATTTTACATAATCAAGACTAAGAAAAAATTATATCACGTGATCACGACCGACTCATCCTAATCCAAGGTAACGATCCTATACATGTCAAACAAATTTTAAAAAATATATACACATGTGAATCGTTATAGAACCCTACGAGTCAATCACTAACATGACTCATTCTATCCATTTTTGTTTTGCTCAAACTCACTTTCAACCATTGATCAGTTAACAAAGACCCTAATGGTGTGGCTTAATGCAGCCAATTGTTGCATTACATTATAAGATTTTACAGCATTTGCCGGCACATGTGATTAAGACTTTGCATCCGTTAACTAATCATAAAGTATATGATTAAAAAATGTCAGTGGAATCCAAACACATTCTTAAAGGTAGACCTTCCGGGATAGTACAATCAGTTGGATAAAATCGTTAACACGACTCATCCCAACATTTTGTTCTCCTTGCACGTGTACTAAGTCACAACACCTGGCATGAAAATCTCTAGATTTGGTGGAACTCTCAAGATTAGGTATAATAAAAAGAAGAAAAACCCAAATAGATCCCTATAAATTATGCGTTACCGATAATAGGCCAAGACTAAATTTGTTGGCCACATGAGTCTCCGTCAAAAAAGAAAAGTAGCAACAGGAGCTGAGAGTAAGCAGAGAGATTCAATTCTAATCAACGATTATCAGAATTTGATAACCAAATTTGATTGACTATAAGCTTGTCCATCTAATTGACAAAGAAATTTAAGAAGAGAGAAATTAAATTTGAGAATATGAAATTAGGGTGAAGAGAGGAGACGAATCAAGAGGAATCAAGAATGGAGATCTAGGGTCATGGTTGAGAGGG
Source organism: Papaver bracteatum (assembly GCA_023529315.1). Classification (NCBI taxonomy): domain Eukaryota; kingdom Viridiplantae; phylum Streptophyta; class Magnoliopsida; order Ranunculales; family Papaveraceae; genus Papaver; species Papaver bracteatum. The sequence continues at coordinate 254,518 of JAJJWX010003814.1, read as the reverse complement.
GAGATATTTTAAGTTATCATCTCTACTTATGTTTCTTTGCTTGTGCTCTTTTTTTTGAGCGAGAACTCTTACATGAGAAGGATGAGCATATTTGATCCAAAAATTTATTTTTGTCCTGCTACAGTAATTGATCAAATTTGATAGTTTTTTTTCCCGTAATTTTTCATTACCAAGTGTTGAATGAACTGAACAAAAATTGCATTTTCAATGGTAATTTTTTGAGTTCTTATTTGCTGTATTTGATGAATTTACAAAATGAGGTGGTGGCGGCGATTATGGTGGTGGGGGTGTTGGTAAGGATTAAAAGCGTTTGACCTTTGATTAATGACGGAGCTGCTGGTGTTGTCGGTGGTGGAGGTGGAGGTGTTGTTGGTGATGGTAGCGTAGACTATGTAGGTAATGGTGGCGGCGGCGACAACGATTGTGGTCTGTGCTGGTGGTGCCGATTGTCTTGGTAGGTGGAAGTGGCGTTGTGGTTGTGGTTGCGGTGATGGTAGAGGTGGGGTCGTGGTAAAATTCATCTTATCCAACGCACATTATCGAATCTACACACATAAATCTGAATGTCTCACGTGTATTCCGTGTTTTTAAGTTAATGATCCAACAAACCATATTGAAATTGCACACAATTTTTTTTTTAAATCTTTTTGTCAAATTGTTAGGGTCCATTTGACAAAAAAATGGTTATAAATGAGACTTCCTCCCTTCAGGCCCTTCCGGTCGATCGGCCCAATAAAACCAATTGACCGAATGTAGTGTAGTGACTAAGCAATTCAGACAAACAAATTCAAGTCATCTTAGGCTAACAGATCAAACAAAATTCTAAGCAACAATTAAACAATTAAGGAAAAATCTAAGTTTCCAATCGAAAAGGGAAATTGTTTGAACAGTTGAAACATACCCATTAATTGTAATAATTGCCTTTTCCGTTATACAAACCTCCATCTATTTTATCGATTTGGCCATGAAAACATACTTGATGAACATTACTGCATCATAAAATCAGAAACGCAGTTTAACAAACACAAGTTAAATTGTGCTATGCTTAAAAAAAAAGGTTAAATTGTGCCTAAAGTGAAAGTATTAATTTTGCTGAAACAGAGGGAGTACATCATATTATTAGTTGCAGGGAAAATTATGTGATGCATAAACTAAAATATGGCATGTTTTATGGTGGTTTGAGTTTAGACATCACTTAGAGTCTTCTTTTCGCCGGTAGAATCAACCATTTTTTTTTTGGAAAATCAATGTTGAAGATTTTCGGTTGATGGAAGAAATTGAAGAAGATGAAGGGGAAGAGCAGAGAGATTAGAGAAGAGAGATTAAGAGTTTTTTAGTTTTTAATTTTAGGGTTTAATTTTAAGTTAATTAGTTCAAGGGTATTGAAGTAAAATCACCAATTTTGACCACCCCTTAGCAAGAGCACTAAGTCCATTTAAATTTGGGTATACCCCAATAAATTTGGGTATACCCCAATCAAGTCAGGTTTTAAAAGTAGGAAAAAAATGGAAATGCTTCTGTTAATAAGCAGTTTGAATTTTTTTTACCAAACACAATCTTTTGTAAAAGTTTGTTGGAAGTTTGTTACAAAATGCTTTTGATAGAAAAAAACAATCTCAAACGGGGCTATAAGATTGACCTAAATCGACATATGATCCATCTTATTATTTCGATATCATGGGATATACCTATGAAATTTACCTAAGTCATCAATATATGATGTAATCCTATAATTAATAATTTGGTATCATGGGTTATGCTATAAGATTGACTAAGTCGACATATGATCCATCATGTTCTTTTGATGTCATGAGATATGCCTATGAGATTGACCAAAGTTTTCAGTGTATGATGCAATCCTAAAATTCATTTGGTATCATGGGCTATGTTATAAGACTGACCTAAGTTGACATGTAAATACATTATATATTGATGTCTTAGGTTAATCTCATAGTAGTATCCCATAATATCAGAAGAAACAATTGATCATATGTCGACTTAGGTCAATATCATAGTTATATCTCATGATGTCAAAAGTCCCAACTTCGTATATTCAGAATGTGTACAAGAGGTATTCCTCGAATTTAGAAGATATACGAATAATTTTTGTCAATAAAAATGCAGATAATACATACTCCCTCCGTCCTAAATTAAGAGTCCGCTTTCACTTCGTCAAGATATTAAGGAAAACCTATAAAATGTCATGACTAGCCCTTGACTAGCCTATTTAATGTTATGTTATTACCAAAACTAAAATTATTAGTGTTGAAAATTTTAAAATGGATAGTATTATTATTTTAGGAAATGTTTTAAGAAATAAAAGCAAATTATACTGCTTTTATTATGAAATCCACAATTTAAGAATTTTTTTTTTCTTCTATTTGATTTTGGTTTCCCGCACTAAAATTTTGGAATTTTTATTTGAGAGAGAAAAAAATTGAAATTGTAGATTATTTCCTCTTTAGAAATTCTTGACCATGAATTTGAGATTTTTTCATAATTTTTTTCGATCCTTTCGCATGTATATAGCCATTTTAATACAGATGAAAAGGTTATGTAAGAAGAAGTAGAAGTTTTATTAGGAATTTTATAACTATCCATAAATGTTTTTTTTTAAAGAAAGGAATGACAATTAATACAAAGATATTGAGTAGTTTTTTTTATTCCTTATATATGATGATATGATAATATTTAAGATTTTGAATTAAAAATGATTTTATGATTATTTAAAGGGTATATTTGATAGTTTAAGGGAAAAGTATGTCTATAAACAGAGCGGATAGATAAAAATGGACAGACCAAAGTAGAAGTTATGACAGATAATTTAGGACAGAGGGAGTATTTGACAGATAAAAAAAGAAGAGAGAATGATATAAGAAGTACGACTGTGATCGTAGGATCTAAAATCGACGGATGATAGCATTTTCCAAGGAGTCACGGATCACAATCCGTATGAGTAAGTAAAATTAAATGACATCTGTTGATAAATTTCAATTACACGGCTCATTTATATCTTTCAGAATTTTCGAAAACAAATTCAAATTCTCTTTTAAATTTTGATCAAATAATCTTGTCGTCATTAGGGGCGACCCTGAAAGAATTAGGGGCGACTAAATAAGACAAAATAGGTTGAAAATACTTATATGTGCTTTCAAAATCGGTAGTTTAGTCTAGGTTCTTTATCTAGCGATTGTGACTATGTTCTTCTCTTCTTTGCTTTGTTTTGAAATAATTAAATTTGGGGATACTACCACAATCTGTAGATAAAATAACATCACGAGACTACCGATTATAATCGGTAGATAATAAACGTCAGAAAACTACCAATTGTGAAAATAGAGAAATTCAAAATTTGGGGCTACTACCACAATCGGTAGATAAAGAACATCACGAGATTACCGATTGTATAATCGGTAGAGATAATGAACATCACTAAACTACCAATTGAGGAAATAAAGAAATTCAAAATTCCATTGGTTTTTGAAAAATTTGAATTCGGGGCTACTACCACAATCGGTTGATAAAGAACATCACGAGACTACCGATTGTATAATCGGTAGATAATAAATATCACGAGCCTAAAGATTGTGCAAATAGAGAAATTCAAAATTCCATTGGTTTTTAAAAAAATTGAATTCGGGGCTACTACCACAATCGGTAGAAAATTAACATCAAGAGACTACCGATTGTATAACCGGTAGATAATAAATTAACATCATGAGTTTACCAATTGTACAAACAGAGAAATTCAAAATACCATTGATTTTTGAAAATTTTGAATTTGGAGCTACTCCCACAATCGGTAGAAAATTGACATCACGAGATTACTATTTTAACTACCGATTATAATAAACTAGCGATTGTAGTATATATTGTCTACCGAATATGGAGGATATTTTAGACATTTCTAAAAATCTGAGATAAGGGATGGCTTTATTTTAGTATAAGGTGACCATATTTTGTCTTATTAGTTGCCGCTAATTCTTTCAGGGTCGCCCCTAATGATGCCAGATAAATATCTGTACAAAATTCACACGCATTAGCGACACATCCAACAACTGGAAAATCTCTAAAATAAAATAATGGTGGTGCTAAATTTTTTTTGGAACCAAATTTCCCTCCCATCCGACCGCCTAAAATTTCATCACGTATTCCAAAGTCGCATTTGGTCCCGTGTCTGGAAATCTCCAATATTTTTTAGTAATTTCTTTTCCCGACCTCATACACTACTCTCAAGGCTTTTTCATTTTTTCTTCTTTTTCTACGTATGCATCTCTCTCCCAACATGACTAAACCATATCTTTTTTTAATTTTTTTTTCGATTTAAAACCAATTTCATCTATTATCTTGATTTCGATTATAGTTGGAAGTAATTTCTTTCTATCTCCGAAGATCAGATAATTGATTTTCCGGAATTGAAGAGATAGATAAAAATGGAGGTAGGTATAACCTAAAAACAGTAGAACAAGTATTTGGAGATTCTCTGGGTAGAAGAGATGGAATGATTAGAGCTCCTGCTTATAGTTAGTATTCAGTTTCTTCTACTCATCTCCAATTTCTTAATTAATTTTGAAGTTTTTCTTCTTCAAATTTTAGGGTTTATGGGTTTTAGTTCTATTTTTTTTTTTTTTTTTGTGGGTTGTATATGTGGATGAATTTTTGAGGCAGTGCGACCCTGGTGAGGATATTTCTTCTCCTTCTATCAATATTTCTATTTATTCCATTTTTTAAATTTTGGGCTATTTTATTTTAAATTTTTATGGTTTTTATCTCTCGATTTTTAGTTATCAATATTGCTATGATTAGTAGATTAGGGTTGATTTGAGGAGTTTTTATTATTAGGGCTTTTGTTATCTTGATCTTTTGATGTACTGATTTGACCGAATTACAGAACTTGATTTGATTTTGATTCAAGAATTGTTAGTGTTTGAAGAGGATTTAAGTTTGGAGTTTCAAATTGTGTGAAGGTATGTTGTGTTAGATTCTGAATTTGTAGTTAAATTCTGGGATTGTTGCTCAAATGGAGTTGTAGTGACTTATGGGTTGATGCTCAAACTGGGTTTAGGTTTAGATTTTTATCATTAGATCTTCCCCAATTTTAATGGATGCTGAATTTATTAAAGATTGTGGTTTTAGATTTATGTTTCGATAAATTTATGTACTTTTGGGTGTGAATTTGTTAGGTGTTGAATGTAAATTGGTTCATTGCAACTTGAGGTATGTTATAGTTTGTTTTCTTGGGGATATATTGAGTGTATGTGTATGATTCTATATTCTTATACCTGGCATGTATTTGTCAAGAGACGAAATTGGTTAGGGATATAAAAAAGATGCAAAATCTGGAAACGAGGCAAGTTCGTCTAAGATGTTTATCTGTTTGTTCCTTAGTTTGATTGAATTCCAACATATACGCATATGAAATCAATCTAATGGGATGTGTAAGACAAATAACTTTGTTTGGGTAATCGTACTACGCAGGCTTCAACTTGTTTGTTTGAATGTACATACATCCGTTATATGATGCGTATGGGATGCTCATGCATATGAATGGTCAATGGGAATGGACTCTTGCACCTGGGGTGTCTCCTTCCCCTAGGTATCAACATTCAACGGTAATCAAGAATTGCAAGACCAATATTTGTTCGTTTGAACCATAATCTTTTCCCACTGACTGCTGTTCTTCCATCATCCTTGCCGGATTCTCAGTGATGAACTTTTACATTGATAATTGCAGGTCTTCGTTGGTGCTTGATTACATGTTATTGGTGGTGCCTTAAGGGGCGGCCGAGCAATAGATGGAGAATATTCTATTGCAGGTAATGTTTTTTCTTAATCTATGACTATCACACTGCTCATCCTTTTGTAAAGAATATGAATTTTATTCTCTCACTTTTATTTGTCGTGGGTAGATCAGAATGGGGTCTTGACTTCATCTCGAGCAAACAAAGGTGTCACTGATTTTGATGCCAATGTTGAGCTTATGCATCATTTCCTTCATGCACCTGCATCTGTCTGGGTTCAAATTTACATCTTCCGTGGCCTCAAAGGAGGTAAACACTCTTGACTAGAGGATTTATATTGCTTTAGTTTATTTAGTTATATTAGGTATACATATGCAGCTTACATAAGAGAGGTGGCTAAAAATTAATGCTGGGCAACAATTTTAAACGAATTGCATACTTGCAACTGCCACAATATATACAATGGAAGTTGTATGTGTGAAGGTTGGCATCACGTTCTTTAAGTAAGAAAAGTTCAAATATGACGGAAGGAGATGTCATCAGTTAGTGTTGAGCTGTGATTGTAAATAAATTATAGATATGCAGTTGCAAGAATATATATATGTATTTCATAAGTATTACAACTCTCATGTTCAGTAGTTAATATCAAATACATGAGGGAGAAGTTCAAAAATAATTCTGATTAGTGGTGACTGTGTAAGACATAACAATGATCTAATCAGTGGAGTTGATTTTTTTTAATGTTTCTATGTTTGTATTTGTTGTTGCATAGGCAGAAGTAAACCGGATATGTCTACTGCTACAAGAGGTAATAAAATAGGGGGTGGGGGGTTCTCTTTGCGGTCTTAATTTTGTTAATTAGAATGGTAAAACTAGTATATATGGATTGATTTGATTGAATAACAACTGTCTTAATTCTACAATTGTGTGTGATACAAAATGTGCAACCTATCTTTGCTTGCATTCTGAATTGGCTATTTTTTTTATGTTGTAAATGATACCAGATGATATGAAATTCCAGGCTGGAGATGCCCAAAACTTTTTGGGTGCATGATGGGTTAGGTTAATGTTCAATGCCGAAATGAAGAATGATAAGTGATACAATTTTAGGTGATGCGACTAAGAGGACTTATGGAGTTCTAGAATGACTAGAAAGGTTGGGTTTGATTCCAACTCGAAGTTACAGTAATAGACAAAAACAATATGGGATAAAAGTGATGATTTTGTGATTAGTTTTTATGGCTGAAAAGTTGTTGCTGCTGCCGTGGTTTTAGGGGATGAAGGACTGTGATTATTTATTTTTAGAATATGATAATGCTTGGGAAGAATGGGTTTAAATACAATTTGACTTTGTAGGTTCAGAGTTATATAAAAAGAGGTCTCAAGAACACAAGTAAATCGCCCATCGACACCAAAGAGCTTGCACCCCAACTGTTTGTGAAAAGTTTTCAGAGAGGGGACCTTTAGCTCCTATCCAACCTTCACAACCACCATCATTAGCAACAATATTGAGTTCAGTTCTCCACCTTTCATCCATCAACCATCAACTCTTCCATTTCACTTAGCAACTCATAGTCATTAGATGCATACCACCTTCACCACCAGCTCAAGAATCACCGGCTGCTTCCCAGATTTGTCCTTAAACTACCACTTACTTGACTAGTATATTTGTTTGGTGGCTAGTGTGTATCATCTCTTTTTCTGCTTCTAATTTGGGTGATTTTAATTGTAGGTGAATTCGCAATGATGTAACTTGCCTAGACAATGAAAGAGGTCAGCTATTCTTGAACTCAGCCTAGTAGATTGATATTTTATATTCATCTCTAAGTGAATGAATCTGACAATCTGACTAACTTGAAAACTAAGGTTGCAGCTAATTAATCAATATGTGAAGATCAAGAATGTGGAAAACACACCAGATGATCCGCGCCAGAGGAAGCCATAGCACCTGAATTACCCATTCATGAATTTTCTTTTGGTTTCTTAATGTCCTTCGTGCCATTGCTGGTGTTGAGAAGGAACCTTTTGAGATTTGTCCTTTATAGGGGGTTTGATTCAGTAGAAGAGTTTCGAAACCCTGTGTGTCTTTCACCTTAGAAAATGTGGTTTGCTGGTAAAAAAACAAAGTAAATACTGATGTTATTTTATAGATACTTTGAAGATCATGGTTTTTCTTACAGTATCATTAAGCTATTAGCTGGTGGTTGTCAAGATCTGATTAAGTTGGGTCACTTCACCTAAACCTAAGTCAAATTTTGTTCACCAACCCATAATACGCTAAAGCATCAGTCATGGTTGGCTGTCTTGAACTGTATTAATTAGCAAGCATAGACATATTAGTTACATTATGACTGACTAACGCGCAGTGAGTCTATGACCTGTATAGTTCGTCATTATTTTTTCTTTTTTGTTTATTTTAATTACATGTAGGAAGTATAAACTTTCGTACTCTTGAGTATCCGTTAACATGTTTCAATTTTTTATTTTTTGCAAATTTTTTTTTTATTGCACTAGTGGTTGAGGAAATTTCCTACTCTAGCAAGATGAGTTGGGCAACTTAAGATGTAGTTTTACCCCAATGGACCGATATGGATTGTTAGAAATGAGAGTATCTTCGTGTTCTTTTCAGTTAATTACTCAGGCGATTTCTGATTTCTCTGAGTGAAAAACTGTGGAAGTGATTGTTGAGTTGAAATTGAATTTTGGTCAAAATCGGATAATTTGGTTTGTGACCAGATGATCCAGTAACTGTCTGATTATGTCATACTAAGTTCATATTTTCTTCTCAAGCCTTAATTATGGCATACTAAGTTTGAATAAGAAACTATTTGATTAATGTGCTTGTTTCTCTGTGCAGGATATTAAGACGGGTTAGAGAGGAGGAATAATGGATTCTAACAAGAAACTATGTTCAAGTCACTTTTATAGAGACTTGGTGAGTTCTTTCTAGCCTAATTTTGATTGATAGAGTTCATTGGATAGACAAATCCAAGTCTTGCTAGGTCATTCTATATTGTCAAGTACCTACCTCAATTTCCGTGGGGCTTTATCTTGTCTTATCTTGATTGATTTCTATACCAGATTCTCAGTTGGTGTTACTTTATGTAGTTTATCAACATGATCAGAGTTGTGTTCAAAAAAATTATAGGATAAAGAGAATGGAGGAATTCTACATAGTCCAGATGATGTTCTTGGTGTTTTCCACACATATTTTGATGTCGATGGTAATGCTACCTCGGACCCCTCTATTTGATGTTATCAATGCTAGTTCTTTTATTACATACCCACTATCTTAAGTATCACATCACTGAAATATAGATAATACCATCTCTATTTTCCCACTATTGCATACATCGCAGGATAACATTTTCTTCTTCTTATGGGCTCAAGCCTGTTATAGTGCTATTTTCTTGAACATTGATGATGGTAATTATGTGGAACACAAGAGTATGAAATCCTGCTATCTACCTTTTACCACCACCATATTTATTGTATCCTCCCTTTGTTAATCTAAAGCCGAAGGTCTTTACGGAAGTAGTCTGTGCTGAGAATCTTGAATTGTGACGAGAAATTCTCACATTACTTAACCTTCAGATACAAGTTCTTGTTTTATAAGATTCAATATCAATTTATTTGCCACTGTTTCAGCTATTGTGTTATCAATAGTGATAAGGATCCAAAATTTTGTATGTTATCCTGCTTCTCTTGGTATTGTTATTTTCTCATTGGGTATTCTTGTTATCTGTATGCTTTGATATTCAGTTGCAATACAAGGAAGCTTAATCTTCGTCTACCCGTGAAGGTTCATATTCTGAGACACCAGGCACACCAAGGCAAGGATAGTGGAACCTTCTTCTGTATACCGATGTGGAGCCTATGTGGCAACCAAATTTACAGTGTCATGATTTTTAAAAATGAGGGTCACCAACATTAACAACTATGAGTCATGATTTTAGGCTAGCTGTGTCACTGACATCGAAAAGTAAAAATGTAAGTTATTTACGAAAAAACCTATTTTTCCTTGAAGTCATGACTCAGGAGTAATATTGGTAGTTCAGTTTTGCAGGAGCTGCTTATGAGAGTTTGGATAACCCTAAACTGACAGACATTTAGTGACAATCTGAAGTTGATAGTTGGCATTAACAAGATTTTTAAGTGTAGCTTTTGGCCTCCCAGTTAGTTATTGTTCTATTTTTCTTTCATTTCATCTATTATATAGTCGCAAGAAAAGAATCCCATTCTCATGCTCTCCTTGTTGGTTGAGTTGACACAAATATTGGCAAACAATTTGACACTTGGAATGCAGGGGTTCTTGGTCCAGTCACATTGACGGGTCTCAATGACAAACATAAATATTTAACATGGAAAAAATGGCCCTACAAGGTTTTCCTTTTGTCTATTCCCTGCTTTGATTTTAGGACGTTGCCATAAAAATATTAAGATCTCCAAATTTGTGCCCTTGCAGGTTGGTTTTCCTGGTGAAGCTTTTGAATCCTAATTTGCTTAGTGAAAGTTCCTCGAAGGATATTTGATAGATCAAAATCAACTCCTAACATAGTACAAGGTGAATTTGGGTGGCCATACATAAAAAGCAGGTCCCAGATATCCAAATATGTAGTTCTCCTTGGGCTTAAAGTAGCTTATGCTGGTAATAATTTATATTAAGAATTTCATTGTCCTGTTGTTTTTATAAACTTAAAAAGTAAGCCTCATTCAAGTTTTTTCTATCGTGTAAGCTGAAACATACTTGAACCCGTTGCAAACTCTCTACGGATTTGGATGTTTGGAGAAATCGTGAGTTTTTATTAGGGACAGCTTCTCTTTAGAAATATAGTGACTTTGATGAACTTGTTAAAATCTTATTCTTTTTTGGATGGATTAACACAGATGCAAGATTAGAAAGTATGAAACTGCCAGGCTTTTGTTCTGCTTGTAATTGCTGAGTATATACCAATAGGTGATAGACTTTTTGACGAAATATAAAACTCAGCGAAAACAACGCTAGTAATTTAATAAGAATGCTAAGAATGCAGCTCAACATTAAGTTACATGCTATATAAAACCGTGTCACAGTACTGATAGGGTGTTTTTCAGTTTTATACATTTCACTCCTTGACTTATTTCTTCGCTAGACTATATCTAGGTTCAGGAGGAGAGTTTCAATGTTTATGTTACTTCCAGTCGTACAGTGTCTTACATAGCACTAGGGCCCTACTCATTCTGCATAGATACGAATTTTAGGTCTAGTATCTTCAGTTTCTTTTATTAGATTATTTAGAAATCCTAAATAAATCAACAGTTGGCACATTTTTAACAAAGACAGGTACATAGATTTCATAGTAGCGGTACACATTAGAATACTACAGTGACTAGTTCTACTTATCTGTACTCTCATGTACATTGAAGAATCTTATGATGTGCGTTGTTGGTTTGAAGGTTATCTACACATTATGTATTTTTATGTATGTTTTATTTGCATACCTTTTGTCCTTACTCTTACAATGTACTTGCATTTTCTTTTATATCACACCAGGTGCTCCACATCCAAGTATTATTTGATTATCTCGAGGCACATTACACAAGAATGTTTAGACAATTATGATGAAATCATGTACATTAACAACCATACAGCTCATTAAGCTTCATGATGGACTGATCACTGGTACTATTTCATTATCTTTTATACAAGCTGCCAAGTTATTTCACTTGAATTCATGGTCACATTGTTCACATTCTTCTACTTCAGTTTGCTATTAACTTGTCCATTGTATTCATCTACATAATGAACTTGTACGAAAGTTGTAAGGTTATTCATATCCATTTGCATGTAATTAGGATGTTCAATATTGTTGCTTAGTTTCGTAGCAAAATGTAACCAAGTTCTTTTGTTGCGCCCACTATGGATTATCCAAGGAATGGCCATTTAGTGAGGATTGTCTCAGAATTCCTTCTTAACGGGCCTCGTAGTTTGGAAGTTTTAACTTTGTATAATTTCACATATTTTCAAATTGTTTTCTGAAGAACAATGCAATATACTTGAGAGCCTTCATATGTTGCCTAATCGAGTACCCTTCATATGCAACTTCATTGAGTACCCCAACTTCCATAATAAACCACTCTTATATTTTAGGAGGCTTCCTTTTATCAAATGACGATGGATGCTAATGTTGTACTATTTGAATACCACAAGCTTCAAATGATGGACCAGAGTTTTGTGCTGTGAAATCGCCAAGAGCTTGTGCTAAGAACTTTCCAACACTGGTGTCTCAAGGTTTCTGTTTGTTTGACCAGATAAGAATGGTTGGGACAGAGCTTCTGCATCTAAGCCTGCAATGTAAGTGCACCAATTATCATTGTAGCTCAAAATATATCTTCAGATAGTCCGTACGATTCTGGTTTGTATAGTAATTAGTAATCTCAGTGCAGTATAACTTGTAGCAGCTTTTTTTAGTTTAGTCAGCCAATTAAGGACAGATGCTTCCTTCAACAGGTTACTGGGAGAAGGTACAAAGCCAATATGTTTCCATTAAAACTAGAGTGTAGGGGTGCATCGGGATTCGCTGGAGCCAATAAGGGGAAACCACGAATCAGTACAGACTTATTGCACCGTGTTATTATGTTAATATGTAAGTTCCATAATTGGTGATCAGAAATGGGAAATATGGATTTGTTCTTTCAATATACCTGACCAATGAGGAAGACCCGTTCAATTGTTCATAGTGCTCAGAATTTTTTTTCAGTTGAAAATTCCAGGGAGGGATTCATGGTGGCAGGTAAGCTTCATTGTGTTTGAGTCATATCGGTTGTTACGGTGTTTTGCATCTTATATATGCATATCACAAGATATAATGGTTACCTTTTAAAATTTTATTAATCAGTGTTTCTCTGTCAAAGAATTCACTTCAACTTGCCCTTGTGGGCTTTGTGGGCCTCTGTTGGTTTAAGCCATTTTAACTTGTTCTGTCTGCTAGATTTTTTGATAAGTAAAAAATTCATCAAAAAAACCATATTTACATGGAAGTTACACAAAATTCATTGTTCCATATGCTAGCATGACTCTGCAAAGAGTAAGAGCAACATCTGCTTCTATTTTTGGAAGGATTCTCAAGTAAACACACCACAACTCATCTACATATCTTCCCTCTTCATTTTTTATATGCATCGTTTAATCTCTATATTTGTCGTTTAGGGACTTCAAGCATCCCCACAAAGTTATAGGTTTTCATTATTTGATGAACTGGATGGCTTGCGCCAAGTCGAAGGCAAATATGAATCTTTACTATTTAAGCAACATCAGACAATGTTCCTTGAGAATATATACAGTACGATCAGAGACAATTCAAGAAAGAGATCTCCATGTGCTTGGATTGTGCATACAGGTAGCTTCTTTCCCACATTTACCTGTAGTGTACTAAAATATAATGCTTTTCGTTTAATTCGTCCAATGCAATAATGGTTTCTGCAAATGGAGTTTTCTCTAACGTCTTGCAGTAAATGATGGACATAATTTCATTTTTGCTTGGTGATACACCTACCTGTTATCCGTATTTTATATGTGTTGCGAGTATGCCAAGCTAGGGTGTTTAATCTTTCTTTGAATTTAACACAGGCTCCTAAAATATTTTGTGGAAGTCTGGTAAAAGGATAACACTCCCATGCTCACTGGAAAAGCATCGCGAAAAAACTGGATAGCTACTTAAAGACCTTAAGAGCCAAATTTGTGAGTTTTAACTTTATATATCAGAAAGGTTTTCTTGGAAAAAGAAAATTAAAATGGAAAATTCCCCTGTTATTTACTTACAGACATTATGAGAGTGTGGATAACCGAGGATTCAAACTATGGCATCAACAGTTCGTTCTTATTAGACGATGATCCAAAGTACTGTTTTCCTTGTTTCCTACAAAAGCTATTTAACAACCTTCTACAACTTTTTTCGCTTCACTTATGATTTTTTTATTACTCATCTTTCACTTTCTCGAATGCGGCATACCCCACTTGTATAAACCTTGGAAGTATGCAAAAGAGCAAGCCGCAGTTAGAGTATCCTCTGGAGATGACAGCCTTTGCACTCCGTCAATAACTGGAAACTTTCCTGCTGGGTCTTTTGGAATACCGCTGACAGCGTTTCTTAAAGAGCATGTCTGGACAAATATGCATGTAAAGTTTTGTATGAATTTTTGGTGGTTCCGAAGATTATTAGCCGTGTGTTATTGATTTATGAGTTTTAAATGTCTACTAGGTCGGCTCCTTTTCTATGGAGAAACTTCTTAAGATTGTACATGATATTACTCTACATTTGAAGACTAGTAAATCTTTGAATGATGGGAAGAAAACTAGGTCATTTCTTTACTTGTGGATACCTATGTAGGAAATTTCCTTTATTTTCACAAGCATTGTGCAGAGAGCTGGCATTTTGATAACGTGAACAAATCTTGTGCAAATGTTTTTCCCCACCTGCTGCATATAGTTATGTGGGCAAGTTTCTTGAGTTCACCACCGTAACAGATCTTGAGAACAGAAGATCACTTGAGAACAAAAGGGTCATGATGAGTTGGTGCATGGTTCTGCAACACTTGAGAGTCCTAGTAGGGTCGTATTAGCACTGTTTATGAAATGAAAACAAATTATATCCAGCTCAGTGGGATTAACCATGCATAACTTCAGTTTCCTTAAAAGTACAGTAATTAATTTTATATTTGACATATGACAAAAGAAAAGAAAGAAAGAAATCCGGATCAGATATGAATTGACCCAACAAGAAAATCACTAGCCAGGTTTCCTTTGAAATCGAGAAAAGCTCGAGACAAGTTACCAACAACCCAAGGAACCACTTTCTTAATTAAGGTAAATTGTGAAGCTGCCTAACTTTACATTAAACTGCTCTGGATTTGAATTTCTTCTGTAGGGCTTTATCTCATTACATTAAGCTTCTTAATTTCACCACATAGAGGTTCCTCTTTCAGGAACTTTAGGGGATTATCTCTGCTCTGTCCAACCTGCAATGGGACAATTTATACCAGTGAGAAAAGAGTTGGTAAAAATAGGGACACTCATGGAAACATGATCATTTTATTCAGTCTCCCAAGAAGGGATTATGCAAGTATCAACCATAGCTATACCAAGAACCCTTTTTTAGTACAAAATCCATCATTTCTACACTCTAAGATGCAACCCTACAGAAGAAATTCATAATGCACATTGAGGTTTCAAAGTCAGTACACAAGATAAAACACAGAAAATGAAATATGAATATGTTACAACGAGCCGGCCAGTTTGCTCACTCCTTCCCCGAATATAATCTCAAATTTAGAATTTCTTGTAGGGTCTTGATACCTGACTACCGACTAGTCAAAGAAAAATAACTTATTGTGTAAACCTGAGAACATTCAACAACCACCATTTTCTTTACAAATACAATAAGAAAAATAATTGAGCAACTTTCGGTATGATCCGTGAATGATTATGATACATCCGCTTGACGCTAATACATGTGTTCTATTAGAAGTTAGGAGTCACAATATATCAAACCATGCCAAAATGACTAAGACACCAAACTACTAAGACAAATAATTGTGTGATACTTGGTATTAAAGAAAGATTGGTCAAATTTTTTACTTAGTGTCAGTGAGCCTAACTGATAATGTTCAATTAAAGATAAACTCCGAACTGAAGGTGGGACTTGCAACTAGCAGATTACACATGAAATTTCAAAATAAAGAACACATGATCTTGCCAAACCTCAGTTACCAAAATAATGAACATCTATTTTAAGAACCCAGTAACAGTAAATCAATAAACTACATGGTTTTTTTCTTAGCATAAGGCCTTACTCTTAACGCACAAAGCCCCATTCTCCCCTTTACACATGTGTAGTTAACGTGAGAACTAAACAAATCTTAGAAAGTGAGTGCGAGAAAGATTTTAAAAGTTACCTGAGAAACACAAAAGTGTCTCCTGCAACCAATCTCTTTCAAGTGACAAAAGTACTCCAACCAGCTGTGGTGGGTAAATGCTACCGAGGTTGACCTTTGAATATGCTTAAATCAACACACATAGCCATGAAAATCCTTCGTAATCAATTCCTGAGTTATTTTTTCTCTTGGGCCATGTACTACAGAACGCCAAAAACGAAAAATCTTACAAAGTTGCATCCAGGCAAAAGGAAGACACATAAGAGAGAGGTATTACCAACATATGTAATCTTTCATTGCATGTTTACGAAGAGCTGAGAACCTTTCATGGATACTGGTATCAGAAGTAGTCAAAATCTTGCAAATATAGTACAAGCTCTCTTGGTGGTTCTTGTATCAACAGATCCTAGGGGTTCCTCCGCAACACTAATCAAAAGAGGCACCACTACCAACTAAACCCGAAATATGTGCGTCACTAACCACACCACCAACGAATCCAACAAACAACCCATAGAACTTACTGAAACTTATGGGTCTTGATGTTAATACCACGATAGAACACATCAACTTTCATATCAGGCAGGTATGTGCTGAACCGCTCAAACTCATGGAAGATATTGTGGTTGAAATATAAGCATCAACAGAGAATGGTCAAAATCTTCATCCATACCCAAAATTAGCTTGAGGAATGCATTCATGTTGAACTGATTGAGAACCAAAAGAAAAATTAGACATGAGGAATCTCAGTGAGTAAGAAATGATGATATTTGGGAACTCTTATGTAAATGGTAACCAATAAAATTTTGCCTCCAAAACAAGGAGTGCAGCACTAGTATTTTTCCTGCAACTCAAAAAACACATTTCAGAACATAAATCCATGCTAATCTGTTCTAAAATAACAAATAAAGTAAAATACAACCTCCTTAGCATGCTACTCAAAAGGACCAATGACCAACTGAAGCATAATCTTAATACAAGACTACGCGATACAGGCAGATACACAAATAAATAGGTAATCCAGAAAAACATAAAATAATCCAAGTAAAAAGTAAATTGACTTCAGATGAATGCTCAAATCCCGAATGAACAATTGCTCTAAAATCTAAAGAGCTCGAACTTTAGTAGAAAATCTTTGAATCCAGGACTTTGTATCAAGCAACAGCTATGAACAAAATATAAAATCAAACATAACCCAGAATATAGAATCCATGTAAGTTAAGATAACACATGCCTCAATTAGCTTATGTTTAATGACAAACCATAGAATAAGCATAAGAAGCTTAAAAACACAGGTGTAGTGTTACCTCCATCAATGTACTCAACGAAGTATTTAGAAGCCAACTCATCGTACCTAAGAATACACATACACAAATTATTAGTTTAAGAAAATATCAAGAGGAGTGGCTATGAAATTATGATTAGAATTCGAGGGATAATTAACAGATCAATAGTCCAGTTGATGATCATAGAAATGCAATTTAGTTATTAGCATAAAAATGTAGTGCACTTAGAATGGAGCAAAACAGAATAAGTACAACGCGTTGTACAACTAAACAGGATGTCGACATGATAAAGCACTGAAAAGAGGAAAGTTGTAAAACTAGATGAATAACTAGACAACTTCGAGACGGAAAAATAAAAGAACTTTAAGGGGAGATTTATGTCTAAATTGGGATGAGGCTACTAAGTCCTGTATCACCTTTAATGACTCTAGTCATATCTGATTCGGTAGAAATTTAACCTTCGTGGAGCAATGAAAATAGACTAAAATGCTTGCACCAACCTACTCTACTAGTGTAACTGATATAGTCAACATTTCATAGTAAGTTTTGGTAATGTTCCTGAACTTTGGTCTCCTAAACCAATTTAGTAGCTCCTCGTTCCCCAATTCATCATTATATGCTTCACGCTTCAAAGAGTAAGTAAAACGTGGAGACAACCATCTATAAACATAATTACATGAGGATAGTTAGATTCTTACTACTATACTAACTGGAGACCAAACATACCTCATATACATTCTGAAGCTTCTTGAAGGCTTCTACAACCTTTTCACCCCCCATATCTTTTATCAGGGTGGAAAAGCATTGCCTAGGTAATTACTGAAGCAAATGTGCCTCGAAAATGACCCTAGTGACTTTACCTTAACTTTTTTACTAGATTTCCGAGAAACCAAGCAAAGCGTATCAAGGACTGCCGCACGAGTTCAATCAGAGTATTACAACAAGGCATGTAACGAAACATGTACTATTGATGACATCATCCTCATCTAAAAAAAACAGATCATCCCTAGTTAGGCTTGTGAGTTATGAAATGTAAAAACTAACAACTTTAAACCCGACCAATGGTTTAGAATATACAACACAAAATGCAAATTCCAAATTGTGTATAAACATGAAAATGATATATGATGACTCACCAGGATAGAATGAGTCTCATAAAAAAAAATCCGGGCAAGAAACCAAGCCAATTATTTTTCTGTAAGGTCGTCGTAGTCTTCATCTTGGGATATGATTAGGTTGATGAAGGTTTTGGCATCTTCGGGAATCAATCTTGAAGCAAACTAATAAATATACTAATACTGTGATCATCAATTGAAATAAAAAGGGCGATCATAGATGCATAAATGTGAATGAAATCAATGAATGATTGCAGAACACAATATACTAAAGGGGTAATAGACTCTTGAGGTTTAGCTGTCACTGATTACTTCTCCGTGTCAATTGTATTATTGCCAACATTTGTATTAAAAAGGATATTCCCCAACATTTTAAAAAGCTAGAAATTCATAATTTCTTCCCCAAAGTTCTGAAATCACAATATGATGAATAAACCCTCACTTTCAATTTTCATAAGGTTGTAAAAAGAAAACAAATTCAGGAAGAGGATTAACAAAAAACGATTTAGTGTACCAATTACTTACCAAATAAAACTTTCAATGTCAAATAAAATCGATCAAAACTTAAATCCATCTCCAAGTAGGGCTGCACATGGGTCGGTTTGGGTCGGTTTTGGCCTCACCCACCACCCAACCCACTGATGACGAGTAATATGTGTTGTCACTCGCACCCAACCCAACATCATAGCGGGTCGGTTTTCACCCGACCCAAATTAAGGCGGGTTGGGTCGGTTGGGTGGCGGGTATACCCGTCTTCTTGAAAATTCATTCAAACCAGTAAGTAAAATATTCCCGAATATGTTCACATAAAATTCGACCCATCTCTGCTTGTTATACACTAAATTGATTCACATAAAAAAAAACAAATTTGTTCCGACAGTGAGTGAATAGAAATCAACTTAATCCTATCTTCTTTCAAGTCTTAATGGATCAATAGATTCAATACTTGCAGTCGCTTTCTCCACTGCCAATAAAACCCATTGTACATGTAGATAAATACCCAATTTATGTAATTGTTTCAGCCATTAAAACTCTCCCAAAACCTTGAATATGAAAGAACCGTCAACTGATGTTGTTGGTTGGAGTTTGGAGAAGAAATCTGCATCAATTGATCGGAGATAAGAAGAAATTTGCATCAAATATTGAATTTAATTTGACATACAGAAATCTGCATCAAATCTGCATCAAAATCTCCATCGGATTGGATTTAAAGTTGGTTTGGATTTTATTTTCAATGACGTATAATAATAATTCTAATGAAGCTATGAGTTTTTTTTTTTGATTGGAATGAAGCTATGAGTTTATTTTATCATTCTTCCGCAGACCTGAAAAGAAGAAGGTTTGAGAGAAAACACAGACTTTTTTTTTCTTAAGTATATATATATCGGTTTGAACGGCTAGGATACAATCTATCAATAGGATTTATTTTAGGTGGGTGGGCGGGTTGGGTCGGGTGATAGAAGTTTCTACCCACACCCAACCCAACATATAGTGGGTTCTGATATGGTCACCCATAGTCGACCCGCGCCTAGGTGGGTTGGGTCGGGTGCGGGTATTTTTAGGTGGGTGTGGGTTGAGTCGGTTTTGTGCATCCCTATCTCCAAGAACTTAATTGACACCGAATTCTAAAAACCCCAAATTGTTCTGTGCTCCAAGGGTTTTCATATTTTGAAATACAAACGACTAATCGAAGTTTTAGGAAGATCAAGATAAATTGATGAATCAAACATCTTACCTAAATGATTTGTAGAAGATAAGTGATTTGGAAAACGCATCTGATCTTGTCAAGATAAAGAAAATCACTGACTTAAGGTGGCGGTGTTGATTTGTTTGAAGGAGGTTGGGGATTTGAGGTGGCGCTGCTACGAGGAAAAATGAAAAATGAGAAGATGGAAAGTAAATGAAAAATGAGCCATGAGCTAAGCAGCTGTATGAAGCGAAGAATGGCATAGAAAGATATGTAAGGGGGGTCTATGAAAATATTATGAAATATTCCGGACCTTGAACCGACGTGGAGTCTATGTGGCAACCAATTCATGGGTGTCATGATTTTGAAGAACAACAATCGGTGACACTCACAAGTCGGTGTCATGGTTTTAGGTACGAAGAGTCATAGACACCGGAAAGACACCGTAAATTATTTACGAAAAAACCTATATTTCATGTGTCACCAATTTTCAGGACATAACCGTCATTATTATGAACAATAAAGGGTACAAATGTAAAAAAAAACTGTACGACAGCCACTTTTGGTAATTAGGAATAGTCCTGGGCCTTATTCGGTTTTCCGCTTTTCACTTTGTCCACAAACTGAAATCGTCCCCAAGACTTGGCTAACTGAAAAACAACCGCCGCTAACAGTTCAACCTGAAAAACAACAGCAAGTCCAACAACCACCATCTACTTCCGGACATTATCAAGTTTCAAGTTCAAGTACCAAAAAGTAGCACTAATAGACTATTAGCTGCCGTCTATGGGCTGATGTTTTGGGGTTTAGTTATTTATTTACTATCTTGTACGTTTTCAGTGTTTTAATTTATTGTAGTTTCCATTTCAAGTCATTATATAAGCTCTGCTATATATCTTAGCATAGGAAGTATGAAATAAATTATATTAGTAGATTTTCCTGATCAGTAACTGCACTGCATCAATGACGTTTGGGACCAATTCCACCTACGTAGTAATGCATGCAAGGAAACTTTATCTTCTTGTTACAAATTAACAACACCGAAAATAAAAAAATGTTAGTGTATTATTACCCCACCCAAGAAGACGAGTGACTCCAAATTTGGTGAGAACCGTAGAAAGGTGAATAAAATCTAACAATATGAAGATTTTAATATTTTGTAAGATTTTTTTTTGTAAGTACTGAATATCGCAAGATAATAGTTCACGAGTATCGTAATAAATAAAGGAGAAAAGAATTATAAAATGTTACGATGATAGAAGAAGCGCGGAGAAATATGAAGATTTGCGAGGATGAAGTAATTTTGCGAGTATGAGTTGCGATACTTCATAACTCATGTACAGCTGTATAAGTTTTACTATAAATAGGAGTTCAAATGTAAAATTCGAGAGGTTCTTTTAGTGAGTGTTAGAAAATATCTTAGGAAAGAGAATAGAGAAAGTTGTAACTATTCTAATTCCATTTAGATACTTCTTTGTAATCAATTGAGAACATTAATAAGAAAATTGTCATTCATCATCAAGAACTTCTTGAGTTTTTACTAATTCTATTGAGGGTGTAGTTGTAGGTTATTCTGCAACTACATAATTGGCGCTAGAAACAGGGATTGAAAGAATTCCTGTACCAGAAAAATGGCAAGAAGAAGAAACACATCAAAACCATTAACTGAAGTAAGAAGAAGTGTAAGATTAGCAGGAGGAGAAGCAAATATAACAGGAGAAACTAGTAGGAGAAGGAGTAATCGAAGAAATCAAGCTCAACAAGTAGGAGATCATGATCAAGTGAGTATACACACTTGGAGAACTAATACACCAGAAGAAGAAGATAGAGAACCACAAATCAGAGAAAATGGGAGGTTGATGGGAGGAACAATTCTTGAAAGAGAAAGGGAGATGCTAGAAACATTGAGACAAGGAATCCAAAAAGAACGAATGATCGAAGCTGAAGAACGTGCCAAATTAACAAGACAAAATCAAGAATTGAGGATGGAAAATGAGATGTTACAAAGGAGGAAATCTCAAAGTATTGCAAGATCAAATGTTAGAATAGAAAGAGAAGGACAAAATTCACCGATAATCAATAATGAAAATGATATGCAAGAACAAGCGCAGAATCAAGGTGATAGAAATCAAGAAAATCGTTTCATTTTAATACCAAACCGCGAACAAAATATGGAGAATTTACGAACAAGACCAAATCATAAAGAAAACAATCAGAATCAAGAGGAAGAACAACAACTTATGGAAGAAACTGAGAGACAACAAGCAATACATCAAAACAATCACGATAATGGAGTAAGAAGACATGAAGAAGTTCGTAACAAACAAAATGTTGAGTATGAAAGAATTAAGAGAAGAATTGTAAATCAACAAACAGAAGTGGAAAGGAATGAACCAAGTTCTCGAATCAGAGTACAAGTAAATCAAGAAGAAATAAGTCACAGAAGAAGGAGAAATGAAGAAGAAGAAATTCTCGATATTCTCATGAGAAGAATGAGAAGAATAGAAAGGGAAGAACAATAATTCCAAGATGCTTTACAACTGAACAATTATGATAATTTAGAAATAAGATATTTGCAAAATTATGCAAATGAAAACATTAATGAAGAATATGATAGAATGCGAAGGATCGCAAGGGAGGAAGCGCAAGAACGTAGAAGAAGAGAAGTTGCGTTAAAAAGACCAATGGATGAGAATTCTGAGGCAAATGCACGAATCTTTCGAGAATTAGCAGAAATGAGAGGGATGATAAACAATAGAAGAGGAGGAGATAGGAGGCAATTAGATGAAGCAATAGAAGAAGCTGCGAGGACTCCATTTGCTAGAGAAGTACAGTTGGGAGGAATTCCACCAAAATGTAATTTTCCCACACTTACCAGTATTTTTGATGGGACTTCATGTGCTATTCAGCACATTAAAGCATACATAAGATGCATGTTACAATTGGAGAATCATGATGCTGTGTTATGCAAGTAATTCGCATCAAGTTTAACAGGGGAAGCTCTGAAGTGGTTCGAAGGACTCCCTAAGAACACTATTACGTCATTCAATCATTTGAAAGCAGTTTTCCTTGGAGCATATATCACAAATCATTCTTCACGGCTTGGTATTGAAGATGTATTTGGTTTAAAACAAAGAGTGGGTGAAAGTCTGAATCATTTGGTAAGACGATGGAAGACTATGTGCAGTGATATGGCAGGGCGTGTAGATGAGAGATACTTGATTCTGTCCTTCATAAATGCGATGTTATAACTGAACAATTATATGTTCAAATCTTCAGAAGAAAGAATTCCATAATGATGACAGAATTACGAGAATTGCAAGAAGAATACATTACACTAGAAGAAAAGCAAAACAATATGGAGTCATATCCAGTAACAAACACTAGCAATCAAGAGGGAGGAGCAAATTTACTTCCCAAAATAATCAATGTAATAGCAGGTACTTCGCAAACATCCTCACAAACTTCTTCGCAAATTTCATAAGAAAAGAAAATCAATGATAGCCAGCCAAAGATGGTAGCAATGGGCAGTAGAGATCAAGAAGAGTATGATAGAGAGAAGAATTTCTATAATCGAATAGGAAATAACCAAATTCCAAGACTAGATCAACAACAAGAAAATTATGGGGGACAAAGGCCAAATTATTTTGGACAAGGAAACCAGAGACAAAATTATAACAACGGTCAAGGAGGTCAAAGAATGGTAAGGGAAGAGATAAAATTGCCACCTTTGAATACAAGTGTAGAAAAGATATGGCAAGCAATTATCCTGGTAGAGAATATACCAACTCCATGGAATATGGGAAAGGAACCATCAATGGGTCCAAGAAGTCATGAATTTTGTTCATATCATCATTTTCATGGACATTCTACAAATAATTGCCATAATATCAAGAGGATAATCTTGCGAATGATTGATCAAGGAAAACTAAATCAATTTTTACTTAAGCAGACACAGTCGCAACAATTACCACAGGCTCCAGCCATAACTCGCAGGGAGAACACAACAAAAGAAAAGGGAGAAGAAATCCTACATATAGAAGTGGGGTCAAAAGCAAGGAATGTTTTCTGTAATTCCATTGTTCATTCATATAAAACCATAGAGGATTTTCATGATAATGTGTTAAGCAGGGTATATGCGAGGGATGGTGAAGGAAAGGAAGTAATGAACATCGCAAAGATTTCACGACTTGAAGATTGGAAGAAACGTGAAATTTCTTTTGAAGCCACTGAAATTCCAGAAGGTTGTGAAGCACATGATAATCCATTGGTGGTAAGACTGGCAATCTACATGAATATGGAGGAGAACGAAGATGATATGGAGGAAGAGTCAATTGGTCTTAATAGGATTTTGATTGATACGGGAAGTTCTGTCAATATCCTCTTCTATTCTGCTTACAAAACTATGGGGGAAAAGATCTGATTTAATACCTTCTACTTACAGAATTTATGGTTTTAATGGAACTGCCAACAAGCCCAAAGGAGAAGTGAGCATGCGAATTCCATTAAGTGGAATGCGAACTGAAATTATGTTCTGCGTTGTTGATGTTGAATCACCATATAATGCTTTGATAGGAAGACCATGGCTTCATGGAATTCTAGGCGTAGCTTCCACTCTACATCAGTGCATAAAGTTTCCCCATATGAAGGGTATTGGAATTATCAAGGGTGATTGGGCTGAGGGAAAGAAATGTTACGATACAGAAGTAGAAGTTTGCGAAGGAAAAAACTGCTGAGAAGGAAAATTGGAGAAAAAGAGCAAAGGTTGTGAAAAGAAGTGAAAATTTAATGGCAGAGGATTAAGGGAAAAGAGAATAAAGTTACGATGATAATCATACAAGAAATTTACGATGATAATAAGGGATTGTGATTTGCGAGGAAAAAAAAATAAGAAAACAAGAAGGTTATCGATGTTTGCTCGTGAAAATGAGGTATGTGGCAAAACAAAATTTTTATTTCGTGATAAAATTTTACGAATATTGTTTGCTCGCAGGAAATTGGGAAAAAGTTACAAATTTTCAGAATTTATATTCCGATTAAAATTTCATTAATTTGCGAATAAAAGACCGCAATCTGTGATCAGCCTCCAAAAAAAAGAAAGAGAGCCGCAGAAAATTTTATACAGGCAAACCTTTGTGGCGTACACCCTAGTTCGCGAAGCTATAATTCGTAAGAGGCAAAGTCCTAAAGTACGTCATTTAATGGGGTACCTATAACGTGGCTAAGGGTAACCGGAACACCACCAAGGGCCCTTAGTACATGGTAAAAATTTTGGGGTACAACCCAATAATGGGGTACCTATCCGGGTTAGACACCTTGGATTCTCACCTAATCTAACGACATTACGCAATATAAAATGCGGTGTAAGAGGATTTAGGTTGGGCGACTAAGGCATACTGTCTTTCCCAAGAAGTGCAGAAAACGATCAAGGCGTCGAGGTACACGGTTGAGTCAAGAGTGCCGGGTGAGGTTGAACCACATATGCCATTTTTGACAAGTCTTGGCAAATGATGCACTTGGCCCAAAGATACCCCATAGGGTGCAACCTCGTAACTATAAGCCCTATAGGCAAAAAGGATAAGAGGTTGCGATCAAAAGCGGGTTGTTGGCAGAACCGGATGGGAAGAGCTAACCTTGTATGGTCGATGTACGCTTCCTTGAAGGTGCAATCAGGGGGAAGATAAAGGGCAGCACCCTCCATTAGGGAGCTGATAAGTGCTATAAGACGAAAATGTCACGAGGCTTCTTGTTTGCGAAAACATAAAGGCTTGTCATATTTGTGCAACAAATGAAGTTCTGCGAGCCTTCTAAAAAAAAAAAAGGAGAAAGAAAGAAAGAAAAGAATAAAGAACTCGCAGAACATAATAAAGTTAAGATGAGATCAATGGGTCGCTACATGAAAGTGTAGAGACGTCCTGCGATTTCATCGCAAGACGGCAATGTCATGGGGCTTTATGTTCGCAAGAGTATTTAGGCCTGTCATATTGTCGCAACAATTCCTGAAGAGGCTAAAATACTATACAAAGAAGTTAAGATGAGATCAATGGGTTTTTGCATGAAAGTGTAAGAACGTCCTGCGATTTCATCGCAAGACGATAATGTCACGAGGTTGTATGTTCGCAAGAATGTTCAGACTTGTCATATTATCGCAAATAATTAATACAAAAGAGGTGGCAAAATAAGACCTTTACTTAGGAAGGCATGATAAGACCACAGAAATTAATGAAATTTATTGCATCAACATCATTGAAGAAATTATACAAGAATATACATTATGAAGATCTGAAAGAAGACAACTTCGTCAATATCATTGAAGAAATTTTACAAGAATATACATCAAGAAATTTTGAAGAGAAGACAGCTCTGTCAATATCATTGAAGAATTTTTACAAGAAGTCCTATCAAGGAAGACAACATCAATGAAGAATTTTAATGAAGACTTAACAAATGATGCGATTTTGATAGCAATCAAATACAGATAAGTTCATATTCGTAAAAATTTACGAGAATTACATACTTCTTATACTTCTCCATATATTGAATACTTCTCCAAAAAGTTGAATACTTCTTATAATTCTTCAAGAATATCTCATATTTATTTTACTTCTTCAACGGATATTTAATTTTGCGAAGGTTAAGTACTTATTATACTTCTTCATACAATGAGTAATAATTTTTATACTTCTTCATATATTGGGCAATTCTTCATAAATTGAATGCTGCTAATACTTCTTATACTTCTTAAGGGTATTTCATATTTTGTATACTTCATACTTTCTATACTTCAAAGGGAGATTTATTATTTACTTCGCAACATTCCGTAAAAAGCAAAAGGATTATATTTCTTATACTTCGAAGGGAGGATTTTTTATTCATAATCACAATAAGAAGAAAATTTGTAAGATAAATTTAGAAGGATATTCTAATACTTCCAGCGATAGTTGATCATTTGAAGAGAAATAATAAGGGGAAAGGGAATACTAAGCTAAGTCTTTAAGATATATTATTTCTCTCCATATGATCAAGTTATGCGAATAAGGGAAATAAACATCAAAGAAAGATTAATTCAAATTAAGCTTTGAAAAATAAATTGTTGGATTGATTAAAAGCACAATCAAGAAGAAAGTGTTGTATTGAAAAATTACAGAACAGATATACAAAAAAAAAAAAAAAAAAGAGAATGAAGTTATTCTTCAGGCGATCTGTTCCCATCAAAATGATCTTCTTCTTCAACTTCACTATCATCTTCAACTTCACTATCAGAGATTTCCAGATATGGAGTATCTTGAGAATTTCTTGAAAGGAGGAGCGTATGGTACTTCTTGAGAGGAATTTCATTATCTTCGCAAATCTTGCGAGTCATCTTAGCTCGAAAACGCTTGACATATAAACTATGGTTATGCTGGGAAATTAGAAGCTGAGATCTCAAGTCAGAAATTTTCTTATTACGATTAGCAAGGAGAGTTTCCATATCATTATTCATCTTCGCAAGATTTTCTGCAGCAAGGAAAGAAATTAAGGAATTGGTTAGTAAATTACAAAGTAAAAGTAACCAAAATAATTACCATCGCAAAGAATTTACCTTCTAGTTGCTTCTTATCATTACGAAGAGAAGAATTTTCAAGCTTTAATCGATTATTCTCCTCAAGAAGAGAAGAATTATCAATTGCGATGCTCGCAGATTGTGAATTATGTTCGTGATGAGATATTAATTCTGCGTTATCAATATTTAAATCTTCTACTTTCTGACGGAGACTTGAATTTTCAACCTCTAACTTCGCACAACGATTCAAAGTTTTCTTCTCTGCAAGAGAATGACGTCTTTCCCAATCAGAAGCAACTGCACAACTAACTCTTCCAACCTAAACAAGAAAAAAGGGGTTAGAAATCAACAAAATAAGGAAATAAACAAGGAATAGAGAAGAAACTTACCATGCTGCCTAAAGCATATAATGAAGCAGGAGAGACGAATCTTGAAATTCCTTTGAGGGAGTTATTATCAATAACAGTAGGAACTTTACAAGCCTTCGCAATAAGTTTGCGAGCATTCGCTGTAGGATAATTTCCTAATCCACGAGAAGAATGGAGGAAAGCCTCAGAGATGCTAACCATTGCTGAGGCAAAAGTTTCTGGGATACTATAATATTCATTCCCACCTTCATCAACATCATTATCATCATCTCCTTTGTCAGAAAGGGTATCGAAATTAGAACTAAAATCCTTCTCAGGAAATTTATCATCTTCATCACCAATATCTTCCTCAATGTCCTTATTAGAAGAAATTACATTGGAATGGGATTTGGTTGAGAGTATCTTCTTTTTCCTTCTCTCGTAAACAACATCTTGAAGTTTTCTTTTTCCTTTGCGAAGAGCATCATCTTGACCATCAGAAGCTTGGGAGACCTTCGCAGAACAAAGAGTTTGTTGCCTCGCAGTAAGCCTTTTAGAAGAAGTAGAACTTTTATTTTCACTGCAGCAATCTCGGGAAGAAGTGGAACTGTAAATTCAAATAAGGATAAGAAACAGAGGCAACAATATATTGTTTAGAAAAATACAAGAGTGTTTCTTACCTCATTTGAAATTAAAGGGTAACAAAAAGATAAGGAAGTGGAAATACATACATTTCTAAAAACCTAAGGTTGATAATAGCGATTCTGAAGATTCACAGAAGTTCTACTATCCCATAATATAAGAACCTGATAACATTAAAGGGTACTTATACCAATCTTCATCATTAGAACGACGAGGTGTCTTATTATTTCTGAAGCATAATCAATATCGTGCATGAGAAGATCATCTGCTGCGATATTAGCTTTACGATGAAGACGAACACCCCAACGATTATCTTCTTTCCTCGCAGGAATTAGTGTGTAATTTTTGAAGAAACCCTCAACTATATAATTCGCAGCAACAATTTCTATATTCTCAAATCCAGGTTTTCTAAGATCAGTTGAATATAAAGATTTCCCAAAAGCGGCACGATTTGCGAATTCAACTAAGAGGCGAATGCAATCACCAGTCAATTGATAAATGGCACAAGAAAAATTGGGGTGGGAAATAATTTCGTAGAATAAAGGAAAGTTAACATCATAAAGAGGAAGAGGAAGACCTGCGAGGATTTGACCTCGTGAGATTAAAACTTTCTGATCATCCCAAACATAATTGGTAAAGAGATTCACACAGAGAGAAGACTTATTATCATAACCTTCAATCTCAGAAAGAATAAGGTCTCTATCAGCAAGTTCCGCATTAATTTGTTCAATAGTTTTCTTCTTTGGTGCCATTGAATATAAGAAGGAAAATAGAAAAAATAGAAGAGGTTGCAGAGGCAAAAGCGGTGAAGAAGATGAATAAGGGAATAAAAAGCAAAAACAAAGGATAATATTTATAAGAGAGTTTGATGAAGATAAAAATTCATTAATACGAGTAAGCGTGAACGGTTGAAAAGAACGGTTACGAAGAAACGTGTCAGAAAGATAAGGGAAAAGTAAAAAAAACGTGTTGCGAATCTGAAGGGTGGTAATAACTACACTAAATTTACGAGAATAGGGATTCTCATGACATTTCTTCTTCGTAGAATTGACATGAGAAGAGGCAAGATGTAAGTACTGAATATCGCAAGATAATAGTTCACGAGTATCGTAATAAATAAAGGAGAAAAGAATTATAAAATGTTACGATGATAGAAGAAGCGCGGAGAAATATGAAGATTTGCGAGGATGAAGTAATTTTGCGAGTATGAGTTGCGATACTTCGTAACTCATGTACATCTGTATAAGTTTTACTATAAATAGGAGTTCAAATGTAAAATTCGAGAGGTTCTTTTAGTGATTGTTAGAAAATATCTTAGGAAAGAGAATAGAGAAAGTTGTAACTATTCTAATTCCATTTAGATACTTCTTTGTAATCAATTGAGAACATTAATAAGAAAATTGTCATTCATCATCAAGAACTTCTTGAGTTTTTACTAATTCTATTGAGGGTGTAGTTGTAGGTTATTCTGCAACTACATCTTTGATATGAAGATTTTTTTCTTGGCCGAAATTTGATCACATTGCCAAAAATAAATAAATAGTGAGGTTAGAATCAACTAGGTGAATGAGAGCGCTCAAAAGTTCTTCACAGATTTCTCAAATCTTGTTCCTCAATCCGAAAATAAAATAGATAACCATGAAGTTTCTAATGATTCTCTCCTTGTCCTTATTAAGTTTTGTTGGATTACTAGTTGACGTTGAATCCTCTGCTTCATCGGATATAACCAGAGGTACATCTATTTCTTCCAATGATACTAGTAGTCCTTATTGGCTTTCTCCCTCCGGTAACCTTGCTTTTGGCTTCTACCAAGTACCATGTACACGATCTTCACCACCTAGAAATTGTAGTGATATATATGTTGTTGGCATATGGTTTTTTAAATCTCCATCTAAAACCCTAGTTTGGACTAGTAACCTTAACTACCACAAACCATCTTCAGTTCTCTTCACCGACGATGGAAAGTTGATGCTGCGGATAATGCCAGATAACAAAGAGAAACCTTTAATACCCGAGATACAAGAACCAATGTCATATGCAAGGATGCATGATAATGGAAATTTTGTTTTATATGGTTCAGATTCTCAAATTGTTTGGCAGAGTTTCGATTATCCTACTGATACCGTTCTCGGAGGTCAAAACCTAAACGCTGGAATTGATCTAATCTCCGGTAATTACAGATTATCAGCTACTGATGGTTTGGTTGTTATATCCACTATGGATGCTTTAGGGGATCATCTTCAGTATCGAACTGGTGAGAATTTAAAAGTAGTGTCACATTATATTAAGGGTCCAGTAAGTAGTCCAGTAACACTGAAGTTGGACACAAATGGTAACTTGTATCTTGTTATTGTGATGGCGTAGTACTTAAATATCTTTATCGAAAGAAGAAGAAGGAAGTGTTGTGAAGGAGGATGGTCATACATACATATAGAGAGCAACACTGGAATCAGGAGGGGACTTTAATCTGTACAAGGAAAGAATTGATGGAAATATAAGTAGTGGTGATCATAATCTTGTATTACTATGGCAAGCAGATGATAAGGCGAATCATCATGATGAAGGGGAAATCCTAGTAATACTTTTTGGTATGTGGGCGGGGATTGGGCTACCTTATTTAGCCGCAGCGGTAGTGGTATGCTACCTACTGAGGGCCCGAAAGGAATGAATCCCTTTTATGACCATTTTTTTTTTGTAAATTGAAACCTAACAAAAATGTTCAATTTGACAGAAAGATTGAATTTGGTGAGGTTTTTTTTGGTGAAGCCTTTTCATATAATTCCTTATGTATCCTATTTTTTTAGGGTATAATTGGAAAGCAAACTTTAATATAACACATCTAAAAATCCGTGTCTTGAAATTTTACAAATTTTATCTCGAAAGCTAATAAAAAACCTACCCAACGAGCACAAGCAACAATATCAAATTTAGAGTTTTTACGAAAAATTCGGAAGTGTTTATCATTTTAGGCACAATTTTAGAAAATTAAATGTATAACCATTATGCAAAGTTGCAAACCACCACAAATGATACATAATATTTTATGTAGCCATATTTTGGTTTATACATCAACTAATTTTCCGTTGCAACTAATAAAATGTATGTATTTGCTTCAAAAAACAACAACAAATAATTATGTATGTACTCCTCCCGTTTCAAGAAAAGTGATATTTTCACTTTAGACACAATTTTCGAAAATTGAATACATAGTAATTATGCAAACCACCACAAAGGATGCATAACACATCATGCAACCATATTTTGGTTTATGGATCGACTAATTTTCCATTTATGGAAAAGCGATACTTTCACATTTCGTTTCAGGAAAGGTGATACTTTTACTCTGTTTCAGTAAAAGTGATAATTTAGCTCCGCTTCTGAAACGGGGCGAAAGTATCATTTTTTATTAAACATGGTTGTTTGAGGGTGAAAACGGTTTCTGCTGATTTTGGTAATTTCGGGTGTGTGGGTGAGAAACGAATTTACACCCTAAACAATGTACTGCAAGGGAGTACTTTAGATTCGAGAGATCAATCTGTACAAATCCGGCCTAAACCAAGAAATGGTCGTTCCAGACTTGCTTCGGTCACAAAGTGAAGGAGAATGGTTGGTTTTGGGGAGGGAAGTGAAGAAAGAGTTGAGACCAAATAGTTGATTCCGGAAGAGTAGTTGTTCTACGACTTGTATCAGAAAGTGGGAAGCTAACAGATGGAAATCTAGCAAATGTTTTCTGAGTGTTGTATGCTCCTGACCTGAACTTGTTGTTTAGTGGAAATAGGTAATGCCTATTTATACAATTCGAAGTGAAACGTACTCTGGTCTCATTAAGAAATGGAAAACGGGTGAGTAAATGGGAAGAGGTGGTAACTGGTAATGCCTCCATAAAAGAAAGATTTTCACTATTACTCCATGTGTTTACTAACCGCCTCATCCTTATGACACTATCTTATAACGCACGCTGTAAACCGCCAAACCAATACCCAATGAGCATCCCCCATTTTGTGACATGCGTTGATGTCTCGAGTGTTTTCTTGGAAAATGTGTAACACGTTGTTGTTGTCTGGCAAGTTGATCTTGGGAGACTTGATGGATCGGTTGTGACCTTCGACGGTCGAGATTTTGCATCTTAAGAGGAAAGGTAGCCGTTGATTATTGCAACCCTTCATTATTACCCCACCGAAGAAGACGAGTGACTCCAAATTTGGTGAGAACTGTAGAAAGGTGAATAAAATCTAACATATTAATATTTTAATATTTTGTAAGATTTTCTTACATTTTCTTGGCTGAAATTTGATCACATTGCCAAAAATAAATAAATAGTGAGGCTAGAATCAACGAGGTGAATGAGAGCGCTCAAAAGTTCTTCACAGGTTTCTCAAATCTTATTCCTCAATCCGAAAATAAAATAGATAACCATGAAGTTTCTAATGATTCTCTCCTTGTCCTTAATAATTTTTGTTGGATTACTAATTGACGTTGAATCCTCTGCTTCATCGGATATAACCAGAGGTACATCTATTTCTTCCAATGATACTAGTAGTCCTTATTGGCTTTCTCCCTCCGGTAACCTTGCTTTTGGCTTCTACCAAGTACCATGTACACGATCTTCACCACCCAGAAATTGTAGTGATCATAGATATGTTGCTGGCATATTGTTTGTTAAATCTCCATCTAAAACCCTAGTTTGGACTACAAACCAAAACTATCACAAACCATCTTCAGTTCTCTTCACCAACGATAGAAAGTTGATGCTGCGGATAATTCCAAATAACAAAGAGAAACCTATAATACCCAACGTACAAGAACCAGTGTCATATGCAAGGATGCATGATAATGGAAATTTTGTTTTATATGGTTCAGATTCTCAAATTGTTTGGCAGAGTTTCGATTATCCTACTGATACCGTTCTGGGAGGTCAAAACCTAAACGCTGGAATTTATCTAATCTCCGGTAATTACAGATTATCAGCTACTGATGGTTGGGTTGTTATATCCAATATAGATGCCTTTGGGGATCATATTCAGTATCGAACCGGTGAGAATTTAAAAGTCATGTCACATGATATTAAGGGTCCAGTAAGTAGTCCAGTAACACGGAAGTTGGACACAAATGGTAACTTGTATCTTGTTGATTATGATAGTGTAGTACTTAAATATCTTTACCGGAATAAGAATCAACAAGAATAAGAAGGATGTTTTGTGAAGGAGGATGGTCATATATATACAGAGCAACACTGGATTCAGCATGGGACTTTAATCTGTACAAGGAAAGAATTGATGGAAACATAACTAGTAGTGATCATAATCTTATGTTACTATGGCAAGCTGATGATAAGGCGAATCATGACAAAGTATTATTCTTAATAATACTTTTTGGTATGTGGGGGGGGATTGGGCTACCTTATTTAGACGCAATGGTAGTGGTATGCTACCTACAATTGAGAAGAATGGCAATGGAATGCTGGGGAGCTAAAAACAAGGGTATCATAGGTGGAGACATGTGGAACATCAAAATGATAAGAATGTAATTCATTGCATCTTTTATAGTCACTAAAGTATTTGGAAGGAAACATACTTTAGAGAGACTAATGAGTCAATTTAGTGAAATATAAATCACTATAGGATTAATTTGGATTATTGAATCCATATTGATTCCAACGATGAAATGTTGGAAATTGACTCACACAGGCTTTGGGCATAATCATAAAGCAACTTTGGTTGTGACATGATGATCATTTTGAAAGGACTCATACGAACATCACTTTATTTGAGTGAACAAAAATGGGAACAATATTGACAGGATGCGAAGTAATGACATATCTCTCAATAAGTGTTTTCTAAAGTACTAGATGCACAACCCCCTCCTCCGTTACATTATGCTTTTAAGTAAGAGAGCATATCACTCATTTTTACAAAGTCTTCAGTAAAACACGATCGAGACCATCCTAAGATGCAAATGGTAAAAAATTCCATATTACAAAGAAAACAAGGTGAACTTTAGAAAAATATTCATGTAGAATGCGGACCATTAAAGTGACTGATGGATCTGGTGAATGTTTTGACATTTTGGACTAGTTATAGTTCCAAAGAAATTTGCGTTTAAAAATTCCTAGCACATATTACACAATAAAAAGTGTTAAAGGCTCACCTCCCTTATTAATGCTAGAGAATTTACATCAAAAAGACTTGATGAATATTGCATGTTTAATAGGATCAATATAGAGCATCTTATGCCCAATGGTCTCGCAAAGGCTACCATCAAAGGTTACAGATAGTGCCTAAGAAATAGGTTATGCGTACCAACCTATCTTTTATTTCTTTGGGGATATGCAATATTACACGCATATTACTTAATTCGTTTTAGAACCCAATATTAGTCAACCTTTTCTGCGTACCAGTTGGTAACTGGATTTAAGCCTGACATTGTGTTCTTATGCATTTTTGGTTGCACTATATATGTGCCATTATGACTCCACATCGTACTATGATGGGTCTTCAAAACTGTTAAGTAGTTATGTTGGAAATGAGTTCCCAATAATTATCGCATTTTATCAGGAGATCTCTTACCGCTAGATTTGCGGGTTGTCATTTTAATGAGACATTCTTCCCGTCGTTAGGGGGAGATATGAAAAAGTATTTTCTAAGGGAACGACAGGAATTGTCGTGGTGTGTTCCCGCTATGTCTCATGTTGATTCTTGTACTCCACAAATGTAAATGTGAAGTGACAAAGAATAATAGATTTTCAGAATGTACACTGATGTCGCTAAAGTGACAAGATCACACATACCAGCTGCAAATATTCCTGCAAGGTTAGAAGTCCTCAGTATGGGGTACACCATAGATTAAGGTTTTGTAACTACACTTGGTGGAAGTGTAGTTAAGGTCGTGGCTCCATAAAGGAAGATGGAGATGCCACTAAGTTCGATTAATGCTCACCTAGAAAGGAAGTAGATGAGTAAGGCACAACCTAATTTGTATCATTAATGAAATCATCTCATTTGATTGTCTCTGACTATGTCCATGAATCAATACTGGAGGATGCTCTGAAGTTTAACGATTCCAGAGAACAATGACATCCCAAGTGGATTATGAGAACACACACGAGTCAATGGAAAGATCATGTGATCATATTAATGATTATTATTTTCATATACAGTTGCTAAAGGAAATCGAGCACTATGAGATCGAACCATGCTTTTTATTGTTTGAATATCAACAATAAAGAGCATATTTGGCCTACACAATCCAGGTAGAATTTGAGTTTTTGAAAAATATATAGGTATTTGGTGTGGTAGTGCTAACCAACCAAGTGTAAAGCCTGTGGACATACATGATTATTTGTCACAAAGCACAGTGAGAATAATGAAGTCGTAATGGTATAAAGACTCTCCTTGTGGCGCGAGGTATCTCACAAAGCCCTGGAATTGTTTACTTTGTTGTAATGAGCATTATAGCATTTTGATACTTAGTTAGCTTGGTAATTCCAAAAGGACTTGAAATTGAGCATATGTATGTGGTTGTTACGTATCTCTGAAAGAATCAAGAGATAAAAGATATTTACAAAAGTACTTGATAGACTTTTGTTTCCCAAATCAAGTGACTCCAAACCACAGAGTGCTTTTACAGTTAGATATAACGCCCACTTATAGATTGAACCAATCAGGAGGATGTGGTATACCCGTCTAAGTGACTATTTGATTTGGAGGGGATAGAAAAGTAAGTTATTTTTCCTTGCGTAATCACAAGAAAGTTCCTGATTTGGAACTGTAGCTATTTATGTCGATGGTACGGACATGATGGGTACTTTTGATCTAATAAGAGACCTTAAAATTTATTTGAAATCCGAATTTGAGATGAAAAATTTGGGGAAAGCTCAATCGAATACTGAGCTTGTGGTATATTATACCACCAGTTTGCATTTGTCTAAAGTTGTCAGGCAATTTAACAAAGACATGCATCCTGATAGCACTCCCATGATTAGTCGAGGTTCAAATGTAAGTAAGTGATTATTTCGTATAAAGCGAGATGACGAAGATGTGTTGGGAGATGAAATTCCCATATCTAAGTACAATAGATGCATTATTGTACTTAGTATAATAATGTACTCGATAAAATTTTGCATCCTCAAGGATCTTGTTAACTAGATATAGCTCAGCGTCAACGCAACGTCATTGGAATAATATAATGAATGTAATCATGTACTTAAAGGTAACCATTGACATAAAATTGTTTTATCCCCGCAAAGACATAAAAAGGAATGCTAATGAAAGTGCAATCCAAAAGTTGTTGATTATGAAGGAATAATAATCTCTTCTCAAACGAAAGTAATCAGGGGAGATACGGTAGGCTATTTTCCATGTCATTACCGATATTCAATTTCGAAAAGTACATGACTAAAGTAACAGTCTAGAACAATTCTGAAAGTAATCAGGGGGAGGATCCAAGGATATGATGTCGACATATTTTACTTTGAAATTAAAGATGTTTTGTACTCTTTTTCCCTTCGATCGAGAATAGTTTTTCCCAAAGGGTTTTGTTACTCGACAAGGTTTTTAGCGAGACAACACTAAAAGCATCAACTATGTTGAACGTTGAAGACATAAAGATCGCGTGGATATTACCGAAAATATCTGAATCAAAGAAATGATATGTGATAATCTGTTAAGCAACGTAGCTTCCAGAATCAACAACATGTTCTTATAAACATTCAAGTCACAAAAGTAAAGTGTGATAAACTCCTTTTGAACGCCTTAGACTAATGAAAATTATCCGACATCATGGGGAGAATTTAATGGTGTGTTGAACTATTTTCCTTCACCGAGGTTACTTTTTCCCACAGGGTTTTGCTACTCGGCGAGGTTTTTAATGAGACAACAACAAACACCAAGAATGTAACTTTCCAAACTAAGGCTATTATCTTTCCCAAGAGAATTTTCTGCCTTAAGAGTTGTGAAACAACTAGTCAACTTCAACGGAGCAAAGTGATCATCTGCAACGGATCACCTTTACTTGCATCTGTCACGTTGTGCTCTTTTCCCTTCGTCAAGGTTTTATCCCATTGGGTTTTCCTTATCAAAGTTTTAATGAGAGAATTGATTTCGGCACAAGTCATCAAGGAGAGGACGACATTTGAAGAACTACACTCGAAGCACTAAATGTGAAGCACTGCATATGAAGTTCAATTGGACCGTACAAGGGGGGGTGTTGTAGGGACTATGGCCCATAGGTGTGCGGCCCTACTAGATATATAGGGTCTCCCTTCTACATGTATATATAAAAAATATTGTTTCATGTAACCCTATTATCTTGATGAATGGAAACTACTCTGTCTCTCTACTTTACCTTATATTTCCACTCCAACACTTTATTAATAATATTTTGTTAATATTTAGTAATTTTTTTAATATTTATTTATTTGCTAATTTTAATTTTTTGTAGTAAAAGATAATGTCGATCAATAAAGGAGAAAATATGAACATGTTGAACTCACAGGTAGGGGTGCACATGGTTCGGTTTTCATCGGTTTTTGGCCAAACCAAAACCGAAACCAAAGTACTCGGTTTTCCAATAATGAAAACCAATGAAACCATTAAGGTAGTTCGGTTCGGTTTTTGGTTAACCAGCTATGTCACATTTTTTTTTTAATATCTGTCAGTCTCATAAAACTGACAGGCAAATTTTTCTAAACCTGTCACTCAAGTTTCAAATACATCAAATATTCCAACTTCCAATATATATTGATAGAAACATT
Source organism: Papaver bracteatum (assembly GCA_023529315.1). Lineage (NCBI taxonomy): Eukaryota > Viridiplantae > Streptophyta > Magnoliopsida > Ranunculales > Papaveraceae > Papaver > Papaver bracteatum. Next base: position 216,497 of record JAJJWX010003814.1, on the reverse strand, counting down.
AAATTTTAAAGAGTCTAGTTTCTCCTTAATAACAAAACGAGAAAACATCAAAAATTCATAATCATAACTGACTACACATATTTAGATGGAAAATCAACATAGAGGTCTCATTCCTAAAAGGGTCGACAGGAAATAGTTTGTTACAATGAATACACTTTGCATGTGTAAAAATTGGGTATTCAACAGGAGGTTGTAATGGTAACCTGCACGTACACAAACTCGAGTTAAATATGAATTTCTCAATCATGATCAATGCAATGGTACATAATGTAACTAAGAACATCAAGATTAGCAACCATCCAACTACTATGTTAGACAAGCACTAAACAATAAGCATTCGTTTAGCTGGAATTGAGGATGATACTTTTACTGGAATATGCATTTCTAATGTGATTGTTACATTATCACCTAAATCAATGAAACTGCAATATTGAAGAAGTTACAAGTAAAGTAAGCCTGAAAATTCATAACAGTTGACTAAAATAATTTACCTTCAAAGGAAATGGCATGAGTTTAAGCTATTTTGGCGTAAAGGAGAGTACTCACATTATTGACAGTTCATTGTTTCAACTTGGCTATGCATATGCTTAAACAAATCTAAGTTGTATTCTAAAAAAAAAATCAACTACTAAAACTACAAACTAGAAAAACTTACCGCCAACCCATCAAATCATGATAACAAAGCTGAATCTTCTTCTTCATCATCATCTATGTCAATGCGAATGAACTTAGAAGTTGCAAGGGAACCTAAAAATTCTGCAAGAAATTACATCAATAAGTGACAAACAATGATTAGAGAAAATAACAAATCGGAATTTTACAAACAGTGAGTAGAGAAAATACCTGAAATATCTTCGTCATCATCAGTGTAATACCCTGTATTTTTAGTTATTGTTTCGAGTCGGGTTATATCCGGATTGGTTAACCTTGTGCTAAGATTGTTGTTCCTTAGCCTTAGCCTAGGTGGGTGGATTGAACAAGAAAGGCTACAAGTTAGGGTGGAAATAGAGCCACCCAAATTCATTTTAGTAATTAATTAAAAAATAAATAGAAAATAATGAATAATAATTAAAATTATTAACATTAATTTTATTTAGGTTTAGGAAAGAAGTTTTAGAGAGAGAAGAAGAAGATAAAGCTAGGGAGGGAAACCATGGAAAATCAGTGGAGAATCAAGAGGAGTTTTTTTTTAAACAATTGAGGTAAAATGCTAGATCCCCTTTCTCTTTATGTTTTTGTTATACTTAATTTTGAATTTGTATATTTAGGTCTCAGTAATTTATTGATTTAAAACTATGAATCTAATTGATGATCGGCCGAAATAAAGTTGATCACCCGCTCTTATTCTTCTGCGAATCGGGCGACCGCCGGGTCGACTCAATCTTCCCCGTTCCACCCAATTTTGAGATCTAATTCGTCTGCATGTTCAAATTTCATGATTAATATCTCTTCAATCGCTCATATTTTTTAATTGGTTTGATTTCTGTTTCATTTCTCTGAATTCTATCATTCCTTTTAATCTAAAAAGGTAAAAAAAAAAAAAAAAAAACCTCCATGTCCGGCTAAATTTCTTTGGTTTACCGGCCATGTAGCCCTTTAGGGGCCATTGATTCTGCTATAGTTTAAATGTTCTAAGTGACGAGGTTCTTCTTCAACCTGTTGTTGCTCGTCGGGCGGCAGTAATTCATCAATTCAGGGGTTTCCTTTTATTAAACCAACGCATCAGTACAATTTGGGGGTTTCTTTGCCGTTCTCTATTTGAAAATTCAGGGAGTCCTTTATCTCATCAAGGTTTGATTTTTCTATTTACACATTGACTACTCTAATCTAAGGGGTTTCTTTTACTGTTAATATATTTTAATTTTGTTCTACAATCCGTCTTAGGGGATACAAGCTCTACTATTATCAATTGTTTGAGTTGTGTTCCTTGAGATTTTTCTTTAATTAGCTCCCAATGAATCTCGCACTTAAGTTCCTTTGTATTAGTCTTAATCTTACATATTTATCTTCTGAGTTTCTCCTCTCAGTCCTGATCTTATAAAATTTGTATCCTTGTTCCATAAAATTAGAATTAGTCCTGCTGGCCTTTCAGTTAATTTCTTCATTGTGTTTTAACTATTCTGGTGCCCTGTCAGATTCATTAAGGTATGGTTTATTAGTTTTATTTTCGTAGAATAGTCAATTCCAGTGGTTTGTAGCTTTTCTGTCGACGCTGTCTTTTCCCTTCTTGGTTTGTAACTATTTTGGTATTTTTGTCAGACCTCCCTCGTCTGGTATTTTGTGTGGTTTTGTGGAATAGTTTACAACCATTTTCTTCTTTCGCCTCTTAGCCAGCAGTTCTTTACTAACAATCCCCATCAGTTTTTTTTCTTTGTCATTCCCGTAGCTTCCATGGTTTCCCCTCCATTTATTTAGTGTTTTCATAATCCAAAATAATAATCTCTTTGGTTCTTTAGTTATGTTCAGTTGATACCTTTTTCTTTGCTAATTTTTTAAGATAGTGTTCTCTTAACAAGCCGTTCCAGGAAGCAGCAATTGAATTGTTCCTTTTATATATTTGATAAGGACTCCCTTTTAACTTATGAGCAATGTAGATTACCCCTGAATAAGCACTTGATAGGTATTTTTTCCCCTTTCGTACCGGACGGCTACTTTATTTGGTACTCTTTTTTGGCCAGCAACATATGGCTCTACTCGTCACTTCTCCTAATAGATACTATACAGACTTAATGGTTTACTTATTGTGGTTACAGGGTTGGTAAGCTGCTTCTTTTTATAATTTAATTTTCGTTATGTCGACATTTCTCTCGTTGTTTTGTTTTCTTGTTAAAGTGTTTGCTTCCTAATTTGTATTTAGTTATATCTTTTATTTTGTTTAGTCTTTAATAAAAATCATCAGTTGTCCCTCTTAATAGTGGCTTTTATTTAAAATCAAAATCCTCACCTCCTGATTTTATTTTGGTCCTTAATTCCACCCTAGTACCCTGTTTTTTTATTTTTTTCAATGAAGCTCCTCTCTTGGAATGTCCAAGGAATTGGGACTCCAATAACCCAAGACCATTTCAAGTACCTCAATTCCTACTACAAGCCTGACATCGTTTTTCTTGCAGAAACCAAAGCCCCAGTGGATAGAATGGAGCCTTTCTTTAAAAAATCTCATTTCTCTGATTGGTTTATTGTTCCGTCCATGGGAATTGCAAAAGGGTTAGCGATAGCGTGGCATAATAATGTAGAGATGAACTTGATTTCATCAAATTTAAATGTTTGTCACTTTGATTCAAGAATTGGAGATAAGGAGGTGATACTAACCTGTGTATATGGTGCAGTGGAATCGGAAGACAAAATAGAACAATGGTCTTATATAGCTAACATTGCACAACAGGTCAACAAACCTTGGATAATTATTGGAGATTTAAATGTGATCCTGGATCCGGACGAGAAACAAAGCGGAAACAAATCTAGTTCCAGCAGCAAGTCATTCATTATTCAGACTATAGACTCCATGGGACTTCAAGATGCAGGTTATGAGGGATCTCCTTTTACATGGTCAAATAACAGACAAGGAAACGCGAATATTTGTGAAAGAATTGACAGAGCTCTTACATCATATATGTGGATACAAAATTTCCTGAATACGAAGGTAAGTCATCTCCCTAGAGTAGGGTCGGATCATACTCCACTCTTACTAGATTCTCACCCTACTAAAGAAGTATTACAAAAACCTTTTAGATGCTTTAGATCTTGGCTCTCTCATCCTTCCATTTCCACCTTAATTGCCAATTATTGGTCTCTCCATTCCAATAGTGATCAAAATAATAACATCTATTCCAAACTCCAACTACTCTCGTCTGACCTCTCTAAATGGAATTCAGATGTTTTCGGAAATATCCACAAGAATATAAAATCCCTTAACAATAGAATTGATTCTCTACACAAATCAGGTAATTACTCTGCCAATCTAGAAAAAATTAAAAATCTTCAAACCGAATTAGGAGATTGGTACAAGATCAAAAATGACTATTACCACCAACTCTCTAGGGATAAATTCTTCAAGGAATTTGACCAAAACACCGAATATTTTCACGCTTGAGCCTCAAATAGGAAAAGAATAAATGCAATTCATACCCTTAGAGAACCCTCAGGCCTGTGGATTTCATAAAGAGATCAAATCAATTCACTTCTGATAAACCATTTCTCACAAATAGGCACCTCGCAGATCCCTAATTATTTGGAAGATTTATCTAACATTATTGATCCCTATATTTCTGAAAAGGAAAATCTAGCTCTTACATTGATTCCTTCAAAATAAGAGATTTGGAACACTATCTCTAATATGAAACAACGGGGGGCTCCAGGACCAGATGGCTTTCAACCATGCTTCTTTAAAGCTAATTGGGATTTTTTAGGGCCAGATATAATTCAATCGGTGCAAGATTTCTTTAAATCAGGATCTTTAGACCCGAAATTAAATTATTCTTACATAACTCTTATCCCAAAAATATCCACTCCTCAAACTCCAGCTGATTTTAGGCCCATTAGCCTAAGTAATACTATCTACAAAACCATATAAAAAATTCTTTCCAATCGTCTAAAACCAATTCTTAATAAAATTGTTTCTCCAAACCAATCAGCTTTTATCCCTAGTAGACAAATCACAGATAATATCATCATTTCTCATGATCTTATTCACACAATGAAAACATCGAAAGTCAGGAAAGGACATTTTGCTCTAAAATTAGATCTCTCGAAAGCTTTTGACAGGGTGGAATGGAATTTCATTAAAGCTGCCCTAAATGCTCTAGGTTTTAGTGATTCCTGGGTAAACCTCATTACGCAATGTATTTCAACCACCTCCTTCTCCATCCTTCTAAATGGTTCACCAGGCCCTTCTTTCAAAACCTCCAGAGGGCTAAGACAAGGTGACCCCCTCTCTCCTTATCTCTTCCTCATCTGCATGGAGATCCTTTCTAGGCTGATAGACAAAGCGGTTTTGGAAAAGAAAATTTCCTGTCTGAAAATAAACAAAAACGCCCCCAATATTTCCCACCTATTCTTCGCAGATGATTGCTTTCTTTTCACTAAGGCAGATTTAGGGGAAGCAAAAAACCTTCTAGACATCTTATCCAAGTTTGGATAAATTACGGGTCAAATGATAAACCTTCAAAAATAAGGAATTTATTTCAGCCATAGAATTCATCCGAAACACGGAAAAATCATAGCCAAAATTCTAAAAGTTCCCTTAATGACAAAAAATGATAAATATTTAGGAACACCTCTTTTTTTTGATAAGAAAAGAAAAGAAAATTTTGAACCCCTCCTACAAAAATATTATGCTACTTTGCAAGGTTGGAAATCAAAATTACTTTCTCAAGCTGGTAGAACGGTGTTAATAAAATCAGTTCTACAAGGTTACCCTACTTATTAGATGCAAATTCTGGATCTTCCTAAGGAAACTCTTGATCAAATGGATAAAGTTCAAAGGGACTTCTGGTGGAATAAAGATAAGCCCAAAAAAAGAGGAGGTTATTTTAAAGCTTGGGTCAGCATATGCAAACCAATCTCTCAAGGAGGTCTGGGAATTAAAAACCCACATGAATTCAATATAGCACTCCTAACGAAGTTGGCCAGCAGACTTATCTCAGAACATGATCAACACTGGGCTAAACTTCTGAAAGCAAAATACTTCCCAAATAACCACCCATTAGAAGCCTCTAGGACTTCAAATTTATCATGGATTTGGACAAGCATACAAAAAGGTCTAAGTCTTATTAAAGGTAATTTTGTGTGGCAAGTCAAAAATGGAGCTTCAATAAAAATTTGGGAAGATAAATGGGTACCAAATGAAGACACAATTCAGCATACGATGGCTTCTCCTGATCCGGTCCCACAAAGATTAAGTGATCTGATTACTCAAGATGAAAATTGGGATCAAGATAAACTAGATAATCTCTTCACTCCGGAAATTAAAGAAAAAATCCTTGCCATTTATCCTAATACTCAAGAACAAGATAGGATAAGATGGCAGCACCACTGCTCTGGTAATTTCTCAGCGAAAAATATCTACAACTTCCTTATAAAAGAAGACCAAGAAAACAACAACACTATTGATTTTACCTGGAAAAAAATCTGGAAAATCAATGTGATTCCTAGGATTAAAATTTTTATTTGGAAATTAGCTCAGAAAGCTCTCCCAACAAATGCCAGACTAGGAGCTCATAATAAAGATTTTGTCACTGATTGCCCTATGTGCAACGTTAAAACCCAAGAAACAGAGCAACACCTAATAAGATCTTGCCCTTTTGCTAGAGCTGTCTGTTTTGGGCTCTCTTTAGATGCAGTAAACTCAAGAATTAATTCAGATTCAATAGTAACCTGGATTAAAGAGTGGATCACGGGACCAGATTTCACTAACTTCTCATATAAGATATCAACAATCTCCTGGTTCATCTGGAAGTATAGATGCTCAGTAGTTTTTGAAAAAATAAACCCAACCCCAAATTCTCTTATAGAGAAGATAAAAAAATTCTTACAACAATGTCCTCAAGAGAATATCCACAAGAGTAAAAGGATACAACCAGGCATGAACTTCAAGGAAAAATGGGCAAACTTAACTTCAGATTGGATTATTTTTATAAATGCGGTTTTAAAAAAGGAAAATTCCACCATGGGATATGCTTTTATACTTTATTCGGTGGACAACGAGACCTTTATGCACATAGCAGTTGGATCAGATAGGGCTACTTCAGCTTTCCATGCAGAATCAAAAGCTTTATTGAAGGCCTCTTCTTGGCTAAGTGAGAATATCTTATCCAATGTCTCCTTAGTTACATATTGCAAAATGTTAGCAGAAACCATCAAAAAGGAATGCAAGATCCCAGATTGGAATGCAGAGACCACCATCAAAGCGACTCATACAATTCTACAAAAGCTCCCTCAAGCTCAGGTGCACTATATTAATAGAAAATACAACTCTGCAGCAGACCACATAGCAAAGGAAGCTCGTGCAAAGAATATGAGGAATTTTTCAACCCAAATACAACTAAGGATTTCACAATCTAGTGTGATGTCCAATATTTTTGAAAAAAAAGAGATTCTAAATCTTATGTACACTATTGTTTGATTAATATATTACTTTTCCCATCAAAAAACAAAATTGATGATCGTCCTTTTAATATTGATAGATAACATGCATAGGTATCTCTAGTTAAATTTTGAGAATACTTCACCACAGATTCACCGTTAAATGTTTGTTTGAACTTGGATGTTGATTTCTGAAATTTCTGTACATTTTCGCTTTGTCTGTTCTTGGCTGTGTTTAGGTAATCTTGATGATATCAAAACGATTTTAGGTCCTGATAAAAGTTGTGGATTTATGTCTTATCTTTAATTGTGCGTTAAGTTTGCTAAATTTCGAATTGTTATGAATTTACTGTGAATAGTTTGGTAAAATGATGTAATCTGCCCAGATTTTAGTATGATCGTATAAAATTAATAACTTTCATTTGAACCATTGAGTTTTCGTAAATGTTGGATTTGACATAGATACATATGTTAGAAATGCTCCCCTGAAATTTGAAGACGATCGGATTGAGGAATCATTATGAAACATGTAATCTCAAAATTCTACAACTCAACAAAATTTTAGCTCTGGTTCTTTTACTGTTTTTGTAAAATATTTAAAAAATACCTTTACAATTCCAAAAATTATGAAACTTGGTAGAAGTAACAATCAAGATGTCCACCACTTCATGTTAAAAGGATTTAACAAAATAATGATCAAAAGTTTAGTAAGTGTGTTCCCAACTAACCAATAGATAATACTAATTTAAGACTAGATTAATATGATAACCTATCTTGATGTTTAGTAAGTGTGTCCCCAACTATCTTTACTTTATTTTGATTTATGTCTGCCACCACATTCTTAAGTTAATATATTCTTATCTTTACTTTATTTTGATTTATGTCTGCCACCACATTCTTAAGTTAATATATTCTTTAGTGTTTAAACTTTTTGATGTCTGCCACCACATTGTTAAGTTAATATATTCTTAAGTTATTAAAAAAGAAAGAAAAGAAGTACTTAAGTTTGTTTTATGTTTGCCACCTTTCGTTCTCTGATTCGTGACTGCATTTTACTTTATTGCATGTCGAGTAGCTATTGGATTATTGAATTTTTTACTTGTATGTAGAACAGATTTCGATTGAGATATGCTTTTGGTTTTCACGCATGCATTAGTTTTTGCCGATCAGTTGTTGACCGAGATAGCAATACTATTAATTAGTTTAGGTTTATTCTTTGTTAGGTGTCGCCACACCATTGGACAACAATTTTAGAGTTTAATAAATTTATGAAAACATATATATATATATATATATATACTAAAAAGGTAGCAAATATGTCTTCCAAGATAACATATCTTCTTTCCAGGGAGACAAGCATGCGTTTAAAGAAAAAAAGAAAAGTAAGAAGAGGTAACATGCATACATGTCGGGAAGAAAAAAAAAAAAAAAACTTTGATTATGTTCCACTCAAACTTTCATCATGTTCAAACTTTCATCATGTTCCACTTAAATATTTAACATATACAAAGAGGAGTTGTTTTAGTCGGGGAAGGAAGAAGAAAATTTCTTCTGATTAGTGCTTAGGTTACAACAAAAAAGAAAAAAAATATATACTATAGACTTGAAGATATATTTATTTTGGCATATCATATGAAACAACCAATATAGTTAGAGGATCCTTTAGCATCCGTTAAATTGGAGATTTCGGATTCGTGTTCATATTGCTAGCGTTTGAGGTAGGCGCAACATAATCAAAAATCTTCTTTTTATTTAAGTTTCTTTTAATTAAATTTATGTTTGCAAGATTTCATTAATATATGGATGATAATCGATGTTGTGAGAATGATTATGAATGTTGCGCTGCGGTCCATATATTGTGATTCTTAAAAATTATTTATGATGGGATACGAGATATCCTTGGGAAAGGTTTTGTTTCCTAAACCCACGTGGGTCTCTCTGGGGCGAGCGGATTGATTGAATTTATTGTTGTTATGGATGTGGTGTTTCCATGTGTTTACGGTGTTATTAATCATGCTAGTTGTTTTAAAAGAAATTGAAAAATGTTGTATAAAATGTTTTGTTGATTCTTTGCCTAATGAGTGTCAAAACTCACGTCGTTTCATGAAAAAAATTCCAGATTTTATGACAGCACAAGGAGCTAATGGCGAAAAAGCATAGTGATCGGTTTTGGTATTTTAATTAGTGGTTTGCATATTATGAGTGAAAATTTGTAATAAAATATCATCAAACTCTCTTTTGGATGATTTATTGAGTATTTAGTGATTATTAATACTTTGAAGATTATTGGGTTAATGTATAATTAATGGAAAAATGTGTTATTAAGACAATTTTATTTGGTTAGATAAATGAAAATTTCACAGTCATGTCAGTTTGACTGTTAAAGATAATTATTTTACAAGATATTTATGACTGAATATTTTATGGTATGCGTAAAACTCACGGTTTATGAAGTTTTGAAAATATTAGAATTTTATGAGTCCCAAAATTATTTTTAAAACAATTGTTTATTAATATAAGAAATTCAAATATTTTCTAACAAATTCAACTATGTTGAAGTTTTCCTGTTTTTAGACTATTCTATGGCATGTTTTAGTCTTTTATGTCTCTGTAAACTTGAAGATCTTTCTTTTTACCTTTCAAAATGGTAAACTAAACCAGATTTGGAGTTGTGAGTGATTTTATACGATTTTTATAAAATGGACTATCTCTGTTTTTCTTTTCTACAGTTCTGGTCAACTACGTGTTTGACTGTGGTCAAAAGGACCTTAAGATAATATAAAAATTATATAAAATTTACGAATAGAATCATACTCAGTTAGAATTCAGAATGTATAATCATAATAATTTTTGAATTTGAAATGGGTTCAGTAAAATTCTTGGAGTTAATTGATGTCTATTTTTGTTTTATGATTCTTCCTTAAATATGCGATTCTTTTGGATTAAATCTGGAACGTTTAACGGCAAAATTAATTTTTTCGGTAAACTATAGTTCTTTAGTGTTCATGTGGGTTAAAAATCACGAAAAGTTAACGGTTAGATGTTTCTGAAAGAATTTTTACGTATCCGCTGCGACCGAATTTCTGAATTGAACATAAATAAAGAATATACAAAGAATTAGTCGTTTGGACTTGGGCCAAGTGTGGAAGTCTAGGCTTGTTATTAAAAGTAGCAATTCGGATTTTGGGTTTGGGTTTGGGTCGAAACCCAGGCAACTTGGGGTGTCACAGTTTGGTATCAGAGCGAGTCTGATCCTTTGGGCAGGTTAGTTTCTGAATAAGTCAATGTGTGCATGTGCTTGTATGTGAATTGCTTGTAGCAATTGTTGATTGTGTTTTGGTAGAATGCATAATAGGTTGCACTCCTTTTGCATAGAGAATTCTCTCTGAGATACTTATAATCTAATGTCCTTCATTCAGAACATGTCTCGTCGTAATAATGGTTCAACCGGCCCACAAGATGGGGGTTTGGGGGATGTCATCCGTGTTTTGAATGTTGTTGCTCAAGCAATGCAGCAACAAGTGACTCTTAATCATAATGAACCTCCCCCTTCCCCACCACCTAATCAACGGGCTTTGTTAGTTAGAAGGTTTATTCAACAAAACCCCGATTCCTTCAAGGGTAGTCCTGATCCACTAGTTGTTGAAGATTGGATAGATACGATTGAGAAAATATTCACCTTATTAAGCGTGAATGATGAGAATAAGATGGACCTTGCTGTTTATAAGCTTGAGAGTGAGGCCACTCGTTGGTGGGACTTGACTCGTCATTCTAGGAATAATGATCTGTTTAATTGGATGGAATTTCGACTCGCCTTCCTAAATAAGTACTTTCCACAAACTGCACGAAGCCATCGCATGATCGAGTTTATGCAGTTGACCCAGATAAATATGATAGTAGCACAGTACCAAGCCAAGTTTGAAGAACTCTCACGTTTTTCTACTAACCTGGTTGAGAATGAAGAACTGAAGGCTTTTAAGTTTCAGGAGGGACTTAGGCCTTCAATTAAGAGTAGGTTATTTGTTCTGAAGATGGAAAGAGCAATGATTGCTGAGAGAGACATTGAGGAGGTAAATAGAATTCGAGAACGTCATACTGGGGATAAGAACAAGAACAAAAATAACAACCATCCATACCAGAAGAAAGGAAATGGACAGAATATGGAGCTTCCTGCACCTTCATGTTATCACTGCAAACAACCTGGACATTTTAAGAGGAACTGTCCAGCACTTATTTCTTAGAGGAACCAACAACCGTTTCCACCTCAGAACCAGCGTCAAGGGTATCAACAGAACCGTCCTCAGAATAATCCACCACAATACCAAGCTCGACAACCCCCTCAGCAACCTAAGGCCTTCAATATTTCTCATGTTAGACAGGATCCGGATAACTCGGTTGTTGAAGGTACATTCTTAGTTTACAATTCTTGGGCTAAGATATTGTTTGATACTGGTGCTACTCATTCGTTTATTGCTTCTTCGTTTGTCTTTTCCTTGGGTTTGGAAACTGAATTACTTGATGGGATTCTTGGCGTAGCTAGTGATGTAGGAGGTAGTGCACGTGTTGATCGCGTGGCACGAAGGTGTGTAGTACGTATATCTAGGCATGGGTTTTTGATTGACCTTTTTGTGATAAATATGTCTAGTTATGACATAATCCTGGGTATGGATTGGTTATCCGCTCATCATGATGTTTTTGATTATTTTCAAAAACGTGTGACTCTGTACTCGGGTGAAGGTTCAGTTGTCCACTTTGCTGGAACTCGTAGTTTTGCAGCTCCCCTTATCTTGTCGGAAATACATTTTTGACAGACTCATTCTAGAGGTTTTCTTTATCACTTAGAGATGATAGAAGACGAGCAGCAAGATTCCGTCTCTACTATGGGTATTCCATTGGTAGAAGAGTTTGAAGATGTTTTCCTTGAAGAATTACCAGGTTTTCCCCCTAGAAGAGAAATGGACTTCACCATTGAAGTTCAACCGGGTACTTTGCCAATTTCGATGACTCCTTATCGAATGGCACCAATAGAGTTAAAAGAACTGGACAAATAACTACTCGAGTTGGAAGCTAAGGGTTTTATTCGAGGTAGTACGTCACCTTGGGGTGCACCAGTCCTTATTGTGAAGAAGAAGGATAATTCACTAAGATTATGCATCGATTATAGAAAACTCAATGAAGTTACAGTGAAAAATAAGTATCCCTTACCTAGGATCGAGGATTTGTTTGATCAGTTGAAGGATTCCCAATTTTTCTCGAAGATTGATATGCGATCAACTTATCATCAACTGCGAATCAAGGATGAGGATATTCCAAAAACCGCTTTTCGAACTCGATTTGGACATTTCGAGTTTGTAGTGATGCCATTTGGACTCACAAATGCTCCAGCAACATTCATGGATCTTATGCATCGAATTTTTCGACCGTATTTAGATAAATTCGTAGTGGTAATTGTAGATGACATCTAACTAGATGATAATTGAAACTAAATACTGTCTTCCCATTCATTCTAGTCCCACTTTTTGCTGATGCGGATTGTTGTGGTGATAGTATTCCAATACAGGCCTTTCTTATTAATTCTGGCCCCACACAAATAACATTAAATACTTCTTACACCTGATTTATACCGGCAACTTCTCTTTAGGACCCACTTCCTCGAGCACGAAGCCACGAACTATCTAACTGCCAATAAACAAATGTTAAATAATCTAAACTGTGTGCCAAACCCACCCACTGTAATTAAGCTTCTATTGAGAAGAAATCGGGAAGTATCAAAGTTTTAAGGTAAGTTTCATTTTCCATCTCTCACAATTTTAGGTTTCCCATACTTAACCAACTAAACTAAACGATCACTGTAGATTTCAGAAAGGCATTACAGGTGATGTTTCTCCCTTGGTTTGGCCGGTTTTTTGAGGTAAGTTTCATTTTCCATCTCTCACAATTTTAGGTTTCCCATACTTAACCAACTAAACTAAACGATCACTGTAGGTTTCAGAAAGGTATTACAGGTGATGTTTCTCCCTTGGTTTGGCCGGTTTGGGTAAGCCTATCTTGATAGTTCAAAATTCCAACAGTTTGTTTCTTTAAGTTTGTGTATTTGTAGAGATGTTTGAGTTCTTGAATGGAATTAAAATTTATAATCACAAATGGTCAGTTTGGATTAATGGCATGATGTTTCATCTGAGGCCTGCTTTCAATGATTCTGACTGTTAAAAAATTCTTTATAACTGTTGCACCTTAAGTTTTTGTCAAAATGTGTCATCCAAAAGGCATAACTGTTGCCCATGGTTTTGCATCAATATTTATATTTGGCTTCATTTATACTGAAGAAAGAAGATATCTTCACTATTAAAAGACATCAGAAATTCAGACTCCTGAGGAATAAAACTACAGTTAAGAAAGGATATATTATTTCAAAAGAATTTACTCTCTCAAACTGTTTCTAAGATTAATGGTGTTGTGGTAATAATATAAGTTACTTGCTTGATTCTGTGAACATCCAAAATCTTCATGTATATAGTCTTTAGATTAAAAAATAAAATCAAGTAAGAAAAATATAATCAATCAATAGTTCTGTGAGATTTTTATAGCAAGTGTGTCCATAAAACTTGAGTTCCAGGAATTTGAGGACAGGGATTAGAAGGAATATATTGAGTTAGATGTTTCATACGGATTGCCTGGAGTAAGCTAGATTATCTTCTTTGAACATATAGATACACTCTACTGATTAAGTGGGGGCGCATCACCTTGGGAAATATATCTACTGATTTTCATGTTTTTCTGTTATGTGCAGGGTGTGAATCACACAAACAGTTTTTGCCATACCAATTAAGGTTTGGACTTTGGAACAGCTGTACTATTTTATCTCCATCATGTCAATAACTTGACTTAGTTGATTGCCTGCTTGGAATTGAAAATGGTACCAATTCTTATGTTTTGGATTGATTGAGTATGTTTTGGTTGAATAGCTTGCAGCTTCTAAAATTCTTACTTTGAGCCTAATGATATGAGGTTTTGAGGTTAGTGCAAGAATCATTCTTACTTTCAGAGGATACAAACTATCGGATATGAGCCACAGTTGCAACAGTGCCATATGTAAGACTTATAAGACTTACTATTTTTAATGTACAAATTTTGAATATTTTTTTTGATGTCTAATCTCCTCGATTTTATGGTGCTTTCTCATATTGTTAGTTTTCACTTTGTATATTGTTCTGTTGATTTAATTTCTAAAGATGTTTTACTTTTCTCACGAGCAAGATAAAAAAAACACTGTTGTTATTGTGATGCTGACTGAGGGAGCAAGATACATGTTTATAAGTTAACGATGACTATGTTGTATGGAATTGTAGTCTTTCGTACTTTTGATTCTTGAAGGTTTGTTGGGTGTACCATGTATTTTGTTTGTAAGTTCTTTTTTCCTGTTTGATTGATCTTCTTTGACGCTTCTTTTGCTTTTGGTTTAAATGATTATGGGATTGGAATTGTTAATTCTATAGTTAACATATGTCATATATGAAAGCCAAGAGTGAGGACTGACTATTTCTTGCATTATTGCAGGAACCAATCTCAACCAATGATACTATGGGAATTAGTGGCATCCCATTCCTCCATATTGCACACTCAATGGCCAGTGTCAGTCATGCAGCAAGATACAAATATGAACTTAATGGTGCCAACAACGCACTTCACATGATATATAGTGATGGGGATAAGATGAGTTAATGAGTGGTGGGTTTTCTGCACAATGGCACCAATGAAATTTTGAAGGATGGTATGGTGGGGGCTACAATTGCAAGCAATTATGAAGTTGGTAATCCAGGAGAGAGGGTGTGGTATTTGAAGATGCTAGCTTACTTTCGGTTAAAATAGTTGTTGAATTGTCAATCGTGTCGTTGCAATAGAGTACTATGTCTACTTGAGTCCAGTATTCTTTTATAAAATTTTAAGTGGCATCAAGGAAACAAATTATTCTGCAGTGTCCAAATCATTTTTCTTGGATAGACTTGACTTAACAATTTGAAACGGCACGATGGATTCAAGTTGACAGCATCTTTACTTTGGAATAATTTCTTTAGCTAAAATTGAAAATAAAATCCAATAACAAAGAAAGCTTGCTCCCGGTGCAAAGCACGGGTATCTTTCTAGTTCTTATTTAATTCATATAAGGTCAAAAAATTTATTTTTCAATTTGAAGAGCACGAAAATAACAAAGAGTACTTGAGATTAGTGTTGCAATTGTTAAGATCTCATCAGTTGTATGCTAAGTTGAGTAAGTGTGATTTCTGGCTTTCTGAAGTCCGATTTTTGGGACACGTAGTTTGTTGAGAAGGAATCAAGGTGTACCCATCTAAAGTTGAAGCAGTTACCAAATGGGAAAGGCCAAAGAATGTGTTTGAGATTCATAGCTTTCTGGGCTTAGCAGGTTACTATAGACGATTCATTCAAGATTTCTCAAGGCTTGCTTCACCATTGACGAGATTGACTCGAAATAATTCCAAGTTTGAGTGGAATAATGATTGTGAGGAGGCTTTTTCCATTTTGAAGGAGAAATTAACTACTGCACCATTCTTGACAACATAAGTGGAATTGGTTATGTGATCTTTTCTGATGCATCAATGAAGGGTTTAGGATGTGTTCTTATGCAAGAAGGAAAATTGGTAGCTTATGCCTCAAAACAATTAAAGACACATGAGTTGAATTACGCAACTCATGACATCGAGTTGGCAGCTATTGTGTTCGCTCTGAAGTTGTGGAGACATTATCTGTATGGTGAGAAGATAGACATATTTTGTGACCATAAGAGCTTGCAGTATATTTTTACCCAACGAGATTTGAACCTAAGACAGAGGCGTTGTGTGGAATTTTTTAAGGATTACACGTATACTTTCCATTACCACCCGGGAAAGGCAAATGTTCTAGTAGATGCTCTTAGTCGAAAATTGAGGGTCGGTGTAGCAAGTATGACTCTTCATGCTTGGGATTTGTGCATACTTATGGAGGAATGTGACTTGAGCCCTGACGAGATGATTTACAATACTGTAGTTGTTCCAGAGTTACAACAACAGATCGTAGAAGCTCAACAGACTGATATAGAGATGCTTTCGATTCTTGCTCAAATAGAGAAAGGTCAAACACCATATGGTTGGACTCAAACTGATGGTGTACTTCGTTTTATGAGGAAACTTTTTGTGCCAGCGAAATTGAGGATGGAAGTACTAGAACATGCTCACAATTCTATGTTTATCGTTCATCCGGGAGGATCGAAGATATACCATGACATGAAAAGACAATATTGGTGGAAAGGGATGAAGAAAGATGTTTCCCTGTATGTGTCGAGATGTCTCACTTGCCAGCAAGTGAAGATTGATCATCGGAAACCAGGAGGGCTACTTCAACCATTGCCCATCTCATAATGGAAATGGGAACACATTACTATGGATTTTGTCATGGGATTACCCAAAACTACACATGGCAAGGATACTATATGGGTTATCGTGTCTAATAAAAATAATTTATACATGCTTTATGTAATAATTCATGCTCCTCTTGTTCTATCGTAGTTACCGCAGCGGTGAAAAATTACGTAAGAGAATTTTTGTTAAGATGTCAACAGTTTCTGTGGTACCGAAGGATATGAGTAATTCCAAGCCAAACATATATGACAAGTTCTTCACGGCATCAGCCACAGTTAGGAGAAACCATCCCCAATACATGCCGATTCTCCTAACCGGTTCGGAGAGTGAAGGAGAGGATCGATCGGTTCGTCCAGGAGGCATAATAAGGTTTTTCCTTCAGAGAAAATAATATCATGCCTCTCCTATCGACTTTAAAATCCCTGCAAGTCCGTTGCGTTCCTTTAAGAAATGGGTGCGATTCATGATGGACCAGGACCCTGTAAAGACCAACTTGACCAGGGCGCAGATTGTTGATGCTGTTGCGGCTTCCGCAGTGCTTCAAATTAGGAAAGACATTCCAGGCTTGGTCGCTTTTACTTCCATATGGTGTCCAGACACCCATACGGCCATGTGCAGGTAGGGCAAAATGACTATTTCTTTGGAGAGCGTGGCTGTGTTGCTAAATCTTCCTGTAATTGGAAACCTCGACGTCAGGATATCTGTAGATGAAGAAGAAATGCGCGCCACCCTGGTTGCGAAGTCAATGGATTCGTTCGGAAGAAAAACGATACGAAGTACTTTTATGACTGGTGGGTGTCTCAGTGGTTTCCTGATGAGTTGGAGTCAGACCAGAAGAATATCATACTTCATATCGCGGCGTTCTTGGTTCTTTGGCCATCCAGGGATATTTTTGACGATGGCTCGGGCAAGAAAGAGATAAGGCAGGAACTTATTAAGTTTGCCATAAAATTGGCAAAGGGCATCGTTCTCCCCATCAGAGGTTTGTTTCTTGGTTCTTTGTATGCACACCTGGATCATCTAGTTTCGGACATGCGTTCCTCGAATGGCCATATGAAGGTGGATTTGTACGTTCATGCCGCTTTTCTCCAGGCATGGTTATGGGAGCATTTCGAGAAGTATGCCCCGAAACCATTGGCCATATTTCCCGAGTCTTGGTGTGGCTCCAGAATACTGCGTTGGTCGAACAGGCGCCGAAAAACTGGTCCGAAACTGATTAGATTTCTTGACAACTCGTATGCAGTTAATTTTCTTCCATGGGATCCGGTTCATGCGTCCATAACTCAGGTTAGTACCCTTGCTCCCGTTTCGAACATGTCCTTGTATTCTGATGATGAGGGCCTGAGCGTTGGAGAGATGGTGTTCATACTTAGCTGCACGCCTGGTCACGTGCCATCTTTTTTTCGAGGATCTTGCAAAGCGATTTCTTATAATGTTGATAGGGCTGCTCGACATATGGGTTTTGACCAACGGGTGCCACTTGTTCGTCAGCCGGTTGTTCAAGAAATTCCGTTGTCGACTGTTCGCGATGCTAGTGCTCTTGTGTCGGGTAAAAGTCTATCTTTTCTCGTGGAATAGAATCCATCAATGACCTCCAAATATAACATATTTTGGCAGGATCAATTCCTTGTCATCTAGGAATTTGTGAAATCCGTGGTGAAGAATACCCGTGGTAGGCCTTCCGTCGAGGTTTTAGCAAAGCATCCGTTGTTGAGGGATATTTCTTCGATTAAAAGAAAATCTTTCGGTCCAGAAGCGGACAGTCCCCAGGTGAAGAAGCGAAGGTCTAAAAATCGTGTAGGAGGTTTTCGGTCAGACTCCAC
The DNA here is from genome assembly GCA_023529315.1 of Papaver bracteatum. NCBI lineage: Eukaryota > Viridiplantae > Streptophyta > Magnoliopsida > Ranunculales > Papaveraceae > Papaver > Papaver bracteatum. The sequence continues at coordinate 198,181 of JAJJWX010003814.1, read as the reverse complement.
AGATTTTCCGACTTTTAGTTCGTCCAATATGCGGGTACGTACGGATCTCCTCTTGACTTTAGCTTGGAACGTTTATACTTTTGTTCCTTTTATGAGAATGCATCCTTGTATTCCATCCAGGGTCTCAGTAGTACGAACGCCCTTGTCAAACTTGCAAGAAGTCAAAGAGAACAATTTTTCGAGACAGAGAGTGGCGTTGTCGAGCCTATCCATAGTGATGAAAAATTAGAGAAGGATGAAAGTTCTGAGTCTGGTGATGGTGAGAGCAATTCTTCCGAAAACAGTGTTGAATCTTCGTCTAGTCAGTCTGAAACTGAATCGGTGAGTCCCTCCATGTTTTTCTTCTTTCCACTCCCTCCTTTTTTTTGTGGTAAAACTAAATTTTGATTTTTTTTTAGGAGGAAACCGTTCCTGTGGATGATCTTGAAGTGGAAGACCATCAGGGTAAATACGTGGTCGTACTTCCCACTGCGGAAGCCGTGCCAGATAGCGACTTGGACATGGAGATTAATCGTCCTAAATGTGTTAGCACGACCCGGACATTGGAGGGCGCTTCTGGGTTCACTGGTGAAATTGTGGTTAGGGATCTCTTGCCGGTTGCTGATTCAGTTGCAGGTGCCACCTTCAATCCTCCGTATCTGTCCAATTTCCCGGTTCATGTGTTTATTGGTAGATTTAACGTTCCAGCTAAACATGCGACATTGTACACCAATATTTGGGAGAGCTATGGTCACATTTCCACGACTAAGAAGATCACTAGTCGACATGCGTTGGTTAAGCGTGTGGAGGATGCCTTGTCTTCGATTGATGAGATGTGCAATGTGACTGGTCATACAGTTTCTGAGGATGTAATATCGAGCTGGAAGTTCCATCGTGACATGAGCGTGGGCTTCGAATTCAACGTTCCTTGGTTCGTTGAAGGTCTCTCTGATGTTGAAAAGTTATTGTCCGGAGCATCCGGAGGTCCTTCCGCAGACATGATGAAGAAGTAGGAAGAGGAATTCAAGAAATTGTGCAGGAAACTGAAACTTAAGATGGCAGCTCTCCAGGGCACGAGGTAGGCCTTTGCCAAAAGGAGAAAACTGCTGTCGGTTTCTCAGGTCTTCTGATGCAAATAAACTTCCCGGGTGTAGGACCGAGTTTTATGAAAAACATGGCCAAGGGAAGTCCCAGTGTTCCGAGTCGTTGCTGAGTTGTCTAATAACCGAGCCATTAATCCCTGGGCATATCGTTTTGATTCTAACCCCGGGGGGAGTCCCCATCCATCCCTTGTCGTGTCATGACATGATAATCGAGTTGTCGAGTAACTGAGTCGGAGTGAGTCGCCTTCCCCTACCATCTTGACATCTGGGTCGAAGAACGAGATCGACGGTCGAAAATTGACATTATAACCGATAGATCAATCCTCCCGCTGTGGTCGCCAATTGTTTATAGGTGAAAATAGTTTCTGCTGATTTCGGTAATTACGGGTATGAGTATGAGAAACAATTTAAACCCTAAACAATGTACTGCAAGGGAGTACTTTAGATTCGAGAGATCAATATGTACAAGTCCGGCCTAAACCAAGAAATGGCCGTTCCAGACTTGCTTCGGTCACAAAGTGGAGGAGAATGGGTTGGTTTTAGGGAGGGAAGAAAGGAGAGTGGTGAGACCAGAATAGTTGATTCTGGAAGAGCAGTTGTGTTTCTACGACTTGTTATCATAAAAGTAAGAGAGCTCACGAGGAGAGCTAGCAAGTAAGTATTTCAGAGTGTTGTCTTGCCCGAATGAACTTGTTGTCCAAATGGAAATAGGTAAGACCTATTTATACAAGTCGAAGTAGAAACTGTACCCTGGTCTCATTAAGGAGTGGGGAAGTAAATGGGAGGAGGTGGTAACCGTATGCATGGACTTGATGTTCCATAAAGTGGTTAACGCATGAAACTGGTTTTCATGAAACTGTTAACGTTATGGAATTGATGTTCCATAAAGTTGTTAACGCACGACTTTATGTCCCATGAACGTTTCCCACATAAATTCCCGTATTTACTAGGCGCCTCACCCTTATGACACTTCCTTATGAAGGGCGTAGTGTACGCCGCACGCTGTAAACCTCCAAACCAATACCCAAGAAAGGATCCCCCCGATTTGTTTTGATGTCTTGAATGTTGGTTGCACCTTGAGTGAAAGTGGCCATGCCAAGCTGCAAGTGGTGCGTGTGGTATGTGCCAATGGCATGTGCGGAATGCCTTAGTTGCAGGTTACACCTTGAGTGCAAGTGGCAATTCCAGGCTGCAAGTGGCGCGTGTGGCATGTGCGGAATGCCTTGGTCGCAGGTTGCACCTTGAGTGTAATCCAGGATGCAATCTATCATGTTGGCATGTGCGGAATGACTTGGTTGCAGGTTGCACCTTGGGTGCAAGCCAGGATACAAGCGATCGTGTTGGCATGTGCCAATGGCATGTGTAGAATTCCTTGGTTGCAGGTTACACCTTGAGTGCAAGTGGCAATGCCAGGCTGCAAGTAGAGCATGTGGCATGTGCGGAATTCCTTGGTTACAGGTTGTACCTTGAGTGGAAACCAGTCTGCAAGCGATCATGTTGGCATGTGAAGAATTCCTTGGTTGTAGGTTGCACCTTGAGTGCAAGCCGGTCTGCAAGCGATCGTGTTGGCATGTGCCAATGGCACGCACGACCAAGTTGTCCTTAGGTTGCACGATTTGCAAGCATAGGCTACCAAAGAGCATGTTGGCATGTGCCAATGGCACGCATGGCCAAGTTTGCCTTAGGTTGCACGGTTTGAAAGCATTGGTTACCAGTGAGCATGTGCCAATGGCATGCGTGGCCATTTGGGCCTAAGTTGCACGGTTTGCAAGCATAGGATACCAGTGAGCATGTTGGCATGAGCCAATGGCATGCGTGGCCATTTGGTCCTAGGTTGCACTGTTTGCAAGAATAGTCCACCAGCGAGCATGTTGGCATGTATCAATGGCACGCACGGCCATTTGGGCCTAGGTTGCAAGGTTTGCAAGCACAGGCTACCAGCGAGCATGTTGGCATGTGCCAATTGCATGCGTGTCCATTTGGGAAGCGGGCGCTACTTTGGCATGCGCCAATGGCGTGGCGGCTTGGTCCCTCGGTTGCACGGCTTGGAAAGTTTGGAAGCGCCACTTTTGGCATGTTTTCCATGGTGCGCAATGTGCGGATTGGTTTTGAAAAGGTTGCCATGGTGTACAGTGTGCGACTTGGTTTTGGCAAGGTTTCCATGGTGCGCAGTGTGCGGCTTGGTTTTGGCAGGGTTGCCATGGTGCGTAGTGTGCGGCTTGGTTTTGGCAAGGTTACCATGGTGCGTAGAGTGCGGCTTGGTTTTGGCAAGGTTTCCATGGTGCGCATTGTGCGGCTTGTGGTTGGCAAGGTTGCCATGGTGCGCAATGTGCGGCTTGGTTTTTGGCATTAGGGTTTTGCGTCGAAAAAATCGTAATCCGGCATTTTTTAAAAATACCCCCCATTAATTACTGACTACATGTATTAAATGTTCTAATAAATGTGTCACCGGTGACATTAGGTTATTCGGGGTTTTACAATTTTTACCCTTTGTCTAAAAACCACCATCAACACACCGATACCGGTAGAAGTAAAAAATACAGGAGGGATAGATCTTTCGTTGAAACAAAACTTCTTTTTGAAAGCATTATCATCCCGTGCTAGCCTTTCAGAATCTCTCTGATATCTACAAGCAACTTCCAACATCATGTAAGTGGAATTCCATCTGGTATCCACATATAAAACTAAACCTTTTTTGTAATCTAACTTTTATCGTTTAACACAATCCATAAACTTACTCAACCTAGCAGGAGAACCCATCACATACTTCACCATCTTCAGGGATTTTACGCTTATTTCTATATGTTCCTGTCACTTCTATGCCGGCTTCAGTTGCATCTCCATCTGCACTAGCGTCTCCAGCTCTGCTAGCCTCTCCAGCTGCACTAGAATCTTGAGCAGCACTAGCACACTAGTAGAATAAAGAGTTATGGTCATGGTTGTCCTTGTCACAGTTTAAGCTACAAACGTGACTACATGTCAGTTTGACACAGTATTTTCAGATCCCATGACCATTCATCGTAACTTTAGTACGGGCATCTGTATCAACCGTGTCTCCAGATCATGGATATGTAATGGTCTCAGAATATTGAGGGACGCGTGTCTAAATCCTTACAATAATAACTAGCTACATAAAATAAACGCGTCTAATAACTGTCTGAAACTATGATGTAAATTTTATATCCATCTCCTCTTTCCCCTTTACGATTATGTAGGAGAAAAAATCAAGGTGAATATGGTGGTTAGTTAATCTCAATCCCCATACTTCCCACTGAATATTGTAATTGTGGGAGTGAAGATTCGAGAAAGCAAACCCCAGTTTCCCCACCAATTCAGTTTTTTTTTCTTTTTTTCCAATTTCCCATTTTCTATTTTCTATTTTCTCTTCCCCTTATTCCCCCAATTTTATTTTTTCAAGAGAAATTAGTTCTCTCAGAGAAACCCTGGAAAAGAAAGAGGTACAGTTTCATGGTGCTAAGTTCGGTTTTTATCCTTAATTTATGAATCTAACAAACCCATATTATTTTTTTTCTTAGGGTTTTGGTTACCTATTGCATATCATGACATTAGAATTTGGGTTATACAAGGTGGAAGGGGAAGATTCGATCCTCATTGCAACGCTGTATGATTTGTTGATAGGTAATTATTGGGAATCGATAAAGTTTATTGCTTAAGATTTGTTGATAGAGAATTATTGGGAATATATGTTTATTAACGTTGAATATACTTAAAGTCTCCCATTTCCATTGTGATTTACTGTATTTGGTTTGTTAATGTTTATTTTGTATGTTTGATTTTCAGTGAATTGTGATTGTTATGTTTCCAAGTAATTTCTGTTATTAAGAATCTATTGAACTTATTTTGGGATTGCTAAATTATTATTAATGGTTGAGTTTTTGCATTCAAAGAGTTGGGTTTGAATGGTTTCTATTTATTTTATTCAAAGGAGATCATTCATTTCTCAGTGGAGTTTCTTAATCGTAATTTCAAGTCAACATGATAAGCTTGGAATCTTCAATCTAGCCCATCTTTTTCTTTTAGGTCAGACTTATGTCTAGCCTTTAAAGATTCACTTTCCTTAATATTGATATATATGAGTTTCTGTTTATCTAACTGATTGATTGATTATTGTCACCCGAGTCGAAGAATAGGTTTAGGATTATCTCAAAGTTGCTAGTTAGAGTGCACAGAGGAGAGAACTAAGGAGAATCTTTCTTCCATATGAAATTTGTGTGAACCTTAACCTTTTCCGTAAAATTTTACGTTAGGTAAGACATGATTTTTTATGCTATGGTATTGATCAGAACTATACTTGGTGGACATTCCATGGAGAGAAATCTCATGCCAGTAGTAGTACTGCCAATTTTGAAACTCATAGTTCTTCAAGTCATGAGTTTTAAAAGAATTTGTTGGGTTGTATTTCAGACCATGATGATGCTCCTGACTAAAATAGGGGAAACGGTTTTATTCTTAGATAATTGCCAAATTACATGGCATTGTTTCTTCATGAATCTAATTCGCAGTACTCTATAGCGAATGAGAGTGAGCGATCATTAAGGTTATATAAGATACGTTTATTAGCTTGTTGAAATGCTCCTAAAATAAAAGCTGTCCCACTAGTGCTAATCCCTGTGACAATGCCAAAACAAACAATTTCGACAGATAACATCATGAAATTAGCTTTATAATCTTGAATAACATAATCAGCCTGCTGAAAATGTAGTGTAATAGAAGGATAATTACTACTATCAAATCTTCCACGTAGACGAAAACAAACATCAAATTTATCATCTGAACCAATATATTCAACTCCAAGCCCGTTAAAATGTTCCTTCACCAGATCTGCAACTCTATCAAAATGATCTTTATGCAACATGGACATTGATGTACCAGAATCTATGATAGTACCACCTTTTCCTTGATCATTAACCTTGAAAGTACCTCTAGTAAATCCTACTCTTTTGTTACCTACACTAATATCTTCTAGATTCAAGTAATAGAGCGTCGTCAGAAATTGAGTTACTACAATGGGAGTTATATGTACTTTTTGAAATGCACCTCCAATTTTTGCATCTGCACCAAACCTTAAATATGTATTGGATCCCTCAAGTTTCCAGTTAACAGCCTCAAAGCATTAGGAAAATTTACCTTGTCCAGCAACACCTAACTGATTTATGAAAGACCATTCTCCGGATCCTAAACCAAGTGTTCCTGCAATAAGATCACGTTTTCCACGTAAATGATTCCTGCCAAAAAAACCTTCGAAATTCTCTTGGACAAAACCGCAACCTATGTGTAATTCGATATTTTCAAGGCCACCAGTATCAGAGACAAGAGCGAATTTTTCTGTAGCAACAATACCAGATGAAATTGATCCAGACGCATAGTGTACCGAATAAGTGCACTGGCCATCAGCATTGCACTTATCTCCCATGCAAATAGGATGTGTATTACAAGGAACGGGATGATATGTAGTTGACAAACTCCAAGGATAAAGTGGCATATCTTGAGTGAAAGTTTTTATGGCACCTTCACATTGAATCCATGTTTGTTCACCACCTGTATCAATCAACAAATAGTAGTCCATGAATGGTATCAGTCTACCACGAAATGTACCCAAACCAACCTTTGCAACGTATACCCCTGAGTGTTCGTAAACTACAGGAATACGTACATCATCCATATTCATGGATTCCGTTGCATTACTTTGAAGTAATATTTGTGACTCGATATAAACTGCTCGAGCTTTGGATTGTTCGGCGAGTATTTGAATCTTTTCGACCCGTGTTAATTGGTCACCTATATATAAAGGAGATTCTTTGGAGTTTATATGAATCATCTTCATACTAAACCCTTTATTTGGATTCACCGTGATGACTGCTTTTGATAGAAGTAAAACATGAATAATTGTTAGAAGAAACATGAAAAAAAAGAACTTCATTTTTAACCAAAAAGAAATTTTTGATACACACAACTATGTGCAATTTTGTACTTCAATTTATAGTACTACACCAAGGTAAAATCTTATAGAAGTTAAAGAAATCTTCTTTTCATAATGGAAATACTTTTTTATTAATGCATATTAAGGCATATATCAATTAGATCTTTAGATATCAAAATTTATTAAGAAAGCATTTAGATCTTCAGATTTCAAAATTTATGAAGAAGCATATCTGGGTATCAAGATTTAATAAGAAAGCCTTTTAATAAGATCTTTTGATATTAAGTCTTATTGAGAAAGTAGTTTAGTGATAAGGAACTTTTTTTCATAATTAGGATTCATCATGTAGAGTTTTTCATAATTCTAGAACTAAACCAAGTAATTGCTTTACGAAATGTACATAAAACTCATACTAATCACAATAACAACATTCCCAAGCAAAATAAACAAGATCAGCAGCACATTGTCGACATATTTCCAATCATTTTCAGTCAATAAGCTAAGTCTAGACATAAACAAGTCACAAATGATATAAGGCTACAATTATTCCACAACAAAAAACTAGAAAATGATAGGGATGGACCGGATGGTAATCTAAAAATTCATTCGCCAACGAAACTAGAAATGCTAATAAAAACTCTTAAAGCTTCCTTTATTACTACTTCACGTCAAGGAGGGTGTTCAGCTGATATTTGAAGTTACTCGATGACCCAGTGAGCAATGTAAGGCAACACTTCTCCAGAAAGTTAATATATATATATATATATACTAAATTTAGCATTCATACATGTTACAATACACAATTCAAAGTTCGTTGGACAGATCATTTGCTTGAAGAATAACAGTTCCCTTGGGTTAGCTAATTCAACCTAAAGCACAAAACACAAATCTCATGTCTCCATATTATGTTTCTTGCTCAATTCACTTGATATAACTAGAACACAATCGGAGATAACAAAGTTCATAATTATTATTCAATTTCAAAGATTTATAATAGACAACACCTAGAAAATTTGAGTTAACTTCGAGTAACTTGTTAAAATGAATTGCATTCTAGAAAATGAAGCAACAACAAACACCAAAGAGGAAGTGAAGTCAGTAGTACTGACAGACTACCCTTTCCAATTCTGAAAATGCAATCCATATTCAAAAACGAAAGGCGCTGTAATTAAAGCACTGGATTCTCATACACCCAAACCCAAGGATAGTGAATATGACTCAAATGAATACTACAGTTTATCCATGATACATCTAAGCCCTAAGTTTCTTAAGAAACAACCAAATCACTACAGTAATCAACTAAAACGAACAAAATTGAAGACTTGTGAAACAAAAGTTCGCAAATTTATCCCAAAATCAATAAAATTAAACAAAGCCCAAGTGGCTAATAAACCGACAACATGATCAAATTCACTAAATCAGAACCCACAATTGAAACCTAATATAATATATTCACATACAAAATTATTAAGATAAAATCACAATAAAACCCTAGATTTGATCAGGAGATTTAACGACTACGGAATTGAGATAAAATAACATGCTCTATGTATCGATTTACAGAACATTCATGCAAAAATTGAATTGAAAATTAAATAAAGAAGCCCTAAATCTATACAATCAAAGATAATCATTCATACTCCTAGCATAATTAAGCAAACGAAGAGAAAAGAGCAGATAATAAAATGGCTTACCTTGAACAAAGGTTGAAATGAAATCTTTAAAAAAAGAGAATTAAGAGTAAGGACCTACTGCTCTCACCTCTCTGCCTCTATTTTTCTCTATCGTCGCGCGCGAAGAAAAAATGAAATGAAAAAAGAAGGAAATGAACTAACAATTAAAACTAATGGCTGGGATTAGTTTGGATTACTTAGGGAAACTGATAAATGGCTAATATATGTTTCAATCCTATGGCATGTCTTAAATAGTTAACCGATGGAATATCGGTTCGGTTTCATACACAAACCTAAACTAAAATCGAGAGTGTCCGTTTACGGAAATTGACAACCTAAACCTAAACCATAGGGTTCGGTTTCACTTCATTTCGGTTAATATTGACACGGTTATGGTTCGGTTCATGGTTATGATTTGATTTTGTATAGCCCTACTCACAGGTGAGAGTTGAAGGAAATTAATCTAGTAGCACACTGCTATAACGTGGTGCAGCTGGGTTTAATTTTCACCAACATGTCATCTCCATCTTTCAGGTCAAAGTGAAGATTTCTTCCTTCCATTACTTCTTAGTCACAGAGCATAGGTTTTAGACCAGTTAACATGTTTGTTCTTGGGGTTCTCCCCTTGTGAATATCAGTAGCTATTGTGCTTTGATGGTGGTTCTTTTTTACAAACATAGTTATTCCTTGGATGGCCAAGGAAGGAGGAGAGCCATTCAATCAAATTCATAACTCATTATAAGATTTGGTTCATAACAATTATTTTGATATTTGTTCTTATTTTTGTCAGTTTGTTGTTGTTCATGACACATGCTTCCAGATGTTCCAGTAAAAAGAAAGCAGATAAAAACTGACATATTTTTGGTCTAGTCAAAGAAATCACCTCATGAAGAGGGCATGGGTAAGTTGGTCGTGCATGCCTGTTTGGAAATTGAAATCTCTAGGCTAAATACATCTCTTTTAATTGTTTCACTTTGTAGATCAGATTTTTGTATCATTCAATGAGCACAATAGAGAGAACATTGAAGGTGAAGCCTTGGACTGAACCAAAAAAGACAGGGAAAGAAAGGAGAACTAATAGAGTCCTAGTTACAGTGTTGTGTTTTAGTTTACTGTACTTTCCCTTTAAGGTCATTTTATAAGTCATTTTATAAGCTCTACTATGTATCTTAGCATAAGAAGCATGAAATAAATTACTCACTCCGTCCTAAAAGATAGGCTTGTTTCCTTATTTGGGTATGTAAAAGAAATAGGCTTGTTCCATATGTGGAAAGTCAAATGTTATGATTTTACTAGTATACCCATAGAGGGACCACTTTTCTCTCTCCCCTTTCTCTCTTAATATTAAAGGGGACCACTTCTCTCTCTCATCTCTCTATAACAAATGAGTGGGGATCAAGGATAGATTAGGAAAAAACATGAAAAAGTGGATACAATGATTGATTTTCTTAATTTTTGTGAAAACCAAACAAGCCTATCTTTTAGAGACGGATGGAGTATATTAGTTGATTTTCCTGGTCAGTAACTGCGCTGCATGAATGACGTTAGGGACCAATTCCATCACAATAGGAATCACTATTAAATTTTTGCAAGTTATGTGAAAGTTCTTCAGCCACTTATTTTTCTCTGAACAAAAATAAGTTAGCTCACTCGAATTAGCAATTATATCTAGTATTCACAAGAAATTGGGTGTATCTAGTGTTCTCTCATTTTCCAAGTGGATATTGAAGTATGTATAGGAAAATGGAGCCTTTGGTGTGTGTGTGTGGGGGGGTGTTTTGTATACAACAAGAGAGTCTTAGTTGAGAATGGATTAGCTCAAGAAACCTTGAATCTATGTGTAAACAATCTGTGAATGTACTAGAATTATCAGGTGTTCAAATGAATCACCCAGAGAAAGGATGGAAATGGTACATGTCATGAAAGAGTTAAAGTCGATCAACATCACATATCTCTCCAGAATGGAATCCAATTAAGTTACCTTGTTGGAAAGTGGCAACCAATACTCATTCCTATACAAGAAAAAAGGTTTTTATTAGGGGATCATGAGAAAAACTTGCATTCAAGTCCTTGAATGAGCAACACGGTTGAATTGTTGTACTAAATGTCAAGTTTCAAGGGATTCTAGTCAATCATAAAGCAAAATGATATATTTGATTTTTATAAGTATATTTGTGTCATACTTGGCCATTTTCTTAAAAATATGGGAATCCAAAAATTTCTGCTAATGCGAAAATATGGAGAACAGATGCTGAGTAAAGAGAAATATGCATTCTACAGATTTCAAATAAGCAGAAAAGCATCCAGATTACTAACCCAGAGTATTAACTCTGAAGTTCAATTATAGCATAACCTCTCGACCTGATTACATGGAAAACTTATGCTTATAAAACTGCAGAAGTACGTTTAATCTTCATGACATGGCTGTAAACAACGAAAACAAGAGAGGGGTTCCATTTTATAAGACTAATACATATTTAGTTTCAGGATAACAAAGACAAACAAATGCATAATGACAATTGTAAAATGAACCGACGAGGAGAGATCAATGAGTTTTTGAGAGAATATAAACAAGAAAATATCGCCCCAAATTGGGATCCAATCAAAGTACAAAATAATATACTCTCATTGCACTAGTAAGCTAGAAAAGTGAAAGAATTCTGCTAATACGACAACACACCAAAGTCTGACACCATCTTTTGAATGAACATAAAAGTTAGGTAAAATCTAGAGAAAAGTTGTTGAATATCGATACATAAGCATTCAATATATTTCAGATAAGCAAGCATCCAGATATCTAAAATGAACATAACTTGATCACACAATCTGTTGAAGCCCATTTATACTTCAATAACAGCTCCATAATGTTCTTATTGAAATCTTCAACATCCTTTGCGGTATGTTTCTTATTATTTGAGTTTATAAAATGATCAGATGAAATTTTAATAATAACCGTCTGAAGAACCCTCGCATTATGCAAAAATATTTAAACCAAATCCAGCTCCTTAAATTTCCTTTTAAAATATTTAAATTTGATGGACTTGAGGTGCATCAACAAGCAATGTGTTATTATTGACCTTTAACACTAGAAAAGAGTTTAGCACACAAGAAAGAGTCGGATAAACCCTTTGATTTGGGGGTCAGTCACCATATCTGAGAAGGAGAAACTTAATTAAAACTGAATTTTTATTGATTGATATCTTATTACAACTCAAGTTACGTATTTATAATCTACTTAAGCTTGTTGATCAACAAATAATAATACCAAAATAAGAGTTTGTTTGCAATAAGGAAACTGACTTAATTAAAGTAAACTAAATAAGGAAAACTTGTTTAGTTAGGAGTTGGTATCACAACATTCCTCCCTGCTTGGAAAATTCTTGCTTGTCCTCAAGCATCAAATTCTGGAAAACGCAACATCTTGTCAGCATCTTCCTAAGTAGCTTCCTCAGTTGGAATATCCTTCCACTTAACCAACCATTTGGTTCCTGCATGATTTCCTTTCTTAAACATTTTGCGTTCTAAAATGCTCTCAGGTTCCAAATAAGCATAATCAACTGTAACTGGTATGTTAGTATCAACAATATTGGTTGAACCAGGTTTCAACTTCAGTTATGAAACATGAAATATTGGATGAATTCAACTTGTAACAGGTAAGTCCAACCTGAAAGCTACATATCCAATCTTTTCTAGAACACGAAAAGGTCCGTAAAATTTGGATGAAAGTTTAGAATATACCTGAGTAGAAACAGTGCTTTGTCTGTAAGGTTGTAGATGTAGAAAAACCAAATCATCAACAACAAAATTGTTCTCAGTACGATTTGTATTAGCATATTTCTTCATTCTATCTTGATCAGCTTGTAGATGTGAATGTAGAAGTTTGAGAGTGTAATCTCTTGCCTTCAAAATAGAGCCAACAACATGAATAGAGGTTGTTCCTAGTAAATATGATGATATTGTAGGAGGTAGTCGACTATACACTGCTTGGTATGGTGTCATCTGAATAACAATATTAAAACTGGTATTATACCACCATTCTTCCCATGACAGCTATTTTGACCAATCACTCAGCTTTGTTCTTGTAAAACAACGAAGATAACATTCCAAAGTATGATTTGTGACTTCAATTTGCCCATCAAATTATGGGTGATATGCAGAATTGCGACACAACTTGGTATTTTGTAAAGGAAAGAATGCTTCCCAAAAGTTGTTGATAAATATTGGATCTCGGTCACTAACAATACTCTTGGCATACCATGAAGACGTACAATATCTCGCACAAAAATCTCAGCCACCGAGCTTGCAGTATATGGATATGTGTGAGAGGTACAAAATGTGCATACTTAGATAATCGATCCACTACGACCAAAATTGAATTTTTTCGATTAGAAGTTGGAAATCCATCCACAAAATTCATTGAAATATCTAACCATATATCAGTAGGAATGGGAAGGGGATTCAAAAGACCAGGTGGAGATATTGATTCTGACTTATTCCGTTGACAAGTATCACACTTGGAAATAAAATATTTTATGGATTTCTTCATCTCTTTCCAGTAATTTTTTTGTTGGAGTCTCTTATAAGTCCTCAAATACCCAGAATGACCACCAATAGGTTGAGAATGAAACTCTTCAAGTAGCTTGACGCACCATGTAGAAGTTGGACGCACAACTATACGATTTTTGTAACGTAATAGACCATTAGTATAAGAAATGTGTTTTTTAAAACTTGTATCTTGTTGTAAGCGTTGAATTAAGACTCCCAAATCTACATCATTATGAAATTCTTGACTAATATCATCAGTACCATAAAAAATAGGTGTAGATAAATGAAAATATGAGTGAGTACACCTTGATAAAGCATCTGTTCCAATGTTCTCCTTTCCACGACGAAAGGTAATCTCATAATCATATCCTAACAGCTTGGACAACCATTTCTGTTGTTCCATAGAAGATAATTTCCGATCCAAGAAAAACTTAAGACTACGATTATCTGTATATATCTTAAAGTGTATTCCAAGCAAGTACGGACGCCATTTTTGGACTGCCGAAACAACATCTAACATATCTTTGTCATAAATAGAGAGGTTTAAGTTCTTACCTGAAAGAGGTTTACTATAAGAATGCAATTGGTTGTTGTGATTGCATTAAAACAAACCTAATACCATTGCCAGATGCATCACTTTCCAATGCAAATTCTTGTATAAAATCTGGAAGTGTCAGAGTTGGAGTTGTAGTAAGAGCATGTTGCAACAATTTAAATGCAGTAGTAGCTTGGCATGTCCAATGAAAATCATCTTTCTCGAGTAATTGTGTTAAAGGTGCACTTATGACCCCGAAATTCTTCACAAATTTTCGATAGTAACCAGCTAATCCAAGAAAGATGCGTAACTCCTTAACAATAGATGGAACTGGCCAAGACAATATGGATTAAATCTTATCATATCTCAACTAAAACCCCCGCAGAAGAGATTATATGGCCCAAATATACAACTGATGGTTGTGCAAAAGTGCACTTTGTATCTTTGACAAACAACTTATTAGTGCATAAAATTTTAAACACAATAGCTAAATGTTCTAAGTAATCAGTCATGTTCTTGCTATAGACTAAAATGTCATCAAAGAAGACAAGGACAAACCTCTGTAAGTGTAGCCTGAAGATATGATTCATTAAACTCTGAAAAGTTGCAGGTGCATTCGATAATCCAAAATGCATAACCAAAAAATCGAAATGACCATCATGTGTCCTGAAAGCAGTTTTTGGAATATCTGGTTGATAAAGTCAAATCTGATAATATCCTGAACGTAAATCCATCTTAGTAAACACAACAACATCAAATAATTCATCCAGTAATTCATCGACTGTTGGAATTGGGAAACGATCCTTAATGGTTAGCTTGTTTAAAGCTCTGTAATCCACACACATACGCCAAGAGCCATATTTCTTTCGTACCATAAGAATGGGAGAAAAATAAGGACTCGAACTCGGACGTATAAAACTAGCTTGTTGGAGCTCAATAGTTATCTTCTCTATCTCGTCCTTCTGAAAATGAGGATATCGATATGGACGCACATTAACAGGGGAAGAATCTTGCAATAACAGAATACGGTGATCATGAGCATGTTCTGGCGGTAAAGTGGTTGGTAATTGATATACATCAGCAAACTCAGCGAGTAAATGTTGCACTGCTGTAGGAATAACTGAAGAAGTATGCATGGGAGCATTTAATGCAGAAAGTTGAAAAAAAATCCCATGATTTTCACTATGTAATAAACGCTACATTGCCTGTGCTTCCAAAATCATTATTGATGATTGGTTGCTTCCCATTAATAAAACAACATCATTATTAATAAATTTAGAAAAATCCCACCTAATTGGTCCTAGCGTCCTTAACCATTGAACACCCAAAACTGCATCACATCCACAAATATCAAGCAAATGGAAATCAGTGGTGAACTTATATTGCTGAAGTTGTATAAGAACATCTACACAATAACCTCTAGTATCCAACTTCCAACTATCACCAACTGTAACACTTAACAAAGATTTTGTAGAGAGAATCGCATAACCACATCTCTTAGCCACATATGGATGTAAAAAATTATTGGTGGATCCCGAATCAAGCAAAACTGTAATAGATTGAGTCTTAGTAGTACCAGTAATCACTAGTGGAAAACAGAAGTTCCGCGACCACCAGGACAGGTCATACATACGAGTTAAAAGACCTGTTCTAACGGTCTCTGATAGGGTCATTGATAAAGCGCCATTGTTTTGTAGGACGCTTAGCAATGGGTCTCACAATAACGACCAGTTTTAAGGGTAAGGAGGTACTGACCCTGAGCCGTGGATCGTAGATTTGAATTATAATATAAAAAAAAATATAGATTCAGATTTGTTGAAATGGTTGAATCTGAAAAAGCTTGGCTACATCAAAGTCAAGTTAAACTGAACTCAAATTGAAGTCAAGTCAAATGGCACTCAAATAAAGTCAAGTCAACGTCAAGTCAAATTAAACTCAAAGTGTGACTCAAAATTATCTCAAATGGAGCTCAAATTCAAGTTACAATCTGGACCAAAATTATTCAATTCAAGTTAAGTTCATTATCGAACATCGGATTCTTTTACATAGCTTCACCTTACAAAATAGAGGGACCAGTTCATATATCCCCTAAAAAATAAGTAAGCACGCCACGCCAACACCTTCAGTATCCTAAGAAATGAGCCAATTTTTCCAAATTTTTTGGTACTTACAAAATGTAGTTCACAACTATATCGTAAATACTGCGTGAACAAAATAAAAGCATAGACCTACAATTTTGTCATAATTAAAATTCTTTGATCAAATTGGTGAATCTTGCATCAGCCGAAGACGAGTAAACACCCCCTTCCTAAGGATGCTTTAGCTGTTTAGTACTCCTTTGGCTTAAAAATACAGTGATGTGAACAGAAATAGAATGTCACAATGACATCAAAAGCTAAGCATAACATTATCATAAGCATAACACCCCCTTCCTAAGGATGCTTTAGCTGTTTAGTACTCATTTAGCTTAAAAATACAGTGATGTGAACAGAAATAGAATGTCACAATGACATCAAAATCTAAGCATAACATTATCCAAAAAAACATTTACATAATGAAGTTCATAATTTAAGTATGAACACTAAAGTAACCATTGCAAGACAAACACACAATGAAACTCATGTAAGTAATTATCAATCGGAAAAATGTCAACACTTGGGTACCTCTAAGGACTAAAGATTCGCATTCCAGCAGAATTATGAACTCACAAATCTTTAATATAATAAAATATGCTTCATAGAATATACCAAACTTGTGCCATTCAGACCACCAGGTGGGTTGAATAAGTCTACATTGATAACAAGATGATCAAGTCTAAGTAAGTATAAATAAATCTCTAGTTGGGTAAATATGAACAATTGTATTTCACGTTCATAAAGGTGTCAGTAGAAATTTGTGGAATCAGATGATCAAGGAAATATCAGGTGGTACAAGAGCTAAATTTCTATGAAGTAACGCAGACTATACAGTACAATTCCACATGTACATTCAGTTCAACGATTCAAAACTTTCAATTAATACCAAAATGTTCCTCGTGGGGAAAATGGAACATAAACCAGTTATGAAGGTCACAAGCATCAAAACAATCGGAATTTTCTAAATACTTTGGAATGATACCTATGTCCAAAGCTTCCAAAATAAGACATACCTCCTTAACCTCTTATGATATAGAAGAGATGATACCTTGTTCTACTTACAATTGTGACCTAACATCTCAACAAGCGGATACAAGCTAAGCCATGAAAGGGAACCAGCCAAATAAAAATTTATACATTTTATCAATACTTCTTTTTTATGCAAAGAGAAAATCAAGCAACTAAGATGATGATCAGAATATTCCTAAACATTTTATTTAAATATTTTTATCATTATATTCCTACTCATTTCCTTGGTTAAACTACAAAGGACTTTGGACATAACCCATACACTATTGTAAACATTCATTAGACCTGTCAGGAGAAGTTCATTTTCCTAAGTCTCTGGTGTTTGTAATTTCCTTTGGATTTACTTGAATAAATGAGCATAAAAAGAGTGTTTTGTTAACTTCAAGTATACATCTAAGGAAAACAGCATACTCAACATGCCGGAGAACATTTGCAAGCATGGACGAGCTAACGTCAAATATATTAATTTATTTATTTTTTAAAAATCCTCTTACACCAATGAGAAATTGCAACCACATGGGGCCCTTGATCCGTCTTTGAACCAGTAGCATCCTTGCATGAAAGATAAAGACATAAGAACACCCTTACGAGTACCGGATATTATCGTCAACAAGAACCTGGAGAATATATATGCAGGTGTCGCTCTTTTAAGCCTTCAAATAACTACAAATCAAGATAAGCAAAGGCTGACCAATCAATACAGGCATTAAATGAGATTCTCATTTTACCACTTGGTCAAAAAGATTATAGGCATAAGCTCAAATACATGCAACAGTTGATTCTCAAACTACTCAGGTTACCAGTTGTGAAACTTATACAATTTTCAGAATTAAGAGTTGTGACAACATAAAAGGAATAAGAGACATGTCATTTGGATAGAGCTTCAAAATGGGAACTCGACATGGTAGTCTTCGCCATACAACTGCTGCTAATTAATAATATTATATATTATTGTGAATGAACAACAAATAATCTAGCAAATCAATTAAAAGAATGGATAAATGGTGAATTCACCAAGTAAATCTATGCAAATGTGCGCATCCAAATAGGTTTTGTTTTTATAAAATCAGATAATCCAACTTAGGGTCTCTTACAACTTAGTTACCCAATGATTAACTTCATTAGGTCAGCAATGGATGAGAAACACGTGGCTCGAATACAATGGGTGCTACAGAAAAGAATAAAGGCACCCAACTAAATACTAAGGGAAGCCACGGTTTAGAAGTCACACTGTGACATTGCCTTCCCCAGAACATTATCCTTGTCCTCAAGGATAAATTTTAGGTAATGAGATGTAATGTGAGAGAGGTCCTCCCATGTAGCATTCTCAGGAGACGAATTATTCCATTGGAGCAGTATTTGTTTCACGAGCCTGCGACCATGCTGTATGGTTCTGGTGCTAAGAATCTTTTTAGGCAGCATCAGGATTTGACCTTCATGATCAACCACTGGAAAGTGTGGAGAATGAGTGTGTTTGAGGCCGATGTGCTTCTTTAACTACAAAACATGAAAAACTGGGTGGATACGTGCATGAGAGGGTATCTTCAACTTGTAAGCCACTGTACCAACTTTCTGAATGACTGGGAAGGGGCTATAGAACTTAGCAGAAAGCTTAAAGTTCCTCTTGAGAGACACAAAATCTTTCCTATATGGTTGTAATTTAAGATATACCAAATCTCCCACTTCAAAGCTTCTATCTTTGCGTGTCTTGTCAGCATACAGTTTCATTCTCTCTTGAGATAAGTGAAGTGATTCCTTGAGAATATCAAGTAGAGAGTCTTTGTCTTTCAAATAGGTTTCAATAGCATCTACTGAAGTTGTGGCAGTGGTAGGGAAAGCTAAGTGAGGAGGGACATACCCATAAAGTGCTTGAAATGGAGACATTTTGAGACTGGTATGAAAGCTTGAATTGTACCACCATTCTACCAAAGCAAGACATTGGCTCCATTTTCTAGGCTTATGGTCAGTTAAGCATCTCAAGTAAGTTTCCAAGCAGCCATTCACTCTCTCAGTTTGGCCATCTTTCTGGGGGTGATAGGCTATGCTCAAATTTATACTAGTTCCCAAATATTTAAACAGGTCTTGCCAAAAATTACTGGTGAAGACTTTGTCCCTATCTGACACAATTGATGATGGCAAGCCATGCAATTTGAATACCTAATAGAGAAATGCCTGAACAACTGATGCTGATGTATACGGATGTTGAAGAGACAAAAAATGTGCATACTTAGTGAGTTTGTCAACACTTTTCTTATTGCTGAAAGGTAGGCCCTCAATGAAATCAATTGTGATATGTTGTCATTAATCAGGTACATGGAGGGGTTGAAGTAGTCCTGCAGCATTGGTGGTGTCACTTTTATTTCTTTGGCAAATATCACAATGAGAAACAAAGAGCACTATGTCTTTGTGCATTCCCCTCCAATAGAAGTGGCTCCTTGCTCTCACAGAAGTAGCTTGAATGCCTGAATACCTTCCAATGGCTAAAGCACGTAGAGAATCTATGAGTAGTTGTCTGACATTGCCTCCAGTTCCAATGTAAAGTTTGAGTTTATACCTTAAAACACCCTCTTTATAAGTAAAGTGTGGGATACTGATGGGATTTAGGAGTAGGGAAGCAATAAGATCTTGAGCTTGAGAGTCATCTGCATAACTACTTGTAACTTCAGCAACCCAATTTGGTATAGATAATGACAATGAATGGCAAGAAGCAGTATCCAATGGTCTTCTGGAGAGGGTATCTGCTACAATATTGTCAACCCCTTTTTTATACTAAATATCATAGTCATAACCAAGGAGCTTGATTAGCCATTTCTGCTGGAAAGAGGTTGTAAGCTTCTGCTCCAGGAAGTATTTTAAACTTTGATGATCTGTCTTAATGGTGAATTTGTTGCCCTGTAAATACTTCCCCTATCTCTGAATAGCCATGACCACAGCAAGAAATTCCTTTTCTTAAGTTGACAAGGCTGAAGCTCTTGAACCCAAAGGTTTGCTATAGTAAGCAATTGGTCTCCCTTCTTGTAATAAGACTGCACCAATGCAAGAGTCACTGGCATCACTTTTAACCACAAAGGTTTTAGAAAAATCAGGAAGTTCTAACACTGGAGTTTGGCTCATGGCAGTCTTAAGGTTTTCAAAGGCAACAATAGTAGCATGGTCCCAATGAAAGGTATTTTTATTAAGAAGATTGGTGAGAGGTTTGATGATGGAGCTGTATCCTAGGAATTTCCTATAATATCCCGTGAGGCCAAGAAATCCTCTAAGATCTTTAATAATCTTTGGGAGTGGCCAATTATTTATTCACTCAATCTTGGAAGGATCGGCACTTACTCCATCAGCTGTGATGATGTGACCTAAATAGGCAAGGGAAGATTGCCCAAAACTGCATTTAGACATCTTAGCAAATAGATGATGTTTCCTTAGTAAGGAGAAGACAATCTGGAGATGTTCTAAGTGCTCTTCTATGTTATGGTTGTAGATAAGTATATCATCAAAGAAAACTAAAATAAATTTTCTTAAGAATGGCTTGAAAATATCATTCATCAAAGCCTGGAATGTTGCAGGTGCATTGGTAAGGCCAAATGGCATAACTTTAAACTCATAGTGGCCTTGATGAGTTCTGAATGCAGTTTTAAAGATGTCCAACTCATTAATTATGATTTGATGGTAGCCATCCCTAAGATCTATCTTGGATAAAACAACATATCCACATAGTTCATCTAATAATTCATCTACAATGGGAATTGGGAACTTATCCTTGATGGTAATGCTATTTAGTTTCATGTAGTCTACACAAAACCTCCAAGTGTTATCTTTCTTTTTGACCAAGAGGATTGGAGATGCAAATGGGATGTGACTTGGATGAATAATACCAGAATGGAGCATGTTTTTCACTAGCTATTCAACTGCATCCTTTTGAATATAGGGACATTTGTAGGCTCTGCGATTTATAGGTGTTGAATTTTGCTGAAGGGGTATAGTGTGGTCCAAATTCCTTTTTAGGGGTAGTTCAGTAGGTTCATGAAAAATATATTGATAGTCATTGAGTAAAGGAAATAGGATATTAGGAGTTGTTGGGGAAGGTGAAGGAGAAATAGAAAACAAGGTACCCACCAAGCCATGAGGGTTAGTAGAAAAAAAAATTAGTGAGAGATGCACTGCTCATTTGGAGTAGTTGGGTTTGTGGGTTAATACCTTGTAGAGTAACTCTCTGATTGTTGAGCTGGAAAGACACACAGAGCTTTGAAAAGTTGAACATGACATCACCCAAAGTCTTGATCCAATCTGCACCAATGACAATGTCACAGCCTCCAAGTGGTAAGGTTCTCAAATGCTCTCTAATTGATGTCCTTACATACTCCATTGCAGGTTAGAAAAAATACCATTGCTTATTGTGTTGTCCCATTAGCCACAGTGACCATCATTGGTTTGGTTGGCTTAATGTAGAAGTTCAATGAGTTAGCTAAAGTAGAATCAATAAAGATAGTGGTGCTACCAGTATCAATGAGAATAGAGACTTTCTTATTTTGCAGTAGACCTGGAATTCTAATGGTGTGTCCAGTTGCAGTGCCTGTTAAGGCATGAAGAGAAACCTCAACTTCAGAATGCACTGTAGATTCTTGTGCTTCTTCATATACTTCTTCCTTCTATTCAGTGTCTGGTGGTTCAGTATTGTCCATATACAACATATAAACTTTTTGTCTCCCTTTACATAAATGTCCTTGAGTGTACACAGAGTCACAATTATAGCACAAACCTTGGGCTCTCCTCTTTTCCATGTCCTCCTGAGATAGTCTTTTGACAATGAGATTTTGAGTATTGGTTTTTGGTGGATGGTTGGGAGAGGTGGTTGGTGATGTAGGCAGAGACCTAGGGGAGGTAAAATTTTGTTTTGGTGATAGTGGTGTAGGGGAGTATTGTCTGGTTGAGGAAAAATTAGAGAAGAAGGGTTTAGTGAATGGTTTAGAAGCTGTATTGGTCAAATGTAATTTTTGTTCTTGTAATCTGGCTAGATTGAAAGCATAAGCTAAAGTTTGAGGGTGAAACATTGACACAGACTTCCCTATTTCATATTTGAGGCCACTAAGAAAGCTCATAACAAAATATGGTTCAGTGAGAGATGGGTTCATTTCGAGCATTAAGGCTTTCAGAGATTCAAATGTTTCATAATAATCATCTACTGTGGTGGTTTGAACCAATTTTATTAAAACTACCCACAAAATTTTCATCCACGGGATTTTCAAATCTAGCACAAATTCCTTTAGCTAAATCAGGCCAAGTAATTCGATGACGATTAACTTGAAAATTTAAAAACCACATCTCAGCTTTACCTTCAAGATAGATTGCAGCGATATCTACATTTTTTTGTTCTTCAATGTCGTGTAACATGAAGTATCTGTCAGCTTTCTGGATCCAGCCACGAGGATTAGCACCATCAAATCTAGGAAAATCTAGTTTAGGAATCCGATGAGGGTGGTTGTATGGACGATAATTATCGAAGCTGTGTTCCTCCGAATCAGGAATATGAGAGTTATTAGAATCCTTAGGATGATGTTGATGCTGATTGTTGTAAGTTTGACCGACTAATCTCACCAATTGTCGAGTGGGCTCTTGCAGTGAACTGTTAAGACTGGTTTCTAGAGAATCAAACTTAGTAGTGAGGCCTGATGAGAAGGTATTGAAATCTGTTTGAATCTGAGTTTGAGAAGCTTTTAATTTAGCTAACTCTTCTTCAACAGTCTTAAGAGTCATCGGAATTTTTTTTTGGTGGAATCGAACTGCTCTAATCTAGCAAATTAATTAAAAGAATGGATAAATGGTGAATTCACCAAGTAAATCTGTGCAAATGTGCGCAGCCAAATAGGTTTTGTTTTTATAAAATCAGATAATCCAACTTAGGGTCTCTTACAACTTAAATACCCAATGATAAACTTCATTAGGTCAGCAATGGATGAGCAACACGTGGCTCGAATCCAATAGGTGCTACAGAAAAGAATAAAGGCACCCAACTAAATATTAAGGGCATCCACGGTTTAGAAGTCACACTGTGACATATACCCCTCCAATATGAGACATGTTGTTCTCCTAAACTGCAGATATCTATGCATAATACAAAAAAAACAAATTGACCAACATCAGCTTAGTAACCATGCATCAACTTGAAAATAAATTTCCTCAAAAGAACATAAACAACACTTCAACCATAGTTAGATCCTGGCAAAAATGCTTCTTAGATATCCATTAATTTTTGAACCATTTCAAATCCAATGTCTTATAAGAGAATCTGCGTTCTATGTCATGTATAAGGAAACATAAGAAATTTAATCTATCTTTACACAAATGGAATGAACTTACACATGATTCTACATTCGCATAAAACAAAAAAATAAAAACAAATGAGTGACACATTTGAGGGTTAGTTCTAGTGCAGGTCCTTGTAAACCTATGCAATCAGGTTATACCTACAGAATTTCAAGTAGTTAAAGCACTTCCAAATAAGAATTCGCACTGGCACAATTACACAAATTGTAATCAAAAATTTATGCTAATGGTAGATAATTGGAAATTTCAGTAAAAAATTCAGGGCATGAGAATCCAAGTGTATATCATAAAAACTTTAAACATCTAAAATTCTGAATATACCTTGAGGCTTGAACAACTTTCCGCCAAGGCGTGCAAACTTCCCTGGATGCTTGAGGTATATCTAAAATTCTGAACCCTGAACACCTAGAGTTCCTAGAGACAAAAAAAATGCAACAATCTGGGATGATCCCGGTATCCAGGGATAGATCAAATGCAACTACAGAAGAAGTTTCACACAACAATTTCGTCATGAAGACAAAAGCTTGCTTTAGCAAAACACCATATTCTAATATTTGAGTTACTCTTGTCCTGTCTAGGTGGACTCTAAGCAAAGCCATATCAATGGTCGGTAATCCTCTTTCTGAATATAGCAAACCCCAAGTGTTAGTCAATCGATAGTTAGGCTCCTTATGCTATTAGCGAGCTACTGTTAAAAACAGGTAACAAAATAATATATTTTAAAACTGAGCACTAACTATTCATCTTCCAGAGACTACTGGATCGACCTCAATTCAACCTTAAGATAACTGTCAAACCTAAGACAACGGGATCTACAAAAATACCAAAGGAACACCCCAAAAAGAAGTTATTTAACATAAAAAGTAATATAACCCCAAATACGCAATACACATCAATCTAATTAGTAGTTATCAAAATTCTGAATATACATTAAAAAAAACTTTAAGCATCTAAATTAAATCTAATTAGTAGTTATCAGATCACAAAATTACTCGTATAATCCGCAATTCACGAATTTTGTACATTGAGTATGTAAATCTTATGGTGGGGAACTAAAATTCAGGTTAAAATAATGATCCAAACAGGCAAATCCCCACATAAATTAGATAAATAATGACTCAAGATAACAATTATTACTTCATAAAATTCTCCGATTCATCTTCTTACCCTATTTCAAACAACCTCGTTAAAAATCCAGACTCCATCTAAAACATAAACATAAATAGTTCATCAATATGGAATTAACCAAATCTGAGAGAAACTCATAGAGTAGATTTGTCAAACAGGTTATAAGAGATTTTAAATAGAGATATTCAGTCAAATCTGAAAGAAACTTTCAGCTGCAGATGGATACCCAAACATCTGAATCCTTCAAACAAACCAAAACCCACGCCTAATTCCAACGAAATAAACACCCAGTTAACAAATCAATTTCTTTCCTTCGATCATTTCTGAGGAAATGATAGGATCCATAGGAAATTTTAGAAATAAAGATGAGAACCGGCACTAAAGCTTCAAAAGTTTCAAACCACATAAAACGTATTTAAAGTAAATAGATGTACATATCAAACTTACTTACCAGGTTATTGGATTTGTACAGTTACAATCCCTCCATTAGATCGGGAATTTCAAACTCATACTTTCTGATTCGGAAACCCAAGAAAACCATAAAACAAACAGCTTTAGTAGTTGTAGTTGCAGGATTTCCTACAATACATCCCTCACAAGAATTCATGATAATCAACACATTTTTATGATCAACAATTACACTTTTTATTAATTGAATCTAGAAATTTTACAAGAAGGAAATGAAATCAATAATACAACACTGTTTTGGAATTTCTCTCTCCTCAAAACTTTCCCAACACTCAAAAAATGATCTCTCCTCTCCTTAAGCCTATTCAGCTCTTTATATAGGGTATTACATAGTGGATGACAACTAATCTAACCTTTATTTTCGGATCTGGTTTGCGATATTTTTGCAAGCATACAAATGTTTTATTCGCGACATTCCTAAATCTCGCAAGATCTTCACACCTTTCTCATGTTTTATCTATCATCATATGTTGCGTCACTTCTATAATCAATCTGCGACATTCGCAAGGGTATTGTCGTTGAAGATTTCATAACGGTATTGATGTTGCGATATTATGATCCTACATCTTGCCTCTTCTCATGTCTTCTCGGCGAAGGAGGGAATGTCATGAGAAATTATACTTCAAAATGTCGCGATTGCTATTAAGCATAACCGCTTACACGTGTCAAATATTCCCCCACTCACCGGCACATTCAATGTTAACCGGTCATCACTTTTTTGTCTATTTAAGAAGAGATCTAGTAGAGAGATAATTTTCTTTCTTTTACTTCGTCTTCTTCATATCCACGTTCTCTGTAAATCTTCATCGTCTACAACTTTTTCTCTTTTAATTTTCACGGATTCATCTTTCTGCTACTGTTCTCATGGAATCATCAAGGTTAGTTTTCTTTTCTCTTATTTTGATTTTGCTGAAGTTGATTTATTCTACTGAAATTGTCTTATTTGATTTTGTTCGTCTTTATATAATTACCATACTATTTCTGTTTCAGCAAAAGCACCCCTATCACCAAATTTACAGTCCAAAACTCTAATATTCCCAAGGGTTCGCAGCAAAAGAAAAGAAAGCCTGCGAATAACAAGGTAGTAAGAAACATTATTCTTTTAATAACAATATTGTTGCCTCTGTTTCTTATCTGGATTGTGATTCGCATGGTGATGGAGATGCCAACAAAGACCCTAAGAGATCTCGCCATCTTAAAAATGTTGAGACTTCTATCTCATTTCTCACATTTACCCCTTCAACATCTCCTTTATTTTCGCAAGTTGAATCCTTAATTCCTCCCCGCGAAAGTATAGCCACAGTTTCCACCCCTGCTGCGAATAAAATCATCTCTTCCCCTGTTACTAATGTCTCTCAACTTGACTCCACCTTACCCCCAATTGTTAATCTTCCTCAAACTTT
The DNA here is from genome assembly GCA_023529315.1 of Papaver bracteatum. Lineage (NCBI taxonomy): Eukaryota > Viridiplantae > Streptophyta > Magnoliopsida > Ranunculales > Papaveraceae > Papaver > Papaver bracteatum. Next base: position 171,924 of record JAJJWX010003814.1, on the reverse strand, counting down.
ATCTTCAAATGACATATCTAAAGCAAAGAATGATGAAGTTCCCAAACTTTACATCATCACCACTTCTTCGTCTGAATCTCTTCCTTTTGCTAAGGAAACTTTGGAAGGAATAGATATTTATTTCAAGGTTTTATCTGATGTCCTGGATGATGTCAAGAAATCTTCTGTTGATCCTATTAAGTTTGGTGTCTGCGAGATTTTGAGTAAATACTTTGGTTCTGACAGAATGGCTTCGCAAACATCTTTAGAAAGAGAAGTTGAAGCTTTGAATGAGCGTCTCCAAGCCATGACCTTAGAGTGTGTCACTCTTCGTCTTGAAAACCAAAAGCTCCAAAATGTTTCTCTAGATTGTGATAACCTTCGCAAGAAGAAAAAGGAATTAAAAGGTACATCTTTCTTATCTTTGTCCTTAACTTATATTTTTTGATAATTTTGTCCTTTCCATATTCAATTTTCTTAAAATCCTTTGTTCGCCCGTTAAGTTTTAAACCAAAAACGAATAATGGAGAGATATCAGTTTGAATCCGCTGCTGAAGAAGCCCGTGTTGACAGAGACATTTTGATGGATCAATATAGCCAATTAGATAACCTTTATACATACTCTATCGATCAAATAGATAATATTACCTAAGAGAATACTCAATTAATTCAGAAGAAAATGTCAAGTAATAAAATATCTCGCCTCTCTTATTCTTTGACTAAGCTAACTTAGAGATGGAAACTTTATCAGATGAGAATAAAACTTTATCTCAAGAGAAGCGAACTCTTTTAAATAAGGTGGCGATCTCTTTGCAGCAACTTAACATTTTCCAGAAAGTATGTGATGATTAAGAACAGTCTCTTTACTCATTGAGAAATAAACTTAAGGAAGTAACAGAATCATCTGCTGCTGAGAGAGATAAACTTATCCAGGGTAGAATAACTTTAAGTGTAAAGGAAACTAAACTCAAGGATCAATATTCCAAACTAGAAGAATCATATTCTTCTCTTGCGAAAGAAAACACCTTACTCATTTTTAAAGAAAAGAATCTTCAATCTCACCTGAAAGGTTTAGTGGGGGATAAATTTAATGATGCAATGGACCACTTGGAGAATAGTTGATTGGCCTTAACTCAATATCTTGTTTCGCAAAAGGAAGGTAGTCATAAAAATTTGACTGCTTCAACTATCTTTTCTTTGTTAAGTCTTTTGGTGATATTTTCTTTGCGAATTCTTTGCCTGAACAATTTTCTGCTTTCTTATTTTTCGCAAAATCTGAGAAAAAATTTCATTCCTCCATTTCTGTTTTGGTTTCTAAAATTTCCAAGATTCACAAAGAGAATGCATTACTTGCTTCTACCCTTGCTTGTTCTCGCGATCGAGCAGAAAGAAGATTTGATTATCTTGCTTACTTCAAAGATATGGAAAGTATAAATCGTGAGAAAGCATTCCTTAGCCAAATTCATCTCAGGGTTGAAGTTCTTGTGAATGATATCTTGCTGTCCAGATCTCTTCCTCCTGTATCGATCAAACCTTTGGAAGTAGATGATGATGAAGTTCCTCGTGCTGCTGATAAAGACTATGATTATGAAAGTGATGAAGAGGCTATCTCTCAAGAAGATTTTGCAAATGAGGAAGAAATCCCTCCTAAGGAAGCAACTGTTGGTGATAACCCAAATTAAGAAGAAGCTAGGGTAAATGAGGAAGAAATCCCTCCTAATGAGACAACATTTGATGATAACCCAAATGGAGAAGAAGCTAGAGTAAATGAGGAAGCTGGCGAAGAATGTCCATTATCTCCTTCTGGTGAAATTAACACTGGAGTACGATCTTCTCATTTAGTTTTATTTTCTTGAATTATTTCTTCTTCATTTGTTCTTGCGAATGATGTACTTCGATCAACTTTGAAATTCATTTACTCTTTTAGTATTGTACTTGTTGGCGAGAAAGATAATGTATTTTGTTTATTAATTCCCATACTTGCCTCTCATTATATTTCTTGCGATAAATGACATGCATAAATAATAGTTAATGTTTATAAAAATTTTGTTCAGTCATTGGTAGGCTCGGAAAGATACCTACTTCTATGTATAAACTGCAAGTGCAAAGTGTCGACAAGCAACACAGGGCAAGCACAGGTCGAACCACAGAGACTTGGAGAGTGTAGAAGTTGATTCTAAATCCTGATTCAGAGAGTAACCAAAAGGGGTTTGATTTTGTCGATACGACGATATGATTTTCAAGTGACTGAAATAATAAAAGTAAAAGATGCAAATAACAAGATATGTAAACAATGATAATATGGATACTAGGGTATTCAAATCCACCAATAACCTATGATATGCATTCAACTTGTAATATTATTCTTGTCCTTATAGTAGATTCAAGTGTACCGTATATCTAAGGTGTTTCTCCAATGGATAATTTAATCACAACTAAGGTATTTCTCCAAAGAATTAATTGTCTAATTAAGCACAACTAATCTAAAGATCAATATTTGGTTAAGCATGAGTTGTAGCATAATCAACATAGAGATATTCTAACTACAATGGATACATGGCATACATTGTGAGAGCAAGATGTTGAAAAACTTGGATTAAATTATATCTTTAAACAATTCTAAACTTTCAAGAACAAGATACAAGATATGAATACATACCAATGAGATTAGGGCTTCATCTAAACCCTAGTAAATGAAATTAGAACATGAAGAACATTACAACAAAATTGAAATTTGATAAACTAACATGAACAAGCTATTCTTGGATGAGTTTTCAACACAACAACCCTCTCTATTTATACACAAAAATTCTCTCACACTTGGGATCCGAATTTCATCAGAGCAACCACTCAACAATTAAACAAAACATGTTTTCTTAATTGATGGATAGAATGGAATACAATGGGGGTGAGGTGGATGTTTTGGAAAGAATCCAATGGGGGTGAGGTGGATGTTTTGGAAAGAATCCAATGGGGGTGAGGTGGAAATGGATTTGGGTCTTGGGTTTTGGATCATGGGTTGTTTAATCCCATGAATTTGTAAACAGGTTTCCACTGATGTCGAGCGGGTTGCAACGCTTCCAACTTTCTTCTCTTTTGTCTTCTCAATTTTTCCAAGCTTTATTTAGTACTTAAAAACACAAAATTAATTAATACAAATATTTATTCTTGAAGATAGTAAGAATGCAGAATTTGGGATAATATATGACTTTGAAGCGCGAAAGATGAGTTAAGTGCCAATGAAAAGGTGTATGAATATGCAATATTTGGCACTCATCAAATACCCCCAAACCTGAATTTTACTTGTCCTCAAGTGAAACAGAAATCTAGAAATCCTAACTATACCATTGTCGCTGGTCTCTCGAATGCATATAGCGTATGCACTAAGCCTTTAAACCCCTAGGTGTCCCTAGTGGACGAGTTGTAGTCTCGTGAGGGCCTACCAAAGATGTACCCACAAAACCTTCTCCAATTTCAGAGCATCCATAGAAATGTCTTCGTCTTCGGTCTTCAACTGTAGATGATGAACTTCGGAATTTCGTAGAACTATGAAAATTTGTAACCAATTTTTTTTTTTTTATTTAGTGACCCGCTACACAGCTGGTCATCAGATAACACACTACAAAAGACCCGCTCCATAGCTGGTCATAGAAGACAACAAAAAAAAAATGCAAAAGACTACAAAAGATCCTACAAAAGACCCGCTACACAGCTGGTCATAAAAAATGCAAAAGATTGCAAAGGATCCTACAAAATACCCGCTACACAGCTGGTCATAGAAAACACTCTACAAAAGACCCGCTCCACAGCTGGTCATAGAAGACGATATGCAAATACTCCCCCAAACCTAAATCTAACATTGTCCTCAATGTTTCAAAAGATAACAGAAACAACAAAACATGAGAACAAAACAGATTCAAAGGAAATAGATTACCAGATGCCAAAAAGGGTGGTACTAACCATAATTGAATGAATGCTTTGAAAGCAAAAAATATGAGCGCAAGACAAAAAGTTTGGTTAGCACACAAATATATCAACAAGATTCAAAATTTTACCTACTAGATTATACAATGATGACTCACCATGTACCAATAATCTAAAAAGTTGAGGATCAACCCAAAATACGTAGTGCGGAAACATCAACAGCCTTACACAATTATAACAGGATAGCAATGCAAGTGAGACTGCATATGTGAATGAGTTACCCCAAAACCTAGATTTTTCAATAGATATACTTTTGGGTACAAAATCTAACAATTTCAGGGGTGAAACATGCACAAGATCTAGTTCAAAGTGGATTTTGTCAGGGATGGATGGAGAGACATGAGTGAACTCTAATTGTGGCTCATCAAAGGTATTATATTTAACTGCAAAATAGTCCAAGAGGACTTGAGAGGCACACAGTTCCAATCCTATATTAGGTACTCTTAGAAAAGTATGTTTAACAATAACTTTACGAACCAAATTTAGGTTGGGTGCAAGATTACCAGTTTGTGACATGGGCAGGGAGGTAGGCACATCATTATTAGGCGCATCTATAACTCCTAAATCATTTTACAGTGTCGCAGCATGCTCACATTCATAGAACAATCCATCAAGACCCAAATAAGTATCATGCTCATCCAAAGTTTTATTCTCATACATAGACAAATCCAAAGAGACATCACAATGTGACCCAGGCAGAGAATCAGACACGTCAATTATGTTTTCATGCATAAGATCATTAGTGTTGACAGGAGATTCAACACTACCTATGTCAGACACAAGTACAACATCATGCTCATGCTCATAAAACAAATCAATAAGCCCCAGTTCACAATCATCCCCTAGAACTTCAGTTTCATGCATAGGAATATCACAAGAAACTTCACACTGTGACTTAGACAGAGAATCAGACATATCAAAGTTATTTTCATGTATAGTATCATTGGTGTCGACAGGAGATTCAACATTTTCTAAGTCATATACAAGAAATGTGTCATGCTCTTGTTCACGGGATAATTGCACAGGCTCAAGATCAGTATCAACATCACATGTATATGTAACACTAGAAGAAACATCATTCATTAAAGTCGAGGCAGAGAGGCCTAATGTCTTTGAACTCAAAGGTTCGACAATATTTTCAGTAAAAACATATTCTTCTAACATAACATCATCATCATCACAGAAATGCATTTCCTTATTTAAAATCGTAGTATTTCTAGTCCCTTCATTTAAAACAGGTTCATATGCAATATCAGCTACACAAGTAAGACTAGGCATACTATTTTCACATTTTATTTCATTAGGACAAACAAATATTTCATCCTGAAATTCCTCCTTTCCTACATTTTGTAAATGAATCAAATTCATTTTTAATAATGCATTAAGTTGTTCAATGGAATGAGAGTCTTCAACAGTAGGAAATTCATAATTAATGCTATATGGTTTATCATGCAATACACTCCTAGAATTATTTTGTTCGATGAGTCTAAGATTTTCCTCCACAGATTGAGAAGTACAAAATTGTTCAACTTCCCACTGTGGTGGATGATACATGTGTGCAGGTCATTAGGGTCTATAAAATACTGATCGCAACCTTCGAAAGGTTGATTATGGTCCCAATGACTATCAGCTTTGTAATCTGTTGGCATTTCATATTTTGGATTTTCATGATATTCTCTAGATTGCCTAAAATCATGCAAAATATAGCAATTCTCAGCAGGATGGCCTAAGCCTCCACATAAGGTACAAGCATAGATTTCAGATTGCCTAGAAGAATTATATGTGACAGATTCATGCATTTGCATTTCTAAAGCTGCAGTTCTAGCTTCTAACTGGTCCAAAAGTGATGATTGTGAGAGTTGGGCACTGTAAAGATGTTCATTTTCACCCTGTGGTGGATGATACATGTGTGAGTAGTTACTAGGGTTCATGTATTGATGCTCAGGACTGTGAAAGTGTCCATAATAATCCCTATAACTAGTGACATCATGGTCTGTTGGAGTTTCATAATGTGAAGCATGCCCGTAAGCAAGCTCTCTGATGGATTTGTTTCCATCCCCACCTGCAGACCAGAATCCTGACATGATCTATAACTAGCATTAGGCTTGTTGCAGAGATTGGGATGCACACACTGAAAACATACCAATTTTTTTTTTCATTATTGGTTTTTTTTTTTTTTTTTTAAGCCCGTTCTCTAATTACCTCGGGCATACATTAGAAAAACAAAATAAAAGAAGAAAAATCATAAACGGAAGGGAAGTTCTATGCAATCGCAAACAAGGCTGACTCTACCACAGAAAACCTACTGATTTCTAGCAAACAAAAAGCATGATGGTTCCACTTAGATTGTTTTCTAGACCAGCTTCTAATCCTTCGAAATGGAATTCGTTACAATCTGAGAAAACTCCTCTGGAATCAATCCGAGTTTAAGTAAATTGAATAGAGGCGAGGGAAGCTGCTAGAGCTTTGATACCCAAGGCCTCACCGTATTACAAGGCGGCGCAGTCACACATTCAATTTACAGAAACCGTCATGAACTTCGAAGTATGCTTAAAGAGTAACCAATATTTTTCGAACGACTCTCCTACTAAGCTCGTTACCTTATAGGTCTTGTTCTATTTCAAATTTTAAAGCTTAGGTTCGTGTATGTATCATTTTCCTAAGGCGGTCAAGAAGAGAACGGTGATGAAATCCGAACCCTTATCTTGTATGGCCAGTCCTTGCCCTTTACTAGGAAAATAAAAAAGTCGTATTCATTTCCTCAACATATATGCAAACGAAGGAATACAGTAACTCGCTAACAAGGGATTCGCGAGTGTTTCGACAAACTTACCTCCCGTTCCAGACGGGGGATGAACCGTTGTTGTCGACTCGGGCCACGACTCCTATGTCATGAACGAACCCGAGGGGCCGAGGTGATATTGTAATCACCGTCCTTCTCTGCAAACAGTTGATATTTAATAATACCCTTCCGTAGGGTTTAAAAATAAAAATAAAAATAGAATGTCCAAGTCCAAAGTCCAAAATAAAGTGCAAAAGAAAAAGAAAATTACAAGAGTAGAAGAATCTTAATACAATCTAAAAATAAATAAAATAAACTCTTTTTTTTTTTTTTTTTAAATAAAAACTTCTTTTGCTTCCTTTCTTTCACCTTTACAACAGCTACTCCGGCACCTGTTGAGCTCAAAAGAGGTAGTTAGGGTTTCGAAGTTTTAAAGCAAAAGCAAAAAAATTTTTAAAAAAAAAACAAAAATAAGTGTAAAATTGACTGTGAATAGTTGCGCTGCTACAGTGGTTATGCTACATTGATATGTGAACAGTTTCAGGAGATAGAAATGAATAGTGACAGGAGATGAAAAATGAACTACACCACTACCGAGTCCCCGGCAACGGCGCCAAAAACTTGGTAGGCTCGGAAAGATACCTACTTCTATGTATAAACTGCAAGTGCACAGTGTCGACAAGCAACACAGGGCAAGCACAGGTCGAACCACAGAGACTTGGAGAGTGTAGAAGTTGATTCTAAATCCTGATTCAGAGAGTAACCAAAAGGGGTTTGATTTTGTCGATACGACGATATGATTTTCAAGTGACTGAAATAATAAAAGTAAAAGATGCAAATAACAAGATATGTAAACAATGATAATATGGATACTAGGGTATTCAAATCCACCAATAACCTATGATATGCATTCAACTTGTAATATTATTCTTGTCCTTATAGTAGATTCAAGTGTACCGTATATCTAAGGTGTTTCTCCAATGGATAATTTAATCACAACTAAGGTATTTCTCCAAAGCATTAATTTTCTAATTAAGCACAACTAATCTAAAGATCAATATTTGGTTAAGCATGAGTTGTAGCATAATCAACATAGAGATATTCTAACTACAATGGATACATGGCATACATTGTGAGAGCAAGATGTTGAAAAACTTGGATTAAATTATATCTTTAAACAATTCTAAACTTTCAAGAACAAGATACAAGATATGAATACATACCAATGAGATTAGGGCTTCATCTAAACCCTAGTAAATGAAATTAGAACATGAAGAACATTACAACAAAATTGAAATTTGATAAACTAACATGAACAAGCTATTCTTGGATGAGTTTTCAACACAACAACCCTCTCTATTTATACACAAAAATTCTCTCACACTTGGGATCCGAATTTCACTGTAGCAACCACTCAACAATTAAACAAAACATGTTTTCTTAATTGATGGATAGAATGGAATACAATGGGGGTGAGGTGGATGTTTTGGAAAGAATCCAATGGGGGTGAGGTGGATGTTTTGGAAAGAATCCAATGGGGGTGAGGTGGAAATGGATTTGGGTCTTGGGTTTTGGATCATGGGTTGTTTAATCCCATGAATTTGTAAACAGGTTGCCACTGATGCGCGAGCGGGTTGCAACGCTTCCAACTTTCTTCTCTTTTGTCTTCTCAATTTTTCCAAGCTTTATTTAGTACTTAAAAACACAAAATTAATTAATACAAATATTTATTCTTGAAGATAGTAAGAATGCAGAATTTGGGATAATATATGACTTTGAAGCGCGAAAGATGAGTTAAGTGCCAATGAAAAGGTGTATGAATATGCAATATTTGGCACTCATCAGTCATGTGGTCTTATTTTTCCTTCCTAGTTAAAGGTCTTATTTTGCGACCTCTTGTCATTGCGACAAAATCGCAGGACGTCTTTTGATAGGTGTAGAATACACCGTATTTAATATCTAGTAGTTTACGCTTTCTTTGCTATTTTTCGTGTGAATTATGTATTTTACGTGTGTTTTTGAGTTATTAGGTACTCTGAAGTCGCATGGAGGAAAAGGAGAAGAAATCGTTCAATTTGAGCTAAAAGGGCAAAAAGGTCATTTCAGGGGCGGACACTATACGGATCCTAGTCAAGGTTAAGGGGAGGCCAATAGGCTATCCCTTATCAGAGTAACCAACTATTATGGAGCACCAGCTTGGGGTGTATTTATTTGGGGCGTACTATCCACCCCAATAATTATCTAACCCTAAATCGAACATTTCTTTCTCTCCCAAATAATGAAGAAGAACTGAAATTGAGAAATGGGAAAATGGAAAGCTGCTGAGAGCCAGAAACCGAGAGATTGTACTAAGATGAAATCAGAGATGACAAAGAAGAGATCGAGAAAAATCAAGGGTGAATGAAGGTCATATGGTGATGTTAGATTCATAAATGGGTACTGTTTGGAGGAATCTGTTGTTGATGGGTTAGAGATCGAGTCAGGAAAGATAGAATTACAGAAGATGATTTATAATAAACCAAGGAAGGTTGGGTTTGATTTGGAATCGGAGAAATTGAATCAAATGAAGGTGATTCAAGGTTTGGGATGATACATCAGATGAAAATTGGAGGTAACTGAGTCGATAGAAGAAATTGGAGATATGGGTCTGCTAATTAAAATGGGTATTGTTTCTATTGTCTTGATTTGGTGTTGAAAGAAAGAATTGATGAATAAAGGGTTTCTCTCAGATTTGGTTTTTGGATCGAGAGAACGGAAGAACAGAAGATGGGTTTTGATTCTGGTGATTTAAGATGGAAGTATGAAATGCTATAATGGGTTTGTGAATTGCAGCTCAGGAATGGAAGCTATGGTGGTGAATGTGCTGTGAATATGGGTTAAATTATATGCAGGTGACCTGCACAGGGAATGGCTAGAAGTGCAATGGAATTGCGATGATGGTTGGCTGGGTGTGCAGAGATGTAGAGGGTAGGTGCAAGCTGCAGTAGACCTGGTGGTTTGCTTGTGATCTAATGAAACAGGAACTGGAGAATGTGCAGGCTAGTATGTTCAGGTGGAAATGATATGCTTGTGGTTATTGGAGTTGGTGTTACTGGTTATTGCAGGTGGAGTTGTTCAATGGGTTAGTTCACTACATTGCAAGTGATTGCATGGATAGAAAGGGTAGCTGGAGTTGAATGTGGTGGTTGCGCAGGAACTGGTGGTGTGCTTGAGGTGAAGCTACAACAATAAAGATTTTGGAGAAGGGCAGATGGGAAGCAGAAGTGGCTCAAGGTGGTGGAATAAGCAGGGAAAACTACAAGATCAGCCATCATGGCTGAAGTGAACTGGTGAAGCGCAATTATTGCCCTGCATTAATTCTGATTGCAATGGCCTGGGCCAAGTTAACTCATAGATGACTCGGATCTGACTCGGACTGAGTTTGACCGAGCTAATTCAGTTGACTTCCCGATCCAGATTGACTGTTGACCTGCTTGACATTTGACTGACGGTTGACTTGTTTGACCGTTAGTCATAACTGTTGACTGAACAGAATATTCCCTCACCGGGGGAGAATTTTCAGGTAGCCGGCGGCGACGAATTTCGGCCAATTTCCCAAAAACCCAGTTTTCCGGCGAGCAAAAGTTGCAGAATTTTGTGTGGATTTCTCCCATGGGATGTGAAGAGTTGAACTTGGAATTGAATGAAGAATTTGGCTTGGATTTGGAAAGAGGAGATGGAAGGTTTGAGAAAGGCTTGGATTTGGAAATTGAGCTACAAAGGGAAAGGGATTTTATTCCTTGGAAGATTTGGAGAGCATTGAAGCTTATAAATAAAGGAGTTCTCTACACATCTTTTACATATCTTTTGCATATCTTTTGCACACTTTTACACACACAATACTTTTCTCTTTGTGTGAACTCCTTAGCATGAGTAACTAAATTGATTGAGGATGAATTCCTAGTTCTTAAAATGTTTTGAATTTTGTTTAAATCTACTTTGAATTTTCACATGATTATCGTTTGTTTTTGCTATTAAGAGTGTTTATGATTGATTGATAGGTTGTTTAGGATGCATGCTAAATTGATTTGTTAATCCAATCTAAAGCTAGTGAAAGTTAGGGGATAAGTAATCGTTTCTTGACTCTTTACACAAGTAGAAAACACAAGACCTTGCGGAGGGATTCCGTGGAGCAATTGTGTGTGAAAACAACGCTAGAAAGTGGACCAAGCGAACCGAGTCTAACTACTAGTACTAAACCTAAGTTCATAAATCTTAATGCGTTTAGGGAATTACATCTTGTAAGCGAACCTCAAGGTGGTTCTTTTGAATAGAATCTGATAACTAAGCGAACCTGTTACTCAGTGAAATAAGGAATTTTGGGGTTAGCTAAGCGAACCTGCTATCCTACGGTTGGTGATAATCTGTGACTAATAAGAAGTGGAAAAGAACATAACTTTAATCATTGTTTTTCAGCGAAGAAGGATTCCTTGATCTAATCTCTCTTATTGATTTCCTTTTAATTGCTTTGTTTATTTTATTTATTTTCTCAAATTCTTAATCAATACCCCCCTTTGTGTGACAAATTTACAACTAGAATCTCGTGCTCCTCGTGGGATCGACCTTGACTACCCTATATTACTTGTTAATTAGGTAGTAAAGTATTAATTAATTTGTTGTGGTTACGACACGCATACTAATTTTGGCTCCGCTGCCGGGGAGCATCGGATGATTTTAGTTGTTTTCTTTTTACTTTTTGCCGTATTCTTGCTTTGTTGGATTCTTTATCGTATCTAACTTAGTTTTTGAGAATTGTTTTTCAGGTACTGGTTTTCCATGTATGGTGGACAAGAGCAAGCATATTACAACAATCAATACGATTTTCAACCTCAGCATCATGGAAACTTCCAACCATCCTTAGGATACAATCAAAACCAATCTTTTGGCTATGATCAATATCCTTCGGAGCCTTATGGATATTCTCATGCATATCAACAACCTTATGACGGGTATGTAAGTGGACAATTACAAGGATGGACGGATAATTATGCTTCTAATACATTGTTTTCTAGTAATGTGCAGACAGAGAGTTGGGAATATACTCCTCTTCATCGTTTTTTTCCTTCACTTTTTAAGGATATACAATCTAGAAACTCTATACACGGTGGTAAGCGTGTTAATGTCCGTAAACTTGCACAAAAGTTATACAAATTGGAAGATGATGGAGACTCGGAAGAGCTTGTCGCAGAAATTAGTAAGACCATTCATATGGAACTTAAATGACGTCGGGATAAAGGTTATGAAACCGATGAAGATTCTTATTATGGTGAGTCCGATAATGAAGATGATTGTGTTGAAAAGGACTAACCTTTGGAGACTTTTGATGACGCTAGTGTAGTTTACTCGATCCTTGATCTTAATAATGATCAATCACCTATTCAAAAGGTAAAGCTTGAGGAAGATGCATTTAGTGCTTGGAAAAAATTCCTTAGGGAAAATTATGAGTCTGCGGAAGTGTATGAAAGTTGCAACCATGAGGAAGTTATTCCAACTCCGGATCATAATAACGATCCTTCACCTATTCAAAAGGAGGAGATTTGGTGTGATTTTCCTATTGTTGTAAACGATGTAACACCCTCACAAGAAGATCTTACAATTTTTACCGACGAAAATCACTTTATTGAATGGCCCAATTCCGATGATGAAGATGTTGAAGAGGTGATGCTCGATAATGAAACCGAATTGATTGAATTTGTGGAAGACCCAATTGAACTTGCCAATGATTTTAATGATGCCGAGACTTTGGTTAAGGTAGAAAATGATGATGAATGGTTTCAAAGTTTGATAGAGGACCACGATATGCAAGAGGTAACTAATTCACTCGAATTTTTTAAGAATGAGGAGGATACCGTAATACAAGAAATTGTGCAAGGTTTGTCTAACCCTTTGCATATTGATTCTTCTCCTTTACCTCTTATTGGTTTGAATGTATGTGCTTCGAAAGTATTTTTGAATGACTTTGTTTCTAGATATCCACCATTGGAAACACTTGATGCTAACACTATGCAGGTTTGCCAAGAGGAATGCATGGAAATTCCCAAATTCTATGTTCTTTATACACTTTCGGGTGTGGACAAGAATAAGTGTGGGGGAAATTTCTATCGAGCTATAACTTTACTATTATTTTCTTGTGCTAATATTTGTATGGAGCTATTGTTTGCAAAGCATGTACCATGGGAGGATCCCCAAATTTTCCGATTGTTAGTATATGGGGAGTGAATCTTATAAGATCCATGTCGGGCCGTCGACTTTAAAACAAGCGCTAAGTGGGAGGCAACCCACCGGTTTTGTATTTCTTATCCTTTTATTTTGCTTTTTATTTTTGTTTATTTATTTATTTTTATTGTTCCATATCAAATTAAGATTTCCCACCTTGACTTTGCTTGGACGATTCAATTACATTGAGGACAATGTAAGGTTTAAGTGTGGGGGAGTGGTTAAGCATATATTTAAAAAAAAAATTGCATAAAAACTTCAACTTTTAGAGATTTTAGAGTCACTAGCATGCTTCTAGGTATGATTACATAGAGAATTCTGACCGACATAATTGAACTTGGAAATGTTAGGGAACTACGTTCGATTTCTTGCTTGTTAGTGTGTTAAATAATGGATTTAATCATGCCGGTGATGCAAATTTGGTGCAGGGAGAAGTGCGTTATTAGAGTTGCTGATCAATCATTAGTGGAGACTACCCATTTTCATATCATGAGAGGCACCGACCAGAAATTCTTCCTTTACTAAAGAGCTTCTTTTGAGTGTGTGTCACCGTACGTTAATTCCGGGTAGAATGGTGAGCTACCCAATTTCACACCAATTTCAGAACTATTTTGATCTCTTGAGTGCTAATTTTTGTCAATCATGAGGGTGACGTCTATAGATGAAAGCCTCCTTCTTGTAGTTCGATTTGCAGTTAACACCATTCTCTCTCTCGACAACAACGGGTCCATAGAAACACCATAATCATCAACAACAAGGGAGCGACATCAAAATCTACAAGGAAAGTTGAAAAGGTTCAAGGTTTGAAAGCAACAATGGAACAAGAAAAAAGAGCATAATTTTATATCAAAGTTGAAGATTTACAATACAATGAGGTAATTCTATATTTAAGTATGAAGACTAATTTACAAGAGCGAAGAAAGCGAAGAGTGAGAATTATTGAAGTTTATGATTTCAAGGCGATACAAGTTGTGAAGAATCAAGCGGTAAAGTAATTTTCCACGGCCATGGTTTATTTTATTTTTCACTTTGTTTTGTATTTTGTTTCTCTTGTTTAAAAAAAAAATGAAAATGAAAAGAAAAAAAAATAAAAAAAAAATAAAAAAAATGAAAAGAAAAGAAAAGAAAAGAAAAAATAGACAAGAGAAATATCTATTTCGTTATTGTTTTGTTTTGAATAAGCCGTGGGGAAGGAAAATCTATAAGGAAGTTTCAAGCGACAAGGAGTTAAGAAAAAAAAGTTACAAATTGTTAAGGATCTATGAAGCTAAAGAGTTTATCACCAATAGTTGAAGCCGAAGACCAAGAAGATGAAGACGAGGAGCGGAAGACGTTTCTTTTGGATTCTATGAGAGTGGTGTTATCATAATTGGCAATCGGATGTGAAGGTAAGTAAGTAATCTCATCCTCGATATAAGTGGTTGATTTCCTTTCTTAGAGATCGTTAAAAAAATGGTTTTTCAAAATGTTAAAAGATGTAGGTTTTTCAAAATTTCAGAAGTTATCCTTCCTACCATTCAACGTGTTGTAGGAATTCTCTCTTCATTCCTACCTGCACACATGTGAGACCCATAAAAAAGCCGTCTTTTTTTGAGTGCAATTATCATAAAATCCTTTTAAGTGAGGAAGAAGTCGAGGCGAAATGCTTATTGATCGTTTCTCAAACACGCGTTCTCTCATTATGGTGTGGTTATTTCTCACTCAACATTTAAGAATGAGAATATGTTCTTTAGTATTTCTAACTTCTTATTACTAGCATGCAGAAACTCTATGTCCTCATAGCTCTTAGGATGCTTGGGACGCTGGAACGCTTTGAAAGTTGTGAGTATTAGTTTGATTTGCTCGAGGACTAGCAAAGTCTAAGTGTGGGGGAATTTGATAGGTGTAGAATACACCGTATTTACTATCTAGTAGTTTACGCTTTCTTTGCTATTTTTCGTGTGAATTATGTATTTTACGTGTGTTTTTGAGTTATTAGGTACTCTGGAGTCGCACGGAGGAAAAGGAGAAGAAATCGTTCAATTTGAGCTAAAAGTGCAAAAAGGTCATTTCAGGGGCGAACACTATACGGATCCCATTCAAGGTTAAGGGGAGGCCAATAGGCTAGCCCTTATCAGAGTAACCAACTATTATGGAGCACCAGCTTGGGGTGTATTTATTTAGGGCGTACTATCCACCCCAATAATTATCTAACCCTAAATCGAACATTTCTTTCTCTCCCAAATAATGAAGAAGAACTGAAATTGAGAAATGGGAAAATGGAAAGCTGCTGAGAGATAGAAACCGAGAGATTGTACTAAGATGAAATCAGAGATGACAAAGAAGAGATCGAGAAAAATCAAGGGTGAATGAAGGTCATATGGTGATGTTAGATTCATAAATGGGTACTGTTTGGAGGAATCTGTTGTTGATGGGTTAGAGATCGAGTCAGGAAAGATAGAATTACAGAAGATGATTTATAATAAACCAAGGAAGGTTGGGTTTGATTTGGAATCGGAGAAATTGAATCAAATGAAGGTGATTCAGGGTTTGGGATGATACATCAGATGAAAATTGGAGGTAACTGAGTCGATAGAAGAAATTGGAGATATGGGTCTGCTAATTAAAATGGGTATTGTTTCTATTGTCTTGATTTGGTGTTGAAAGAAAGAATTGATGAATAAAGGGTTTCTCTCAGATTTGGTTTTTGGATCGAGAGAACGGAAGAACAGAAGATGGGTTTTGATTCTGGTGATTTAAGATGGAAGTATGAAATGCTATAATGGGTTTGTGAAATGCAGCTCAGGAATGGAAGCTATGGTGGTGAATGTGCTGTGAATATGGGTTAAATTATATGCAGGTGACCTGCAAAGGGAATGGCTAGAAGTGCAATGGAATTGCGATGATGGTTGGCTGGGTGTGCAGAGATGTAGAGGGTAGGTGCAAGCTGCAGTAGACCTGGTGGTTTGCTTGTGATCTAATGAAACAGGAACTGGAGAATGTGCAGGCTAGTATGTTCAGGTGAACTGGTGAAGCGCAATTATTTCCCTGCATTAATTCTGATTGCAATGGCCTGGGCCAAGTTAACTCACAGATGACTCGGATCTGACTCGGTCTGAGTTTGACCGAGCTAATTCAGTTGACTTCCCGATCCAGATTGACTATTGACCCGCTTGACCTTTGACTGATGGTTGACTTGTTTGACCGTTAGTCATAACTGTTGACTGAACAAAATATTCCCTCACCGGGGGAGAATTTTCAGGTAGCCGGCGGCGACGAATTTCGGCCAATTTCCGGCCAAAAACCCAGTTTTCCGGTGAGCAAAAGTTGCAGAATTTTGTGTGGATTTCTCTCATGGGATGTGAAGAGTTGAACTTGGAATTGAATGAAGAATTTGGCTTGGATTTGGAAAGAGGAGATGGAAGATTTGAGAAAGGATTGGATTTGGAAATTGAGCTACAAAGGGAAAGGGATTCTATTCCTTGGAAGATTTGGAGAGCATTGAAGCCTATAAATAAAGGAGTTCTCTACACATCTTTTACATATCTTTTGCATATCTTTTGCACACTTTTACACACACAATACTTTTCTCTTTGTGTGAACTCCTTAATATGAGTAACTAAATTGATTGAGGATGAATTCCTAGTTCTTAACATGTTTTGAGTTTTGTTTAAATCTACTTTGAATTTTCACATGATTATCGTTTGTTTTTGCTATTAAGAGTGTTTATGATTGATTGATAGGTTGTTTAGGATGCATACTAAATTGATTTGTTAATCCAATCTAAAGCTAGTGAAAGTTAGGGGATAAGTAATCGTTTCTTGACTCTTTACACAAGTAGAAAACACGAGACCTTGCGGAGGGATTCCGTGGAGCAATTGTGTGTGAAAACAACGCTAGAAAGTGGACCAAGCGAACCGAGTCTAACTACTAGTACTAAACCTAAGTTCATAAATCTTAATGCGTTTGGGGAATTACATCTTGTAAGCGAACCTCAAGGTGGTTATTTTGAATAGAATCTGATAACTAAGCGAACCTGTTACTCAGTGAAATAAGGAATTTTGGGGTTAGCTAAGCGAACATGCTATCCTACGGTTGGTGATAATCTGTGACTAATAAGAAGTGGAAAAGAACATAACTTTAATCATTGTTTTGCAGCGAAGAAGGATTCCTTGATCTAATCTCTCTTATTGATTTCCTTTTAATTGCTTTGTTTATTTTATTTATTTTCTCAAATTCTTAATCAATACCCCCCTTTGTGTGACAAATTTACAACTAGAATCTCGTGCTCCTCGTGGGATCGACCTTGACTACCCTATATTACTTGTTGATTAGGTAGTAAAGTATTAATAAATTGTTTTGGTTACGACACGCATACATCTTTGCACTTTTATGAAAAAACCCCTTGATCTTGCCTTAATTGTTTTCTTTTGTCATTTTTGTTGCGACAATATGACAGGCCTAAATATTCTTGCGAAATAAATCCCCATGACATTGCCGTCGTGCGACGAAATCACAGGACGTCCTTACACTTTCATATACTGACCCATTGATCTCGTCTTATCTTTCTATTTTGTATTATTGCCTCTTCAGGATTGTTGCACAAATATGAAAAGCCTTGATACTCCCATGAGTAAAAAGCCTCATCACATTTGTGTCTTCAGACACTTATCAGCTCCCTAATGAACGGTGCCGCCCTTATCTTCCCCATGTTTTCCCCTTCAAGGAGACGTACCTCTACCATACAAGGTTGGATCCTCCCATCCAGTCTTAACAACAAACAGTTGTTTTCACAGCATCTTATCCCTTTTGCATATATGCTTATGGTTACAAGACTGCACCCTAAGTGGGGTTTTCTTCGGGCCGAGTACAACATAAGCCAAGACTTGCCAAGAATGGCCAGGTACGCTCCAGACGCCCCATGTACTCTTGACTCAACCGTATACCTCGGAGCCTTGATCATATTCTGCACTCCTTAGGAGAGACCTTCTCACCTTAGTCGCCTAACCTAAGTCATATGCTTAAGATGAGAATCCAAGACGCCTCTCCTGGATGGGCATTATTGACCCCAAATCTTCATGACTCAGGTTCCGGGGGCGATATAACCTTTTCACTGATCCATTCCGCAGGTACCCCTTCTATGAAGTACTTTAGGTCTTGCATTTTCCTCTTGCGAAATTTTAATTTCGCGAACTAGGGTGTACGCCATAGTAAGTTCGTTCCTTTCTATATGTCATTAATCTTTGATTATCTCTTGTGAATGCCATGATGTCTACGAATTTTTCGCATATTCTCATTCTATTTTGGATATGTATAATCTCGTAGCTTTTATTTTATAAGACTTTCGCAAGTATTTATTTGGTTACAACATACATTATTTCACAGTTTACTCTTTCCCAAAACCTCTTACGGGTAAATAATATCTTTTTAAGTATAATCTTTTCCACGGTCTATCAAGTCTATGACCCACATATGTACCCTCAGGATCAATAAATTTATATGCCCATGTTCCAATTATCTCCTTAATGATGTATGGCCCATCCCACGTTTTTTTTCAAAAATTTCCTTCTGATCTTGTACATGGTCTTTAGCTTCTTTACTTTTTATTAACATGTCATCTACATACACCTCTAATGTTTTGTGTATCCACTTTGCGAACACCTTCTCCACCATCCTTTGGTATGTCGCTCCAGCATTTCGCAAGCCAAATGGCATTTTTGTATAACAGTATAACCCTATTGGAGTGAAAAAATAAGTATGCTCTTGATCTTTTTCAGCGAGAGGAATTTGATTATAACCTTTGTACCCATCTAAAGTAGATATTCTATTATTCCTTACTGCTGATTCAACCATTTGTGGAATATCTGGCAATGGAAAACTGTCTTTAGGAAAAGCTTTGTTTAGATCAGTGAAGTCTATACAAATTCTTATCCCCATATTTTTCTTTGGAACCACCACCATGTTTGTTATCCACTCCGGATATTTAGATAATTCATGCAACAAGTATCTTCTGTAACTCTTCTTCTATTTGAGGATGATATGTTGTTGCGATTTTTATTATTCTTTGTTTGAATGGTCTTTCATTTTTGTCAATCTCCAACCTATGACACGCCCCAGACGGATCTATTCCAGGAATTTCATCCATTATCCATGCGAAGATATCTTTATATTCTCGCAAAAGATTAATGGTTCTTTCTTCTTCATCTGCATCCATCTTGGTCCCAATCCTTAGTATTTTTGGTTCTTCATTAGTTCCAACATTCACTTCCTTTGTTGGTTCTGCCACGGTGTAACTGGCCTTAGGTTCTCCCATGGGTGTTGGTTCTTTTATCGCCTTCGCAGGTTCATTTTCTTCTTCCAAAATTTCGCCAGGTATTCCTTTTCCTTCCTCTGCTCTTATCATGTAATCTTCTTTCTTTGCCTTTTTCACCATTCTTCTGCGAATTTTTTTCTTCTTTGCACGTCCTTCATAATGCTTTACTTCAATTTGATAACATAGTTTCGCATTATCAACATCTCCTCTAATTTCACCAATCCCACTCGGCATAAGAAATTTGATGCATTGATGCAATGCCGATGCTAGGTTTTAATTGCGTGTATCCATGGCCTTCCCAACAACATGTTATATGGTGACTCTATATCCACAACACACAGCGTCACTTGTGTTTCAATCTCTCCTAGCGAAATTCGCACCACTGTTTCCCCTTTCGATTTTGTTGTAGATTTGCCAAAGCCATGAATATGATATGTTGAATGAGACATTTCTTCATCTTTGTATCCCATTCCTTTGTATGCATGATAAAACATTATATCTACCGAACTTCCTGTATCTACCAAAGTTCTGTTCACCGCCCATTCCCCCAATTTTTTTGCTAATTTCCCTTTTTCTTTCCGTGAGGTTACTGTGATCACCAAAGGAGATGTGTGGCTCAAATTTTCTCTTGGTATCTCTGCTGCTGTGAATGTAATTTTCTGCTTTTTCCAATCCTTCAAGGGTGATATCTTCTCCACCGCCATGATTTTCTTCCCTTCAAAATCTCGTTTATGTATTCTTCATCTGATGTTTATATGGAATTCATTAATCATTGTCTTTGTGATTACGCTACACTCCAACTTTCTGTCACTTTCCTTGATTTTAGTTTTCTTTTCCTTTATTGATTTGTTCCATAATTTTCTTGATTTGAACAACCATAATAACAATCTTTAATCATGTTTTTCCACAAATTTCAACCATCAAGTTCCTTGTTTCTAGCGCCAATATGTAGTTTCCGGATTTCCTACAATACATCACTCACAAGAATTCATGATAATCAACACATTTTTATGATCAATAATTACACTTTTTATTAATTGAACACTACACCATTTTAAGGTTTTAGCAACCCAGAGTAGCAACAACACAATCGCCGTTGCGAAATTTTCGTTGTTAATTCCCATTGCTAAAATTTCGCAACGGCGGTTTTCTGTTGCTAATTTCGCAACCGCGGAATTCCAGTTGAGATTAGCAACCACTAGTTGTTCATGTATACGAAGCGCTTGTGTGGTCGGGAACATTTTGCCTTATGTTTACGCCAAAGTCAAAGTTTGGTCAAGTACTCTTCTTTATTTTTCCACCCCTTCACCCTTATCGTCTTATATTCCTTCCTTGGAATTTCCTTAGCCATAGTTTTTTTTCGTTCTCTTTATTCTTCCAGTTGCAGCTCTGAAGAACCCTAGTTCAGCAGCAACTTCAAACCCTTATGACCAGATCGATCACAGGACCACCATCAATCTTTTCACTTCTCAAGACCCCATCTCGAATTCAAAAGAAAACCCTAGTCTCATCTTCAACTGACTTCTTCTTAATCAAGAGCACAAAGTCATCAGTATCAGCTTCAGATCCCCGTTCACAAAACCGATTGAACCACAACAACCCTAGTTCTATCTGTAGGTAATAATTGTTTTGTTCTGTGTATATGTTGGTTTTAGGTTTATGTTTGCAAATGGATTTTAGTTGGAATTTTTATTATAGTGGGAAGCATCAATCTGAGATTTTAGGTTATTTGTGAGATTTGGAAGCATCTTTCTGATAATCAGATAATAAGGTCCTCCTTTTGCTCTAGTTTTATGATTTGGGTTCCATTTTAGGTTTAGTTGTTTGTGAGATTTGGGTTTCTGTTTTTTAAACTTTTTTTTTTTCGAATTGAGTTTAAATGTCATATCCAATTTCAAACACTCTGCAATTAGGATTTTTCAGTTTACTATCTAATATAATTTTTTTCCATTTTAGGGTTTGTCAAGGTTGAAGAACTTGAATACCTTGAAGAAAGATCTATGTTGGATGTTGTTTTTACCAAATTCCAATTCAGATTGAGTGGATCTTTCTTCTCACTTCCACAGAAGTATTTTTGGTGCCGTTAGTTGTGGAAATCATCACAAGAATGAGGTAATGATGAAAGTAATTCATCCAGAACAACAGATGGGAATATTATTTTGATACTTCAGTTGAGATTTTTTTTTTTTTTTTTTTATTTGGTAATATAAGTTAACAAGGATTGATGAATTTTGGTGTTGGTTTTGTAATATTGTACATTTCAATTGTTAGTGTTAATGCCAATTTAGGTGGTGATGTTATAATCTGAAGTTAGCCCTAGGTATTGTTTCTTCTATGGGAGAATTGTTTAATTTTTTTATTTCTTTTTAACATTTTATAGTTTAGCAATGTAACATCTCTTGTACATTTGTTCACAGTTGATAATCGGAAAGACTCTAATCAAGAGATGCTACTCTCCTTCTCTACTGGTAATTGATCAAGGATTTCGAATATGACAGTGCATACCATGAATGCACTCGAACAACACCAAGGTAATTCAAATGTGCATCATCTTTCACTCCTATCAATACATTATGATAAGCGCGATTATGGGTTTTGCTCTAATGGTCATTTTAATCATTTCGTAGGTGCTAATAACCATCTGTAAGACCCTTTGACTCTATTCTCAGCAAAGTGAAGAAACTATGAGAGGAGCTCAATGCAACCAAGAAAAACGCACTTCTTGACACCAAAACAGATGTCCATCAAGTGTTGGATAAAAATCCTGAGAGAAGAGAAAAAGGGGCTTAAGCTCTTGTTCCTCTCCTTGTATATTTTTCTGAAATGGCATGAGTGTCAAATAAGGTTTTAGGTGTTAAGTGCTTGCCAACATCCATTTATATGCAAACTGTTTTCAAATTTTTCCCTTGGAAACAACCGCTACAAGCAATTGATATTACACATCTGAAGATGAGAATCTCTCGGCACTATCAAATCTCCTACATCACATATTATGGAAGAATCATAAGTAGTAAGTGGTCACCTCTTCCCATATTTGATAGATTCATCAAGCAGTTTCACCACGTTTTTTGCTTTCAATTGATATCTTTCTTTGTTCATCAATTTGCTTCATAGTTGGACTTAGCAACATTTGGGGGCGGAGGCTTGGTATGTCAATTGTTCTCTGCTTGATTGTGGTAATTTTTGTGATGGCGGAGGGATATTTTGGAGGTGTGCTATTTGGGGATCTCTCCTTATTATGTCACGAGTTCATGCAGGTAATATTTTTTCCTCTTGGTTCAATTTCTCTCTTAATGGTTGTTAGTTATAATATTCTTCACTTTTAAATCCTTGAACTAAAGTGGATTTTTTTTCTTCTGGGATCTATGCACAGTTTGGTTTGGTTTAGTGAGGGTAAAGCCCTTAGTAAAATTTAGTATTTTTTTAGCTATACCCAGGTGGTTAGGTGGAAAAAAATTAGGTTTTTGACATTTTCTTCTTAAACCCTGATCGTGGGGAAAGTGGGAAGTATATTTAGAAGAGGAAAATAAATTTTTAGGAGATAAAGCATAAGAAGTCGCCGCAAGTAAACCAGACCCATGGGTTTTGGTTGAAGGGATTTATTAAGAGTGATCGGTGGCGGTAAGGGTTAAATTGATTAATCGTTTTTCATGGCTAACCAGACTACAATTTAATTTTGAATTGGTTCTCTTGTTTTCTTTTCATAGGGCCTCATCAGTCGAAGTAATTCTGCATAAGTTGGAGAAATTTGTGTGCGACAGTTTGAGGCAAGTTTACTTCGTCTCTGTGCTATGGCAGATTTAATATTCAAATTGGGCTAGGTAGCTAATTAAATTTAGAGATTAGGATAGAAATATATAGGCTCATGTGTTTAACCAATTTGCTGTGAACTATCTATATAGTTGGTAAGTAATTTCTTAGTGCAAGCCTCGTGAATAGATCTTGTTTGACATCTCATGAACTGATGATAATTATTTCACCCATTCCCTTAATTGAATTTTAGTATCTACCGTGCTTAAGTAACTATGCTATTTGTTGATGCACATATACTTTATTTGAATTTATGAATTGTACTTGTATGATTTAGAATTCCATGCTTGTACTGATGCTATAGTGTAGAATCTGTAAGCTGGCAGTTGAAAATGTTTGTTGGAAGCTGCTTGTTCTTGACGTGAGGGATTTGAACTGTTACATCTTGCAGTAAAGAATTACAGTACGGTAAGTTAGTCGGAAGATGGAGATGGCACTTCAAATTTTATAAGATTTGATGTTGCTCAAGCAGTACATTGTAGGAATGTCTTTATTAGTATTTGATAATGTTATATAAGGCTGAGAGAGGATACTTCCATATTGGGGTAGGGGCTAAGTTATGAATACTTGGTTATTACCTATTTATGAAAAACGGTGCAAGTCTGAGCATTAGACTCACAAGGCTTAAGTGTGGTGCTTTTGGTCTAACCTTGTCATTTTGGCCTAAGCATAAATCTAAGGTCTGTGCACATTCGAAACAAGTCAAGAAAATGTGTAGACCTGGATAACTTAAATCGAATCTTAAATGGCGTATAAGGTAAGTCCGTTATGTTATTTATTCTCTAAAACGACAGCTTGATTCGATAGGTACACGGTGGAGGTATGGGGTCTGTCCTATTACACTTTTCCAAGCGTTTGTCGCAAATGGAAGGTTGAGTTTGTCTCTTCATTTTGGTATATAAGAACTGTTAAGTTACAGATAGTTCTGTGTATTTAGGAATGCTATAGTATTTAATTTACATACCAAAAGTTTGTTGGGGTCTGTCCTATTACAGATTGTTGTTACATTAGTATTGAACGATATTCAAACATTTGTTGGTGTATTTGTTCTCTAAACATATGTGGATTTTCTTGAGTGAGATGGTTGCATAGGAGATTCCAATGTCATAATGTCGAGGCATTTATCTTTTTTTTTTCTTTTTTTTTCTTTTTTTTCTTTAGATTGTTGAATCTCTATGTTTTCAATATCAGATGGATGATCTACATATGCTTGGCATGCTTCCTCCTAAGAGCAGGGATATGGGACTTCTTCTAGGCGCGAAACAAGAGATTCCCTTCCTCCAGATGTATCAAACACTTTATTTGTCGAAGGTTTGCCTTCAAATTGTACACGACGGGAAGTCTCTCGTATCCTTCTTATCAGCAGACTTTATCTTAATGTATTTTTTTTGTTTATTGAGAACTTTTTCTCCACTGGACGCTCTTTTTTTATCGTCTTCCATTGCTGGACCTTCACTTGGGTTTGCAGATATCTTTCTTCCTTTTGTAGGTTTTAAAGAAGTATGACTTGTGAGAAAGGAGTCTCATCATGTAAGTTAATCCATCATCATTACATATAGTTAAGTCTTTTTATCATCCCATTCGTGGTCTCAGGCTAGTTTGGTTTGTTACAGTCTGGAGGAAATCCACTTTTCCTGTGTTTTGTTGATTTTATCAATCATGCGCAAGCAGCAATGGCATTGGACATCTTACAAGGTGAACACAAAATTTCGGTGCTTATGCAGGTATTTAGGATTTTGGTGCAAAGCAGTTGTCTGCTGGTGATCTCAGAGCATCAGCTGAATCTACTTGTGATTTTCATAAGAAATTGGTTAAGCGCAATCTCGTCATTCTTTTGGTGGAGTTCTTTCCCTGTTTTGTAATGCCTCTTTCAGTTTACATAAATTAGGTCACCGATCCACTTATGAAACTTAACATAGAAAGTTGTATGGCAATTATAACATTTTGTGGTCCTCATCATCTCAGTAAGTTTTTTTTTTTTTTGTCATACTTGTATACTAGTATCTCCTACTCATACTTAAAGTTCACATCAATTGAAGAATCCCTTTTTATGATATAATTTATCGGTGATTCTCAACAATAGAGTTTTATATGTCCATTGGATGACATTGTAGTTTGTATATCCGGGTGCATTGTGAATGTGGAGAACTGGGTAATTGCAGGTGGGAAAATGGATTTTGACTAGGTCAACGAAGACTTGACCTCTTTTTTTTTTTTTTTGCAAAATATTAGCAACAATGACACTCTGTTGCTAAATTAGAACCAGAACCAATAAATTAGAACCAGAACCAACAGTATCTAGTTTCGGGTAAGGGTATTCATGTACTTAGCAACAGATTAGCAATATCATCCTGTTGTTGCTAATAAAATAATTAGCAACGGCAAGCGCCGTTGCGAATTGCCGTTGCTGACCGAAATTAGCAACAGAGCTTATGTCGTTGCTAAAAATTACGACACCGTGATTAGCAACGGCAAAAGCCTGTTGCGAGCAAAAACTATGGTAGGTTGCTAATACCTTAAAATGGTGTAATGGAATCTAGAAATTTTACAAGAGGGAAATGAAATCAATAATACAACACTGTTTTGGAATTTCTCTCTCCTCAAAACTTTCTCAACACTCCAAAAATGATATGTCCTCTCCTTAAGCCTATTCAGCTCTTTATATAGGGTATTACATAGTGGATGACAGCTAATCTAACCTTTATTTTCGGATTTGGCTTGCGATATTTTTGCAAGCATACAAATGTTTTATTCGCGACATTCATAAGTCTCGCAAGATCTTCACACCTTTCTCGTGTTTTGTCTGTCGTCATCTGTTGCGTCACTTCTATAATCAATTTTCGACATTCGCAAGGATATTGTCGTTGAAGATTTCGCAAGGGTATTGATGTTGCGATATTCTGATCCTACAGCAGTAATCATTCATGAGATGATTATTTAATTAGATCTAGGTAGAGAATTTGATAACCCCTCCCCCCCCAAAAAAAAAAAAAAAAACATGGATTGAATCTGTTCCCAGTAGAGTTGAGGGATTTCAGAAGAAAAATCAAGAGAAGGGTTTATTCGCTTTGTTGAAATAGCATCTTGGGTTCTGAGATCTCCATATTTCCATGAGCTTTTAGGTTAGAGATGAAGACTGGGAGCAGAAGAAGAAGGAAGAGAAAGGGAAAGAGAAAGACGTATTTATATGCTCGATCAAATAATAAAAAAGTATCACAGATAAATTGGTTTTCATGGGTCGCGGGATCGGCAGAAGATTTAGGGTAAAATAGTAATTATTCGGCGACCTCTATTACTACTCTCGGATTTTTTTCGTGTTTTTATCACATCAGAGACCGCTATGTTTGGTCAACGGTCCAACTACCATCTTTGAGGGTCTCTGATGTGGTACCTAGAAACCTCATTTTCCACTAGTGAATGCACATAGTCCGAGGAAAAGTAGATCTCATAAGCGAGTTGCAAGAAATTTTTGGCTCATTGTCAACTGAATCTATAACCTCAAAAGCAAGAGACATATTTTCAGTAGAATGAAGAGGTAGAGTTTCAGATGACGTTGTAGGATCCTCATTAATCTCTTCAGCAGTATCCAAGATAGTTAATCTTGGATTCACATAAACATGATTAGGCATGAAGAGTTGATCACAGTTAAAGCAAAGGCCTTGCTCTCGTCCTTTTTTTTGTTCAGCGGGTGAGAAACGTCTAGCTCCTGGTGGTATAGAGGAATTATTGTATGGAGTTGGTTGTACCGTAGTAGCATGCCTAAATGGAGGAGGACGATAAGGTTATCTTGGGACACCCTTAGTAACAGTTGCATATGATTCTTCTTGATGAAGTGCTTTAGTAAAAGCCTCAAGTAATGTTTGTGGTGCCAACAACTTAACGGTAGTACCAATATAAGAACGAATGAAGCAACTGATTAAATAATCCTCAGGAAAAGCAACAAAGTTTAAGAGGTGCTCAAATTCAGGTATATGTTCACGTACTGTATGATTAATGGTGCTAATAGCCAATCGAGCATCAAAAAATTTCTCCGGAGCAAATCTTTCATGAACTAAAGTACAAAACATTCCCACGAATTGACTGCAGTTTTGGTTCTTCTCCATCGAAACCATTGGTTAGCCTCGCCTTTAAGATGAGCATATGCGAAAATAATTTTAAGAGCATCAGATGTATTGTAAACACTAAAATATTGATCTGCATTGAAAATCCAGCCATCAGGGTCTTCACCAGCAAAGGTTGGAAATTTTATATTAGGGCGCATCTGTTGTGGTTGACCATGCTTTTGTGGTGGAGGGGGATTTGCAGCACCAAGATGTTGTTGTAGCAAAGGTAAAAATTCTCTAAATATGTTCGGAAAGAAGTTTCCATGGATGTGGCAAGATGTGTGGCGAGAGTAGTACGTTTTTGTTCACGGAGCAACAACTTTTCTGCCATCTTTTTCTTTTGAGTCTCTTTATCAAGAAACTGAAGGTTAGTAATAGTATCAACAAGGTTGTCGATTTTTTCTGCTACGACTTCAATACCTTCATGCACGTTTTTCAAATTTTCTGTGTAAGACATTGTGAGTAAAAGAAAGAACCCTAAAAAAAAGGGTCAATTTTTGGAGAATGAACTGAACCTGCTCTGATCCAGGTGTTAGCATTGTTGACATTTAACACTAGAAAAGAGTTTCACACACAAGAAAGAGTCGGATAAACCCTTTGATTTGGTGGTCAGTGACCAGCTCTGAGAAGGAGAAACATAATTAAAACTGAATTGTTAATGATTGATATCTCATTACAACTCAAGTTACGTATTTATAATCCACTTAAGCTTGTTGATCAAGAAATAATAATACCAAAATAAGAGTTTGTTTGCAATAAGGAAACTGACTTAATTAGAGTAAACTAAATAAGGAAAACTAGTTTAGTGAGGAGTTGGTATCACAACACAATGTGGCACTACGTCTAATGTCAAAGCGTCCTCATTAACTTTATCACAATAGACCTACATGATAACGCATATCAAAGAAATTTCATCTACTTGTCAAAAATTAACATCATAAAAACAAAACAAAAAAAAGAAAATGTCAATTCTTACCCCATTGAAGACAAGTGACTCTAAATTTGGCGAGAACTGCCGAAAGGTGAATAATGTAACTAGCTGAGTCTTAATAAAAGACAGTTACAAAGTGATCAAATTATTGAAGGTAGAAAAACTTGTAGATAGACCACTTGCCAGCCCCAGTTTCCAATAAAATAGCATTTAAAGTAAATCAAGAAACAAGATATAGAGAAACAACTTACCCTAACTTGCTAGAAAAAATAAGCATCCAATAAAGGTGACCTCCAAAATAAGTATCCATACCTCAAGGACATAATCTGATAACTTCAAGAGCTTTAAATTAGAGAGCTTCTCTACAAACTTCGGTATAATATCAATCGGGACACTTGGCTCAGTATACATGCTATTTATATCTGCATCCACCAGTGATAAAAATCTCTCCACCACTAAATGTTGTCGTATACTATCATGGACTGTGATGGACATTAGATTTGGTGCATCAATCATGATTTTGATATCCGACATAGAAGTATGCATAGTAGCACAAAGGGTTAATGATTTCAGTGTAGACGATATGATTTTCAAATGACTCAACAAACAATGTTTCAAACACAATTCTTCAAGAACGAGACAGTTAGAAAAGAGTTGTTGAATCATTCTCTCCCTGAAAAACGAAATTTCCGATAACTGAAGTATTTTAAGTCTTGGAAAAGATATTAATTGTGGAAGATTAAGATGCTGGCCACCATATAGATCAATGTCTAACAAAGTCAGTGATTCACAAGTGTACGGGTCGACAGGGATAATATCCACTATTTCATTGGCATCCCTATTGACAATGATCTCTTCAACTCCACACTTAATGGAGGTAGTAATCCAAGCCTTTATCCGCTGGTCATCAAAGTACTCTCCGTCACAGATGAGACATAATTTCTTAATCTCTAACATGTTCCGAAGTGACAACACCTTATCCACGAAATCCATGAAGCTATTGGTAGAAGAATGTGTTTCTCGGGTGCCAGGAGATTTCCATTCGCGAAAATTAAGAACATGAACATATATCCAGAGATTATTCCATCCTTTAGAGGAAATTGTTGTTGAAACAACACATTTGGTAGGAATCAAAGATATAATGTGATGAATTAGGTGTTCAGGAAATATGCTGATCCCATCCTCTGCTCCCACACCCTCCTCCTCCATGCTTTTTTTAAAATATAACCAAGATTGGTTCATTTAAAGCCAGACTACAACTAATTAATCATGTTCAGCTAACTTAGAAGAAGTATACTTTAGAACTACTAGATAAGTCTAAGATGATGGATTGTAAGCCTTGTGATACTCCTGTTTCAAAGGGTCCAAGGGTGTCTGTCAATGATGGAGTGAAACTAAATAATCCTACATGTTACATGGCTATTATTGGCGCATTACATTATTTGACTGCCACTAGGCCTCATATTTCTTTTGGAGTTAATTATGTTTTACAATTTATGCATTCTCCTACTGATTTACATCTGCAACTTGTTAAAAGAATCTTGAGGTATTTGAAAGGTACACTTGGTATGGGAATAACTTTGTTTAAGGGCAGTCTATGTAGTTTGAAAGCTTTTTCTGATTCAGATTGGGCTGGTTTCCCAGATACTAGAAGATCTACTTTTGGTTTTGCAGTTTTTCTTGGTCCTAATCTGGTTTCTTGGTCTTCGAAGATACAACCCACTGTGTCCAAATCATCTGCAGAAGCTGAGTATAAGTCTTTGTCAGTTGCCTCTGCTGAGTTGAAGTGTCTATCTTATATTCTACAAGACTTGCATAATTCTATGGATGGACCTACCTTGCTTTATTGTGAAAATACTAGTGCTTTGGCCTTGGCAACTAACCCTGTGTTTCATGCCACGACAAAACACATAGAGATACAATATCATACTACCAGGGAACTGGTGGAGGAAGGCTTCTTGCAACTTCAACACATAGCTACTGAGAATCAGGTTGCAGATCTGTTTACAAAGGGCTTATGTTTTCCTACTTTTGCAAGACTATTACAGCAGTTGTTGGGTGTTTCAGTTTCTTCATCTACTTCAGTCAAGTTTACTTCTTCAAATGCTTAGTTTCTTTTGATTCTTTTTTTTTGTCAGACAGTGTTTTTTATGATGTGGTTTTTACTTCAGTTTCTTCTTGTTTTTAGTCAATCTGATGTTGTTTCACAGTATCACATTGAAGGGGATGTATTAGAGATATTGTGCATGTGTGTGTTAAGTGTGTGAGTCAGTACATGTGTCACGGGTCAAGTGGTCAAGTATTGACCAATCTGTAATGTTTTATCCAGCCTTATATAGGCTTGTAATACTCTTACAGAGTTATCTATCTTTAATCAATGAATACAACTTCTCTCACTATGGGCTAGATTGAACTGCTAAAATTGGCCAAAAAGTGTTGTAAATCAAGAAAAAAGTGTGGGAGAAAAGTTAACACTACTCCTGTCTACTTCTCTCTCATAGCAAATACTCTCATTTCAACTAACAACAAGATTGAAACGCTGAATCATTCAGCGCCAAAAAAGTGGTCCAAACGCTGAACAGTTCAACATTTTGCGAATATTCCAGAGCATCAACGCTGAACTGTTTAGCGCTTCCCTGGACGTTGTTCCATTCAGCATTGTCTGATGACACTGCACCATTCAGCGCTTGACCTTTTTTTTCACCAACGACTATTTTTTCTCCCAGAACTCATTTCTCTAAATGTTTGATAATTTGTTCCAATGGTTGTTTGTTTCAAAATTTGAGAATTTACCGAAGTTTCGTTATATTTCAAAACAAGGTTTCAATGTTTTTTGAAGAAATTAAAAAAAATACATTAAAATTAAAATTACTTAAATAACTTCAAACATAAAAAACTACATTGAAATTGAAATCCTACTTTTAAATAACTTAAAACATAAAAAAAAAAATACATTGAAATTGAAATTCTACTTTTAAATAACTTAAAACATAAAAAAAAGTACATTGAAATTGAAATTGAAATCCTACTTCTAAATAACTTAAAACACAAAAAAGTACATTGAAATTGAAATCCTACTTCTAAATAATTTTAAATCCTTACCTCAATCAATTTCGTGGACGGAATTGAATGACAATACTCTCAAATGATCAAGAATTCGATGGAGAACAATCCCACTGAAGAATTTGAGAAACAAATTTCTAGAACGACCGATATTCAACATGCATTTTCGGGTATGTTTGAGTGAAGAATGAGATGGGGAAGAACTGAGGGAGAAGGGTTTTTGCGCTGGAGAAAACCCGATTCTCAGACGCTGAACCGTTCAGCGTTGTCAAGCTAGCTGACCAAGTCAAACGTTGTTCGGTTCAGCGTTCACCTAGACGTTGCACTATTCAGCGTTCAACGTTGTACTGTTCAGCGTTCCACAGATAGATTCTCCATCCCATAGGACTTAGGAGGTTGTCCGGGCTGACGTGGATGGCCAATCTAGCTTCTAGATATGTAGAGCATAGGACTTAGCCTACAGCTATCCTTGTAAAAATGTCCAGAAATTCTTAACGTACCTAGGGATTAAAAAAATTTAAAACCGACCCTCACATCTTTCTCCACAGTGGGGCCCAAAAGTGGTCCCTGCTAATCTCCACACCGCGGGCCCATAATTAACGTGAGAGGTTGTTTTAATCTTGTTTTTCTCCTCGGTTTGTTTAGAAGTGCAGAAAAATGTAAAAACCGAATTCACTTTTTCTCTCTCATTTTTTGTGGGTCCCGGTGGGACCCATGGACGACAGCAGCAGGCCCGCCTTCGGTGTAATTAGGGAAAATAATTGTTTGGTCCTATTTTTTGTGGTCCCAAGTTAATTTTGTCCACCAACAAAAGAGGAGTCTTATTTGATCCTTACTTATTCAAAAATATTAAAGTATCTAAAATACCCTTCTCTTTTCTCACGTGTTTTTTATTTTTATTTTCACTCTTTCAATTTTCTCTCTCTTCTTAATATTAATAAATAACAAAACTTAAAAATGAAATATCTCTCAAAATATAAGTCGAATATGTTCGGAAAGGCCTCGTCGAGATCTACCCAACGAGTACCCATTATGCTATGTTTCGAAATTTTAATTTTTTCTGTATAATAGCAGTTCATTTCGTAGAATGAACTCATATATGCTAGCAATTTTTTTTGTAGAATGAACTCATAAAAGTTCTTCATTATTAAGAATGAATGAAGTCACAATAGTAATTCATTATTATGGTTCACATTGTAGAATGAACTCGTGATAGATGTTCTTATTGTCGAATGAACTCATAATGGTTGTTCATATCGTAGGATTGATAATTCATATTGTAAAATGAACTCTTAATGATAATCAAGTATGATAGTTCATATTGTACAATGAACTCGTAATAGGTGTTCATTATGGTAGTTCATATTATAAAATGAACTCGTAAATGATAGGTCATATTGTAGAATGAACTCAATGAACTCGTGATAGGTGTTCATATTGTAGAATGAACTCCTAATGGTATTTCATATGGTAAAATGAACTCATAATAGTAGTTCATTATACGAGTTCATTTTGTAGAATGAACTAGTATGTTAATTAATCATGACAGTTCATTCTGTTAAATGAACTAGCTAGTATGGCAGTTCATTAAATTAGTTTATTTTGTATAATGAACTCGTATATAGTTCATTTTATAGTTATTTTTTAGCCTAAGGATAAGGTAAAAGCTCCAAAACATAGCAACAATAGTACTCGTTGGAAAGCTCTCGTCGAGGGCTTTCCGAATATATAAATTTTATCATTTTTGAACATGTGGTTCAAACGATATTTCAGTTTTAAGTTTTTATTTATTTATTTTTATTAAAAGGGAGAAAAAAGAGAAAAAGGGAATTCACTATTAAAAGATTATGACATCATTGATGACGTCACCCACGTGGGTATTGTCAACCCTAGGACCAAACAACAATATATATTTTTAAAAAGGACCAAACAGACAGTTAACTGGGTCAACTAGACCAAACTAACTATAATATATTATTATTAGGACCAAATGGTATTTCCTACGGTGTAATTATGTATCTGGCGGGTTTTTTTTAATGGGTTTTTCCGTGGTTCGTTTAGAATTTTTGTTTTTTTTGTTTTTTACGGAAAATGGGTCATTTGTCAAAATAAATTTAAAACATGGTTCAAATGGAAGAGTAAAAATTAGTATGGGTGAAATGGACACCAAAAAAATAGCAAGAATGAAATTGGATTCATCCCGACTTAAACTTAAAATATAGCAAGGATGAAACTAAATGCATCCTGATGTAAATTAAAAATAAGAAAAAAGTATTTGAAAATGAGTAGGATGAAACTGTTTACATCCTGACTATTTTTACATTTTTGTCCATTTAAACAGTATCAAAATCAAAATGTTTTTTTTACCCAGAAATTATTGATTTTGGTCTTTTTAACCAATTTTATGTTTATTTTATAAGCAAAAAAAAAAATACTGGTTGGGTTTTTTCCGTGGTTCGTTTAGAATTTTTCCGTGGTTGGTTTAGAATTTTTGCTTGGTTGGTTATCTTCAATTCCAGCTCCTGTGGCCCCCGTATCATTTGAAAAAAAGTCCTTCGATGTCTTAAATCCTTAAGGTCCATGGAACTTTTGGCCCTGTCTCCTTGTCTATAACGTACTATACGTAGTTGAATTATTATCAAGTCAACAGAGTAAATTTTTGTGGGTGCCACTCGTGCACCCCGTTTTAACTAGGGTGCACATTCCTACTTCTCTCATTCGTTTGCTTTTTCTATACGGTTCTCTATTTTTTGCTTTATCTTTTAATTATTAAATGTTATTGGAAATTATGCTTGAAAGAAAATGATTTTTCTTTTTAAGATAATAAATATATATCCAACAAATGAGGATCGGAAAATTGGTGCACCCCGGTTAAGTGGGTGTGTCCAAAATGATACTTCCTTTTGTCTGTGATTTGATTGTGAAATAGGGCCGCCTTCATTATTTGAAGAAAAAAAAAATCACTAATTCCATCACTTGGTGAGAGCAGCCAAAGACTTGACATTTTCAATTTGTAATCACAACTGCTATAGCATATATACATGTACACACCTAACATTATGCATGAGTTACTTCTACTTCAGCTATTTGATCTCCTTCTTTCTATCATAAGCTTGCGAACTCATGATGGATGCTATTGGAGGATCGTCATCAGTTCATCATCGTCGTATGCTTAGTATTTATGTTTTTGCGGTGTTGTTGATGATTGGATGCGTTTTCTTTGATCTTGCTCTTTCTCAGCGGCTACCAGACGTCGAAGGTACACATATAACTTCTTTTTCTCTACAGATTGATACTTTCAGTTACACATGCTAAGTAAGAACATTATTTATGAATAGTAATAGTATTATGCATGGCCGCTAATTAATTAATCTCTACATCTACAGTCGAGGCTCTAACAGAAATAGCAAAGACATTAGGAAAGCAAGGCTGGGACTTTGCAAAATTGGTTCCATGTAATGGTACTGAGGGTATTATCTGTACTTGCAACACCGTCTGCCATGTTACACGAATGTAAGTTTGATCACTAAAAAGAACAGCACGTGACTTAGTTTTTGTGACACAATTATACACCGCAGTTACACCATGATGTGTTGGTGGGGTTGGTTATATTAACTCGTTGGAAAGAACAGCACGTAGTCCTTGTTCACCATATCTCTTCTAAAACCCCAATTTACAAACTATTGATAAGCCCTTGTGGGCCTATAATTGTCCTTAAAATTGTTTTTCCAACGCATTTTCGAACAAGGACTACGGCTACGGGAGTAGTAACTAATAACTCCTACTTATGGAAGTGGTTCGACCAAAAAGAGGCTACTATTGGAGGAGTTACTCCCCTGAGATTCCCTATCGAATTCGAGTTCTACTCAAGTGAAGTAAGCTTGAAAGTGAAGATTATATGGCAAAATGAATGCCAACCCACCTTTCTTTTCTTTTTTGTCTTTCTCTAACTTAGAAACCTTTTTTTTTTAAATCGCTATAGTAGCAAAACTCCTACTTTACCTCATAACAATACGGTTTTGAATGAGATAGTGGTATCCCTTAGACCTTGCTCTTACCACCGCCAAATAGTGCCTCTTTTCTGCAGTTTTTTGGGGTTTCCGGAATATCAGCTCCACCATAGGTGTTGCCCATAGTTAGGGGCTTCCTGTAAATAAGTTTAACAGTTTTTTAATTTACGTAAAATAGGTCATTTGTCCAAATATTTTTAAAACACGGTTCTAATGACGAGTAAAAATTAGTATGGGTGAAATGGACACAAAAAAATAGCAAAGATGAAACTGGATTCATCCTGGCTTAAACTTAAAAAATAGCGAGGATGAAACTGGATGCATCCTGTGTAAATTAAAAATAAGAAAAAAATATTTGAAAATGGGCAGGGTGAAACTGTTTACATCATGACTATTTTACATTTTTGTCTATTTAAACATTATCAAAATCTAGATTTTTTTTTGGGCAATTTTGACCCCCCCCCCCCCCCATTTTAGAAAACATTTATTCTACCCCCATTCCGTTTATTTAGAGGTTAGTTCACTATTTGGGCCCACTTTTTGTACCTGTAAAGACCTAAATGCCCTCAACCCATCGGATAACCCTAGTTAATCTGTTGATCATCTCGATAATTTTTTGACGGTGGTAGATGTAGATTACGGATACAGAAAAGAGAAATATGTACCTAAATTTTTACGGCAAAACTACTGTACCTAATTTTTTTTATGGAAAAACTACTGTACCTAAAAATTTAGGTACAGTAGTTTTGCCGTAAAAATAGAGGTACAGTAGTTTTTCCGTAAAAAATTTAGTTACAGTAGTTTTGCCGAAAAAATATTTTGGTGAAAAAATTTAGGTACAATAGTTTTTCCGTAAAAATATTTAGGTACAGTAGTTTTGCCACAAAAATTTAGGTACAGTAGTTTTGCCGTAAAAATATTTTGGTGAAAAAATTTAGGTACAATAGTTTTCAAACAGGTCGACCACAGCCTGGGGGGGGTTACGCCCCCCAGGACCCCCCTTCGCAGCGCAATTGAAAATATTCCAACATTCTCCCCCTATTTTCAAAAAACCATAAAACAAAGTTAAAAACTTTTAAATCGGAGCGACTGCATCACCGAAGTGACTGCCTAGGTACCCGAGTGGGATCAAGCCAACGTAGTTCTAGCACGATTGAGACTAAGCATCATCGTTGAAACCAATACATAAATGATAGGTACCTTCTGGGTTTGAACCTTCACTTAGTGTAAGAAACTCAAAGCTTTATCGATATTCTATGGTGAAACTAGTCTTGAACCAAGAATCCCTTATGACAAAACCGGAGTCTCCACACATATTGATTCCATAAGACATGTGTTCTGTAGCCAAGCACTATAAAGGCCTTGTGCTTATATCCTTATTCATGAGTCTTCTTTAGAGAACGGTCTTCTTCTCTTAGGAAACGGCCCACATTTCCATACTCATATAGGTAAGTCTCGAAGGTGTTTCTGCGAGTCACCTTTTACTAATCACAGACTCATTAAGGATTTACATCCATCCTATTTTCTTGCAGAAAAACCAGCACTAACTTGAAATGGGAAGTTTTATGTTAATGCTCCATAATCTACAACCATAACTTGTTGGTACCACATTGAACCTTGTTTATCCTTTTCAAAACATAGGTTGGGTTTCTTCTATGGGAGATCAACCTTCCTTCACAGACCTTAGTCCCATTTCATTACATTTTATTGAAGCAACTGAATATGGTAGACTTTTTGTGAATGGGTCTGCCAAATTCCTCTTTGATTCAATAAAGTTAACCGTAACTACTCCCCTCTTGAGTAGTTGCCTAACCATTTGGTGTCTCAGACTCGCATGTCTACACTTTCCATTATAAGTCTTATTAGAGACATTATAGATTGTAGCTTGATTATCACAATTAATCAAAATTCCTGGAGATGGCTTCTTCCAAAGTGGAATTTCCATAAGAAGGTCCCTAAGCCATTCTGCCTCTTTACATGCATTCGTTAAGGCTATCAATTCTGACAACATTGTTGAATCAGATATACAAGTATGCTTCTTGGAACTCCAAGACACAAAGAAGACCCCCTAAAGTAAAAATCCATCCAGATGTCGACTTGGACTTGGATTCTACTTTGTTCCAGTTAGCATCGCTGTAACCTTCCAATACAGCGGGATAGCCTTGGTAATGCAAACCAAAATCAATTGTTCCTTTCAAGTAAGCCATAACTCTGGAAACCGCTTTCCAGTGTTCAGAACCAGGATTACTTGAGAAACGACATAATACCCCCACCGCATGGGCTATGTCCGGTCTTGTGCAATGCATAGCATACATAAGACTCCCAATAACACTGGAATACTCAAGTTGTGCATGAGTACGACCGGTGTTCTTCTTTAACTTGATAGTATGGTCTAAAGGAGTAGGTGCTGGATCGTCATCAAAATGATCATACCTTTTGAGAAATTTCTCAATATAATGAGATTGGGTTAAAGCCAACTCATTCCCCTTTCTTAGGATCTTAATTCCCAAGATTACATCAGCCTCTCCTAAATCCTTCATAACAAAGTTAGAGCCAAGAAACCTTTTTGTTTCTTCCACCACAGATATGTCAGATCCAAAAATAAGCATATCATCAACATATAAACAGAGAATCACACATCCAGAACTATCATGCTTACTATAGATACATTTATCCGCATCATTCACCACAAAACCATATGACAAAACCACTTCGTCAAACTTCTCATGCCATTGCATGGGAGCTTGCTTCAAGACATAAAGAGATTTAACCAACTTGCAAACCTTCTTTTCTTGGCCTGGCAATATGAAACCTTCAGGTTGTTCCATATATATCTCTTCTTCCAAATCTCCATTTAGGAAGGCAGTTTTGACATCCATTTGATGAATAATTAACTTGTGAATAGAAGCAAGTGCAATTAAACAACGAATAGATGAGATGCGTGCAACAGGAGCATATGTATCAAAATAATCAATTCCATGTCTTTGCCTATAACCCTTAGTAACTAATCTGGATTTGAACTTATCAATGGAACCATCGGCATTCATCTTTCTCTTGAAAATCCATTTACATCCAATAGGCTTGACGCCTGGAGGTAAATCACAATATATCCAAGTATCGTTGGTCAAAAGAGAATTCTTTTCATCATTGATAGCCTCTTTCCAAAAACTAGCATATTTGGAACTCATAGCCTCAGCATAAGTTTTAGGGTCATCATCAACATGCGCAACATATTTGGTAATATTAAGAATTGTATTCTTATCACCTTCTACAAGATATGTTATAAAGTCTGGACCAAAACTTGTCTCTTTTCTTGCTCTCTTACTCCTTCTAGGTTCAATATCTTCTATGGGTTCGGAAATATCCTCTATGTCTTGAGTAGGAATAGAATGATCATCATTCTCATTAGTCTCTTCAGATTCTAGACTAGGTAACAATGAATTCTCCATGGGTTGCATTTGAGAACTGTTCCTATTTAAGTTCTCAAAGAATTCCACATCTACAGATTCTATAATCTCGAAAGTATCAAGGATTAAAAATCTGTAGGTGATAATATTAAGAGAGTATCCCACAAAAGCACATTTATAAGCCCTGTTTCCTAGTTTTGGTCTTTTAGGATCAGGCTTTGGAACATATGCCAAACAACCCCAGACTTTAAGTCTCTTCAAGTTTGGTTTCCTTTTAAACCACAACTCATAAGGAGAAACATTTTTATTTTTCAAAAGAACCCTATTCAAAATATAACATGCAGACAACATAGCTTCACCCCACAAAGAATTAGGCAAACTAGAACTTATAAGCATGCAATTAACCATATCAATCAAAGTTCTATTTTTTCTTTCAGCCATACCATTTTTTTGAGGTGTATAAGGTGCAGTAAATTGATGAATTAAACCATGCTCTTGACAAAAGAATTTAAATTCATTAGGAAAATACTCACCACCACGATCAGAACGTAAAATCTTAATTTTCAGTCCTAATTGTGTCTCTACTTCTGCTTTATATATTTTGAACATGTCAAAAACATCATCCTTAGATTTCATCAAATATGTGTAAGCATATCTAGTACTATCCTCTATAAAAGTGACATAATACTTATTTCCACCACGAGTGGCAGAACCATGCAAATCACCCACATCACTATGTACTAATTCAAGTAAGGAAGAATTTCGTACTACATACTTATGGGAAATTCTAGTTATCTTTGCTTGCACACATATTTCACATTTAGAAGCATGATCAAAATTGCAATCAGAAATCAAACCTAATCGATTCATGTTTCTAAGGGAACCATAATTTACATGACCAAATCTACCATGCCATAGATTAACAGAGTCAACAATATAAGCAGAACCATTATTTATTATATTAAGCTTAATCATCCCATTACAAGCATATCCTTGTCCAATAAACACACCATTTTTGGACAATACAAACTTATTAGACTCATAGGTCGTCTTGAATCCATCCTTCATAACAAGGTCGCTGGAAACAAGGTCCTTTATCATGTCAGGGACATGTAATACATTAGTAAGAGTAACGGTCTTTCCCGAAGTAAACGAGAGTTCAACAGTGCCTTTCCCAATGACTTTGATGTGTTGGCCGTTTGCGGAGACAACTTCGTTTCCTTCTCCACTAACCGGTTCATAAGTCTTGTAAATATTTCTATCCTTACAGATGTGGACGGTTGCACCATTGTCGTACCACCATCCACTCCCGTTTCAAGAACAACATTGGCGGCTTGCACTACAATCACAAGATTGTCATCGACCATATTTGCCTCCTTTTTCTGGTTCTGCTGTTGTTTCATTTTGAGACGACAGTCACGAGCAAAATGGCCGGCTTTGTCACAGAAGTAGCAATTGCCCTTCTTTTTACTCTTCTTGTTGGGATGATTCTTCTTCTTAAATTGGGTATCATTCTTAGGTTTCAAAGGATTTGGTGTCTCTACGCTATTTACCTTAGAATGGTTTCCAGACTGTGGACTATCCTTAAATTCTCGTTTACGAGAGTCCTCTTCTATGCGAAGATGACGTTGTAAGGCCTCTAAATCATAGTCAGTCTCAACATGCTTAAATTTCTTCTTATAACCATTCCAGGAAGGGGGAAGACGAGAAATAATAACACCAACAATAAACCCAGGAGGAAGTTCATATCCAGCATCCTTAAGATGATTAACAATGAGTAAAAATTCACCGACCTGGGGCAATGACTGACTTACTCACAACCATCTTAAAATCCATGAAGTTGTAAGTCGAATTTCTTGTTGCTTGCCTCGTAAATCTTGTATTTGTTGTCAAGCGTAGTCCACAATCCCTTTGCGATGTGCAATAATCCGATGTGCATTGTAAACATAAGTTTCCAGGGCATTCAAAATATGTCCATGACACATGAAATCATCTTCCTGACGCTTCTTTCGTTTGGTAATCAAATCAGGAGTATCTTTGTCTGACGGTGCAGGAATCTCCTCCAATCCATCTTCAAGTATGTACCACAATTTGATGGTCATAAGGAAAAACTTCACAGTCTCTTGCCAACGAGTAAAATTTTCACCATCAAAACGTTCCAGTCGAGTCAGGGTTTGGTTCATCACTTGCAGGGATTGTGCAGTAGCATTCGAAGTTGAAGATTCACCCTCCATTTCCAGAAAATATTTGTCTAAAAGAAATCACCAGAGCCTTGAAAGCTTTTGAGTACAACCACAGTCTGTTTGTGTTTCATCTCCATTGCATCCCAGAATTTCCAACACAACATAACACGACACATGGCACGTGAAGCACGCGACTTCGTGTGCCGGGCTGTACCAGGCCGGCCCGTTTTACACCTCTAACTGTACCTCTTGTTTTGATAAACTGATTTGAAATGCTTTAATTTTGGGGGTTGGCTTGTGTAGAGTGCTCAAGGAACAGAGCTTATCGGGCACATTACCTCCAGAGCTTGTCAAGCTTCCCTACCTCCAAGTAATGTAAGACTGATCAACACTTTGGTCTTCTCTATCGCTTATTAATTTTCTTAATATATCACTGTACTAGGCTTTCTAAATTCTCAACTGATATAATTATGACTTTTTTTTTTTTTTTTTTGGCGTTAGTAACCTTGACCGCAACTACCTCAACGGTCCAATCCCAAAAGTATGGGGTTCTATGAAGTTGGTGAACATGTAAGAATATATGTATCATTCTATTCTCCCATACAAATAACAAAATTTTCTAATCAGATGTTGATATTTTCCAACATTAATACTAATAGAGAGTGAAACGAATCAAATGCAGCTCTCTCTTTGGAAATCGATTATCTGGCCCAGTCCCGGAAGAGATAGGAAATATCACTACTTTAAAAGATTTGTAAGTTCTCTTATTGGTTGCTTCTTGTCCACTCAATATTTAACTGTTGTTTGCTGATTAACATTAATGTTCACTTTTCAGATCTTTGGAAATCAATCAATTCTCCGGGCATCTTCCTCAAAAACTCGGAGACATCGTAGGCATAAACCGGATGTAAGTTTTTTTAGTGCATATTCACTTTTTGAAATTTTACAAATCAAGAGGAATTTGTGTTTTTTTTATAATATAAAGCTGGTTGATTGCTCTTAATTTGTAACTGTTGTAGAGTGCTTATCTCGAATAATTTTACTGGGGAAGTGCCGCCAACTTTTTATAAGTTAACCAACCTGACAGACTTGTAAGATTGATAAAGTGTGAGGTATCTTAATTTAATTGATTGAACAACTTTTGGATAGCATATGTATATAATGCATTTGGAATTGTGATGCAGCCGAATAAGTGACAATCAGTTCACCGGAAAGATACCTAGCTTTATAAAGAATTGGATCAACCTTACAAGGCTGTGAGATTTTCTACCTATTGAGTTTATCTATGATTGACTACTTCTCTTCGTTCTCGCGTTATCATTTCTAACTTCTTTAATAATACATGCAGAGAGATTCAAGCAAGCGGTTTGGAAGGACCAATTCCGTCTGACATCTCTGCCTTGGAGAAATTATCAACTTTGTTAGTTATTTAAGACTTTTCTATTTTATTTTTCTGAGATGTTATCGGCCTGCTTTTTCTTGGTATCGAGTAGTTCATGCATGAATTAGGAAAAATATGATAACCTTCATCTATTAAGGAACTAAAAATAAACCCTCAAGTTTCAACTCAACAAGAAGCCAGGGAGTATTAAGTTTATCTAGCAGACTACTATCACCAGGTTGTTTTAAATGTCTTACTCAACATCTTAATGCAGGAAGATTAGTGACTTAAACGGTGAAAATGGTCCTTTCGGACCTTTCCCACCACTTGATAACTTGAAAAGCCTGAAAATACTGTGAGTTGAATATGTTGACTATTCCATTTATATGTACTTCTTTCGTTTTTATATTACTTACCATAAATAAAAATCAGTCATATCTTATGATCAATATTTTCTTATATCTGGTTGTGTTTAGTGTTTTAAGGAGTTGCAATATTAACGGAACACTTCCGACCTACTTTGGCAGTATGGAAAGTCTCAAGTCTTTGTGAGTTCACTTACTTTTCCTTTAACAATGAAATAAAAAAAAAATTCAAATTTTTATTAAGTAGAAAAAACAAGAAAAACAAAGGAAAATGCACA
This sequence comes from Papaver bracteatum, assembly GCA_023529315.1. Taxonomy (NCBI): domain Eukaryota; kingdom Viridiplantae; phylum Streptophyta; class Magnoliopsida; order Ranunculales; family Papaveraceae; genus Papaver; species Papaver bracteatum. The sequence continues at coordinate 129,101 of JAJJWX010003814.1, read as the reverse complement.
GTTAAGTACAGCAATACGAAGTAACAAAATGTAAAATCATAGAAATACCAAAAAGACTAAAAGCAGATGTCCCTTCTTGGCAAGATTTGGCTTCCAACTCAAAACTAATTGACAATGATTTTTTTTTTGATAAAGAAGAATTTATTAGAGAAAGAAGAATATACAAGATAACTCTTACAAGGAGTAAGAGAGAACAAACAGGTACAAAAGGTATAGAGAGTTACAAAAACACCAGATCCCAGTTATATAGAACACTACTGGAATTCCCATTCAAACTATTTGTGAAAATAGATGCCCAGGAGAGTAACAAAGCTCTAGTATTCTGCCCAACTAAATCAACATTTGTGACCTTCTCTTCAAAAGTTCTCAGGTTCCTCTCAGTCCATATACTCCACAAAACAAGACCCTAATCAGTGACCAAACTAGTTTGTCATCAGCAGGATCCTTGAGTGTATGCCACACTTGCAGCAAATTAAGGATGGTGGAAGGCCAAACACCATAAATTCCGTGAGATGGAAGGATGTAAGACCAAATACTTCTTGCGAAAGAACATTCGGAAAAAAAATGCTTTATATTTTCCTCGGCACAGTTACAAAGTATGCATTTATTGACATGATGGTAACCCCAGTCTACAAACTTATCAATGGTAATAATCCTATCATGGGCAGCAATCCATAGGAAGAAATTTATTTTGTGTGGAACCTTGTTATTCCAGATAGTTCTATAGGGGAAGAGCGGGAAGCTATTACCTTGGTGTAAAGCAGCATATAGAGAACCCGTTGAGAAAATGCCGGTAGGGGAAAGAGACCATCTTCTTCTATCATCTGAATCACAAAGTGGGGGAGGCTCCGGACCAATGATATCTAATAAAGATGCTAGATGTACTGCCTCTTCATCCGAAAGAGCTCTTCTTAGATGTAAATTCCAACTTTTTGTATTCTCAGCAGTGACAATATGGGATGAAAGAGATCCATTTTTATTTCTACTGAGTTTATATAATGATGGAAATAAAAATTTAAGAGTATGATTTCCAACCCATAAATCAGACCAGAAAGATACGAAGTTTCCATTTTGAACAACTAAAGAAGAGTATTGAGTTACCTTATCCGCATACTTTGTTATCCCTTTCCAACATGATGTGCCATATGATCCTTTAATTTTATCAGGAACCCAGTGCGAGGAAGATAACCCATATTTTTCAGTGATAATGGAATACCACAACGATTCTTTCTCCAAGCCGTAACGCCAACACCATTTGGAAATCATTGCCAAGTTGAATTGTTGAAGATTCTTGACTCCCAGACCTCCTCTCTCAATTGGAGTACAAACAAATGTTCCATTTACAAGATGTTTCTTTTTCTCTTCACCGTTATCCCAAAGGAAATCTCTGATTTTCTTCTCGAGAAGATTAATAATTGAGATTGGCGCCTTGAATGTACTAAAATAATATAACGGAAGACTAATAAGAACATGTTTGATGAGTGTAATTTTACCTCCCTTAGTGAGATGTACTTTGCTCCATGTAGCCAAATTGCAATCAAACTTTTCAATAACAAGATCCCATAGTGCCTTTGAGTTAGATTTAGCGCCAAGAGGTAACCCAAGATACATGATAGGTAGTTTATCAGTTAAACAACCTAGCTGGCCAGCCCAAGAATCAAGCAATGGAGTATCACCAATACCAACCAATCTGGTTTTTGCATTATTAACTCTTAGCCCAGAAGATAACTCGAAACATTTTAATGCACTGAAGATGAAATGTAATTCCTCCCAGTCATACTTGAGAAACATAATAGTATCGTCTGCATAGTGAAGATGTGAAAGTTTCTTACCACCATCCTTTACAGAAAAACCAGAGATAAGACCATTACGAGAGGCTTTGTCCAAAAATCTGGAAAGTCCATCCATTGCAATATTAAAAAGAAGTGGTGAGAGCGGATCACCTTGACGAACACCTCTTGAACAACCAAAGGAACCGAAAGGAGAACCATTGATAAGAATTGAAAAAGTAGCAGAAGAAATACAGAAATTGACCCATTTACACCACCTATCTTTGAAACCCATTTTCTTTAAAATGTCTTGCAAATAAGACCAATTGATCCTATCAAATGCCTTCTCCAAGTCAATTTTGCATATAATCCCAGGAGAATTATCCTTAATCTTTGAATCCACTAATTCGTTGGCGATCAGGATGCTGTCATGTATCTTCCTACCCTCGACATAAGCAAATTGAGTATCTGAGATTAGCTTGGGAATCAAAGTGCGTAGTCTGGTAGCAAGAACCTTGGAAATTATTTTGTAAATGCTGGTGAGCAAACTGATGGGTCTTAGGTCCAAAACACTCTCCACATGATTTTTCTTAGGTACTAAAGAAATGAAAGTAGCATTGTGTAGGGGTTGATTTTACCTTTGTTTGTTAAATTCAAAGAATGGTGCTCATGACGTCTTCTTTGATAAAAGACCAGCACTTCTTGAAGAAAATTATGGGATAACCGTCAGGACCAGGGGCTTTGATTGCTTCAAGTTCGTTTAAGGCTTTAACAACTTCCTCTTCGGAAATATCTATTTCAACAGCAATAGCTTCCTCTTCATAAATACAATTGAAATCCAGATCTTCGACAGGAGGTCTGTTAACCAAGTCTTCCTGAAAAAGCTACTCAAAATAATTAATGATGTTATGTTTGATTTTGGATCTATCTTCAGTTAAAATCCATCAACCATCAAATGTTTAATCATGTTCAATCTTCTTCTATGAGAGGCATAACTGTGAAAGAAAGATGTGTTTCTATCTCCCTCCTTCAACCATTGCACTCTAGAATTTTGTTTTATAGACCTTTCTATCATGATAGAAACTTTCTCAAATTCCAACTTAGCTTTGAGCCTTGAAGACCTTTGATCAGTACTGGTTCTCTGACTCTCCTCAATTCTATCCACGGTATCAATTTCATGAAGAAGTTTTTGTTTTTTCAAATTAAGATTTCCTAGCTCTTCTCTGTTCCACTTCCTTAATATTTTTTTGAGTTCTTCTAGTTTAAACCAAAGAGTAGAGCTAGGAGTACCTGAGAAAGAGAGATTGCTCCACCATTCTTTAACTTTGTCAATAAAGCCAGGTACAAGGAACCACATCGCTTCAAACCTGAAAGGAGGAGTACCCCAAGAAGCATCGACAGTATCAAGAAGAAGTGGTAAATGATCAGAAATGGGTCTAGATAGTGCAGTTTGAGTAATCATTGGAAATTTCTGTTCAAAATCTAAAGTAACTAGAAACCTGTCCAGTCTACAAAGAATGGGATTTTCCGCTCCATTTGTCCAAGTAAATCTCGCTCCTTTAAGTGGAAAATCAATCAGCTCATGGTAGTTAATGAACTCATTGAAATCAAGCATGCTCTTTGAATTTCTCTTGCAGAACTTCTTTTCATCCATACATCTGACCACATTAAAATCTCCTCCTAAAACCCAAGATACTGATGGCCACATCCCCCTAATAGCAGATAGTTCTTCCCACAAATCATCCCTTAAATTGTAATGGTTAGGGCCGTAAACATTGGTGAGACAGCATGGAAAGTTATCGCTTTTTTGAAAAAACCTTCAACAGACAGTGAGTAGTTACCTTCAAAAGCAGACACCACTTCGAATAAATCCATATCCCAAAGAATTAACATTCCTCCTGATCTACCTATTGAATTTTGAGAAACCCAACCAAAATTCTTCGAACCACAAATTTGAAGAACATCCTTCTTTGAGCACTTTTCCAGCATAGTTTCTTGCAAAAGTATAATATAAGCTTTAGACAAATTTATAAGATTTTTAACCACCAGTCTACGAGACTCCGAACGGAGACCCCTCACATTGAAAGAAATGAATTTGATACTCATTGAGAATTTTGTCTACCCTTTACCCTGGTCAATCTTGGACCAGAATTTACTGTAACATCAGTGGCGGAAATCCCCAGCCTTTTGCGTTCTCGAATTAACTTCTTAGGCATTACTGGTTGCTGTGAGGAGTTGGTAAATCCAGGCGCGTCAATTTCTTCATCTTCAATGAAAACCACATCTTGGGGCATATTACTGACTGATTCCTCATCTCCAATGTCATGTGAAATATGGATGGGTGTCAAATATGATTCTGAATTTGTGAGAGAACATGAATCAGAACTTTGGGTATAAGAATTATTGGGCAACCATGAATCATCTTCAGCGTTTGCTACATCTTCATCTTCATCTTCATCTTCAAAGAAAGAACTGAGTATAGTGAGATCCTCCAGTGGAGGGAATTTAATTTTGGGCTCTCGATCAACAATCTTCGAGGAGAAAACAACATCTTCCAATTGCTGAAATTTACCGGAAGAACAACTACTTCCTTGTAATAGGCCTCTATTTACCGGAAGAACAACTACTTCCTTGACAATGAGTTAATGACCGGAATGGCCCTTTCATGTTACATTTTGTATTTTGTCTAGAGGTTTGGTATGTGTGGAACTTTAATCAATCCTCAACATAATTTAGCTAAGTTTCAGACAACATTTTGGGTTTGTGTAACTGATTCGAAGCTTCTTTACAAGCCTATTGGTGACCACACAACTTTCTGGTAGTAACTACAAGCTTAGAGCATCTCCAAGGGATCCTCATGATCTTTCCTATATATGTGGATGCTTATTAATAACATCCTTTGCTGATTTGTAATCAGATTTTTCTTAACTTTAGAAAGTCCCAAAAAACTATCTCCAACGGTATAATTTTGAGAGAAAGTGATAGTACAGAATTTAAACAATCCATGTCATCAATAATATCTGTTTTTCTAAAAATAAAACCACTCCCCAGCTAAGGCATGACAAATCAGAGGATGAGCTAGAGGATGTAAATCCAGATATGTCACGAATACATCGTTTTCACATTCTTTCTTTAAGTTTCTGTTGGAGATAAATTTTGGAAAAAGTAGAAAAAATCCTGAGTGGCCAAAAATAAATCTGGAAATTGTACATTACTGTTTCATTACTGTTTTCTTCTAATGCTCTTTATTGCTGTATTGTTGCGTCTCTTTGCAGAGATCTCAGCTTTAACAAACTTTCAGGAGAAATTCCGAACAACTTCATCAATCCTTCTACAGTTTTTTTTCTGTAAGAGATTTTATGTTTTTATTAAATTCTCAATTCTTCTCACAAAATAAAATTGATTATGGGATATAAAATATGCATGCAATGAATTGACTTCCAATTAGGTACTTAACCGGAAACTTGTTGACTGGGCCTTTACCAAGTTGGATGCTTGAAGAAGTAAAGAGTATGTAAGTTCCATTTCCTTGATCTTGATGCTTAATCACTAGAGTTCATCTTGGCGGCCATTTCATATGTTCACATTTTAATGTATGTCTACATAGTCACCAGGTATATATATTCTTCCGATGGCAATACTAGTTGCATCTTTTCCTGTGTTTGCAACTAGAAATTCCTCTAGTACTGTTCTTCCGGTGGTTATAGGTCAACAAAAAGTTGTTGATGTGTAAGACTTACTTTTACACTTTCTTTTCCTGTTAGGAATTTAGCGCTGACGAGTTTCGAAACCCCAGTAATTTTACCACTGCACCTCACACCAGCTTTCTAAGTTTTGACTTACTTCTTCACTAGTGCAGTGTTGTTACAAAGTTTCGTGTGTGGATTAGCAAATATGAAACATTTTATAACCTTATTATATATTTTACTCTTCACATGTAGTGATCTTTCATACAACAATTTCACATTGGAGGACTCGTGGAGTTGCCAACTGAACCGTACTATGTAAGAGAATTTTCTATGACGCCCGTTTCGCACTTTGCTTGAGTATTTAATTAAATATACTTTTGAGGGATTATTTTTTTTTGAATTTATTGGACAGAAATTTATTTGGAAGCTCTTCAATAAGAAACAACTCGTAAGTTTTCATTCATTCTTTCCAAGAAATTTACATTATCAATAAACAAAAGTGATCTCGCAATCTTAACATGCTCTCTCAAACATTGTGTTGTTTGCATAAATGAAGGAATGGCGTACCAAAATGCTTGAAGACCCTTGTTTGTGATCAACCGGGTAGTTAAATATAAATCTCTTGAAATATTAAGAACATAAGATATTGTTGGTTATGTTTACATTTGTGTATACACTTTTCCAGTTCGTCATGCGTTCAATATCAACTGCGGTGGAAGTAATGATGGCAACTACGATGCCGATGATAGTGCAGAGGGCTCTTCAAACTTTTACCACCAAGGAACTAATAATTGGGCATTAAGTACCACTGGTGATTTCATGGACAATGATGACAATAAGGACAGTCTTATAGCTTTAATTCCAAAATCATCTCTCTTGGATTCAGAATTATACACGACAGCGCGCAAAACTCCTCTATCTCTAACTTATTATGGGTTTTGTTTGATCAATGGGAATTATACTGTGAACCTCCACTTCGCTGAGATAGAAATCCCAAATGATAAATCACAAGGCAGTCTTGGGAGGCGTGTATTTGATGTCTACATTCAGGTAGCTAATACCATTCTGAAAGTTTCTTTTCACCTTCATATAACATAAGAAATTCTTTATTTAAATTGATAGCCATTGCAGGGAAAGCTTAAGTTGAAGGATTTCGATATTGTGAAAGAAGCGGGTGGAGCTCGCCAGGCAGTCAATAAAACATTTAATGAGTCTGTTACTAGTAATTCCTTGGAAATTCGGTTTTACTGGGCTGGAAAAGGCACACAAAGGATCCCTGGAGCTGGAGTCTATGGTCCTCTTGTTTCAGCTATTTCTGTACTAAATCCTGGTACTATGTTTTGTTTTTGTTATCTATGCACCTTTTTCTTACCTTCGCCCTACAAACAAGCTCAGTTCTGCATAGTTGCTGCATGCTCGAGTATGTGGGAACTAGCGAACCAAATGATTTGCATTTATATCTAATGATGTCGCATCTTTTTTTAGATTTTGTACCTCCCCCTTCAAGCGCTCTGAGAAAAAACATATCTGTAGGTGCTGTGGCAGGAATTGTGGTTGGTGTATTATGTCTTGTTTTTTTTCTGGCGGGTGCTCTCTGGTGGAAGGTATATTTGGGGAGAAGAAATGCGATCGATAAAGGTAATTTATGTTAAAACACCATGTTTATCTATAGTTATGCCGAAACACTAACAAAAGCCAAACACCAATGGGAATCAACATTTGAACTGACGTACCCAAGTCATGTCTTTATTCGGTGACGAAGCCAGAATTTTTTCGTCGAGGGGACAAATATGTATAGTGAAAATAGTACTATCTTATAAAACGGTGGCCTCAGGCTGCCAAATGTGTTTTCTTCCATTAATTTGCTAGTTGTAAAATGTTTTAATTTTAGATTTAATTTAATATCTGTGACATTTTCTATTTTGTTTCCACAAAATTTTGATAGTTATGTAGGATCTTACATTATCCAAGCTTATTAATAGCATTTTCTGAAACAACTAATGAAACTTATACAACTAGGACTAGTATTGGAGTAACCTATCAAAATATGAGGGGACAATTTTATAAAAACCTAATTATCTAAGCCCAATTTAGTAACTTTACAAGTTCTTGGGAGGAAGTCCCTTAATAGCTCAGTCACTGAGGACTTTATTCGGTATCATTTGTATCTTCTCTTTAAATACTTAATGATGGACTTTTCTTCTTGTACTGATTTGTATTTAATAGAACTAAGAGGTTTGGACCTAAACACTAATTCCTTCACGTTGAGGCAAATAAAAGCTGCAACGAACGACTTTGCTGCAGAAAACAAGATTGGTGAAGGTGGTTTTGGACCTGTTTATAAGGTATCTACATCCAGAGCATTGGTTGTACTCCATCATCTAGCTACCAGTGATATACTTACATGGATCTCTTATTAACAAATTCAGGGATATCTGCTAGATGGCACTATAATTGCTGTTAAACAACTATCTGCCAAATCTAAGCAAGGAAATCGTGAATTTATAAACGAGATAGGCATGATTTCTGGCCTACGACACCCTAATCTTGCAAAGCTTTATGGATGCTGTATTGAAGGAAATCAGTTGCTTCTTATTTATGAATACTTGGAAAATAATTGCCTTTCCCGTGCATTGTTTGGTGAGTACTTTGACACATTCTGTTTTCTAGTATCTTCTATGCCGCATTTAATTCATTTTTGGTTGATTGTGTATTATAGAAGAAGAAAACGTCCAACTGAAGCTTGATTGGCCAACAAGGCAGAAGATTTGTATAGGAATAGCCAGAGGCCTAACTTATCTGCACGAAGAATCAAGGCTGAAGATTGTTCACAGAGATATCAAGGGTACTAACGTGCTTCTTGATAAGGATCTAAACCCAAAGATTTCTGACTTTGGTCTGGCAAAACTGGATGAGGAAGATGACACGCATATCAGCACTCGAATTGCAGGTACTCGGTAAGTTTGCATCTTTTCTTCATTTGTTTTTTGATCGATAAACACTAGAAGTCCAGTATGCTTTATCCTTGTTAAACATGCATGGGTGTGTAATCTGTGTTTTTCAGTGGTTACATGGCACCAGAGTATGCATTGAGAGGCTATCTGACAGATAAAGCAGACGTTTACAGTTTTGGAGTTGTTGCGTTAGAAATTGTTAGTGGGAAGAGCAATATCACCTATCGCGCAAAACAAGAGTGTTTTTATCTTCTTGATTGGGTATTAATTATAAAATCTCTGAAGTTTTGATATTTGCTTATCAGATTATTGTGATTGGATTTCTTAAAGGGCTAATCTTGTAATTATTTTTATCGGTATGCTCTTCTACTCAGGCTTTAATTCTCCAGGAGAATGGAAATTTGATGGAGTTGGTTGATCCAAAGTTGGAGTCTGAATTTGAGGAGGAAGAGGTTTTGCGGATGATTAATATAGCTCTCATGTGCACCAACACATCTCCCACCTTAAGGCCTAAGATGTCTTCAGTAGTCAGCATGCTTGAAAGCCAAACTCCTATTGGAGAATTCGTTTCGAATCCAGTAAGTGAATCTACCAACGAATTGAAATTCAAAGCGGTTAGAGATTATCATTATGATCAAACACAGAGTATTTCTGAGGATACCCCGTTCTCGGAGTCTTCAACATCTGCTGCTGATCTTTATCCACTCGTTCACGAATCAGATTACTGGATCAGCAGAGATTAGAGAAGTTATACAAATTCCAAGTCATTATATAAACTAGTTCGATATAAGAGCTGATGGAGTTTACATATGTGTTTAAACGTATAATATGCCTATTCGGAGTTTTGTCCAACTTTTCAATTTCCACGTTGAATTGTAAGTAATAATCTGTCTACTGTGTTGGAGGATCTTCATAAAATTACATATATCAGTACTATCGTTGAACTAGGTTATCATCGGTGCTACTGCCAAGATAATTGTTATTGCTAAAGATGGATGTTATTGCATCAGAAAAGTTTCTAGTGTCACATCAGAAGTGCTTGGTATTTTATTAGAGAAGTGTTTGGTTGTCATGTCACTTCAGAATTGCCTAGTTCAAGTGTCTGGATCAGTAATTTCTAGTGTCAGATCAACAATGTTGCTGTTGGATCAGTACAATTGTTACCGCTAGGCTTTACATATATGCATTGGTTGGTAATATGTATTAAACATCCAATATTCCAATGGCATATAACATTGGTTGGATCAGTATGACAGTGTTTAATTCATATACAAGGGGCTCGATTGGATATGCTGCTCCAGGTAGATATTTGGGCTCGATTGGTTATGTTGCTCCCTGGTAGAAATTTGTCTCACTTTTGTAGATCAAACTGTTCGCTTAGTAAATTCTTGCTGATATGAAGAGTATGGAATCGGTTGCTGGCGTCTACAGTTACGAGATCATGGTGCTAGAGATACTAAGATGCTGGCCACCATAAAGATCAATGTCTAACAAAGTCAGTGATTCACAAGTGTAAAGGTCGACAGGGATAATATCCGCTGTTTCAGCGTCCCTACTGACAATGAGCTCTTCAACTCCACACTTAATGGCCATAGTAATCAAGGAGGCTCTTCTCAGGGTTTCGAGTTTTAACAAGTCTGACGATGAAGCCGAGAGTGTGTGTATTTCGGGTTTTGAAAAGAGACTATTTGGTAGAAAGACATACTTGGCAGGGCTTAATTGGGGGCCATGGGAAATAATAGGGGACCTCACCATATTTATACCCACACCAAAAATTATAAGGGGCTTTCAAAATAATGGTGAAAGTACGATTTTACCCTTCCCTAAAAATTTACCCTAACATCCTATTAAGACTTAAGCTAGGCTCCCATTTCATTGCAACATAATACGCTTACTATTCTTCCCCCCCCCCTCCTCTCAGTCGTTCCATTTTCTCCATTAACGACTGTGGAGATTATTTTTTTCATCCGATTCATCGTCTAAATCGTCGATGCGAAAACTTTAATGGACGATTGACTTCTTCTACAAATATGGCACGTACGAAGATGACCGCAAGACTAGCACTTCAAAATTCCAATCTCGTCGATACCGTTAATGCGGTGAAGGAGTATTCGAGAACCAGGCAGAAATCAAAACCGCCGGAGAAAGAAGTGGCTCCAATCAGAAGGTATGTCCATTAAAACCCTGAACTCTAACTTGGGATTCAGTTTAATTTGATGTTCTACTGAAAAATAAGGTTTTGAATCGGAAAAATTGGATTATCAAAAATCGAGTCGTTAATCACGGAAGCCGATTTTGCTCTCGCAACGTTTAAACTAGCAGTGTTGTGGTCGTTGGATGCTCTAGATGTGATGTCACGCATGTTTTTTTTTCTTCTGGTGATATCACATTTATAGTATCCAACGGCCACAACGCTGCTAGTTCAAAAAAATTCTCTAGCATTTCCTTAATCACGAGGGTGTTGTTTGATTAACGATTTTTGATATGCATGTTCAGTTCATCAAAAATCGTTAACCATGAGCAATAGTTGAAAACGATTCTAGGTTGGTTGTATGATAACGATTCTAGTCGCTAGTCATATAATTTAAATGTGGCCGATTCTTTAGACGACCATTTTTATCTATTAACGATTCTATGATATGCCAAACCATCGCTCTGTCCCAAGTAATGAAAGAATCGTTAAGAAAAAACGCTTGAATCGGCAAGCATAAATTGTGAATCGTTAGCTAAATACATGTGGTCGTTAGTTTTTGAAGGGTCGTTTTTTTTATAAAAAAAAAAAATTGACGACCCTTTGATATTTTTGTTGTCTTTGTCCTACAGTAGCAAGAATAAAAAAGATAAGCTTCCCATGGTAGTTCCTCCATCCAGACCTCCCCGCCACGGAAAATCCTTAAATGCCGGTCTATTACGAGGAAAAATATTGAGTGAGGTAGCCTTAATTATCCGCGAACCCAGAAACCCATGTGATGATTTGTCTGAATTGTCGGCTTCATCCACTGCTGTTATATCTGCAACCGGAAGCGATGAAGAAGAAGTTGCGGAACATGAAGAAATTAATTTAAAAGGTGAATATGTTGCTTATGATGAGGAGGAGAATGGTAATGGTGGTGATGGTGATGGGAGGAATGGTGGTAATCGTGGTAATGAGGAGGAAGAGATTGAGGAAGAGGAGGATGAAGGTAATGATGATGATGAGGATGAGGATAGTAATGATGGAAATGGTGGTGGTAGCGGTGATGAAGAGAAGGATGAGGATGAGGATGATGGAAATGGTAATGAAAGAAATGATGGTGGTAGTGGTGATGATGGTGAGGAGGAGGAGGAGATTGAGGAGGTTGCGGAGGATGCAGCGCATCCATAACCGAAGGAGAAAGTCCCAATCGCACCCAGCGCGCGGTATATTCCACCCAAGCCTTTGCATCTTACTCGTCTTAGCAATGGGAAAGACAGAGGTGAACCTAAAGACGACGGCAAATTTCTATTTGGATATGATAGATCGTGGGCCCGTACTATCAACGAGATAATTGTAACATTCTCAACTTTGCCTTTCATATGATATGTCGATATTCAATTTCTTATGTTTAATTTATATTTGGTTGTATTTTGTAGGATCATAAGAATGCCACGCGTCTTTTTAGACACCAATCTTCTTATGCAAAAATGAAAAAATGGCCGTTGGAAGGTGAATGTGCAAGAGTGAGAGACATTGTTGAAAAATCAAGTTTGTATGCCGCGGTTGAGAAATCCGTGATTGCGTATGACAAGGCTGCAGTATCATGTTTCTGTGAGAGGTATTATGGTGAAGTCGATACATTCTAATTCCCTTTTGGCGAGATGGCATTGATTCCCTAAGATGCAGAACAGATTCTAGGATTGCAGGTTGAAGGAAAATCTACGGGTGACAAGTTCAAGAAAAACCTAGAGTGGGATAAAATATATGCATTGACGAAGAAGTTATTTGGCTGGGATAAAGATACAACGTTTGGGATATTCGTCAAGGGAAAAAAGTACCCAAAGAGATAGTTTAAACTCTTAGAAGGATGTATGTTGGGTCACTTGAGAGAGACGGAGACAATCAATTACTATCTTATATGGAAGTTCGTGCGACGGCAGCCGCATACTTGTTATATGTCCTTGGTTCGGTTATATTTCCCGATAGCAAAGGAAATAGAGTAAGCGTAAACCTTCTTCAACTTTTGGACCCTTTGGAGGAAGTGAGTAGGTATTCGTGGGGGACTGCTATAATAGCACATTTGAACGCTGAGCTAGCAAAGGCATCCCGGGAACTAACTTCTCAAATGAACGAGAATTTGGCTTTACTTCAGGTAATTTGAGATATCAAATTTTTTCGCTGTTTATAACATTTGTTAGTTTTATTTAAAAAAAAATGTTTTCCTTTTCCCAGTGCTGTGTTTTAGGTGTGGATTTACGAGCATTTCCCTTCATTGATCAAAGACGATGAAGACGTCCAATTTGAGCTAACATGGGACAACACTAAACCAAGAGGAACCCGATACAGGTACATTAGGAGTCAGGATAATGAGGAAACATAGAAGTTTAAGTTTTTATCCATGCACCAAAAATCGGACAACATGACAGCCACAGAGGTAAACATTGATCCGTACAAGGAAGATAGAGTAGGAGGAATCCAAGATCTCGTATATTACCATGGCCCTCTGTTTTACCCTTATGGATATTCAATGTACAATCCGATTAGAGTAATGCGTCAGCTTGGGTATATTCAAGATTTACCCGATGAGGATTATGTACCACCGTTCAAATATAATTTAAAAAAATGCAAGGCAGACGGAAAGACGTTGGATGTTGTTTACGAACCTGAGCCTAAAACTGATCATTGGAATGATAGGCATTTGGGTACTAGTAAGTTAGACATCTCTTTTTTGGAGCATGTTAATGAAGGTCACGAGGTAACTGTAGATTACATGCCATGGTACGAAGGCTTCTCCCACGGTCGGGTGATAAAGATTGATCAGTCTACGAGTAGGAGGAGCAACAAAGCATCTTCCTCTGCTTCTACAGCCAACACTAGACCTGACTCTAGCATTCTTAAGCTTGTGGTAAGTACTTAATTTTTGAATTGTGTTAATTATTTTCATATAATTTTAATTATGTTAATTTTAATCGGTATTTGAATGCAAATAGAGGGAATGGGTGAAGATTTTTATGAAGTCATTTTGTTGCAAAGCCGACAAGGGAGAAGTGACAGAACCTGAGAAAAGTCGTATGTAGGCTGAGTGCTACCAACACATTGAAAATCCACAAGCAAAGAAAATGTTTGCTGATCTGGCAAAGTAATGTAAGAGGAGAAGGAGAACAACTAGCCAACTAAGAAAAGCACGTGCTAGTGGAGAAGAAGGTGGTTCTCCAAGGGGCAGTCCCAAATAGGGTCCTTCAAAGAAAAGTCGGACATCATCAAGTCAGGGAAGTCAGAGAGGTCGAGGAAGAGGTCGAGGTCAAGGTCGAGGTCGTGGTGGTGGTAGTGGGCGAGGATATGTTTTAAAGTTTGAATACATCTAAAACGTATGTATTTTGGTAATGTCGACTTGAACTTACGACTGTCTTAGATACAACTATTTTTTGTAGTTCGTATTATCGGTTTGGTTTGGTTTGGATGGTGGTATTTTTTTGTTAAAACTATTTTGTGTTATTTCACTACACCAAATTTCTGGATTAGTAACATACTTGAGCCGTTACTAAAACGGGTTGTAACGGCTAATGGCCGTTACAAAACTGGGCGTTACAGTTTTTTGTAACGGCTTTGTAGCCGTTACGAATTTGGTTGTAACGGCCGTTCGTAACGGCCTTGGCCTGTTACTACCCTGCCACGTAGTAACATGCCAGAGACGTTATGGAAAAATTCGTAATGTGGTTAGTCGTAACATCCCCGAGCCGTTACTTACGTGGCAATTTAGTAACAGCCGAGCCGTTATTATTAAGCGTGTTGAAACGGTTCATAGCCGTTTCTAATTTTTTCAAATAACAGCAAAAAATTACCGCCAGTCAACTTTGACCAGTCAAGCCTGATTGCGATTCATTCTCTCAGGAAATTCTCCTAATTCCTAATTCAACACCTGCATACATTCATCATCCACACTCAACACTTCAATCTATTCATATCACATTCATTCAACTCATATGAGATTTATATTACAAAAGAACTAAAATTTGTTTAAGGACCAAACTTTTTGAAATTTCACTAAGTACCCAACATTTTTTTCTTCTTCTAAGTATAAAAATTTCTAAGGAAATACATGGAAGGGTTCCAAACTTCTAAGGGAACACGAAAACTTACTAACTGCCTACAAAACAAAACTTGAATAACCGCAACTTACAAATCTTGAAGCTGCTTTGTTCTCCACCCTTGCAGCTAAGCTTTATATCCTTTGCATGCTTGCTTTTGTTGGAATCTTGGGTCAGTGAGAAAGAGAAGAATCCAGACCTGCATAGTTTAGAGTTGAATATATGAGGTCAGTTAAGTCAGCCAGCAGACAATATTTATCTACTTTCTTTTGAAAATACAAGTCCTAAAATTGTCATGAAGTTTTCAAAGGTGTGTATTGTACGCTGATTCAGTTAACCACTATCCCAGAGAAAATGGCATATTAATGATATTATGAACACCATGCAAACATAATCTTTTCTACAAAGTGCATACATTATTTAACATATCAAAATAGTTCACCTCGCAATATATAGTAGCCCAACCAAAGCTGCCAATTTCCATGTACTGATTCACCGCCTGACCAAAGCATGAAGTTGCATCTACAAAATCCGCCAAAAAAAAAAAATCAGAAATCCATAAGACTAAAAGCAAATGAAAATATGAATTTATTTTCATATTCAAATATCAAATAAAAAAATGCCATCTCAGGAATTTGGACCATTAAACTCGACTATTCAGTGACACAGAATCAAGGAACTCGCAATATAAATGTGAAAAAATATAACAAGTAAATACCAAAACATTGATCTGTGAGCTTACTCAGGGCGTTACTACATTAAAATCATTCTGATAACAAATCATAATATATCTATTGGGATCATGCACATTACACTAGTTACAGGGAAACGAAGAGAACCCTTTAATTTTGCACCATAAACATCTAGGTAGCCAACTCAAAATGTTTTCATGTGACTGCATTCCCAAATATGCAATCATTAAAGTGTATATATATCTGTTACCCTAGTTTTGGTTTACACAAGACAATGCCCCTTATGATGGAAACTCCCATGGGGGAACTCCCAATTTCAAGACTATAAAAGTAAAAATTCAGTCACTGAATCGAAAATTAAGCATCCAAATTCTAGCCAGAAAACAACTAAGAATGCAAACATTAAAGTATATATCGTGACAATAACTTACAATAACTCATCCCTCGTCCCTCGATCCTTATATCCTTTTGCTCAAACAACCAGATTTGAATCTTAGGTTTCTACAAACACAAACAGAAACAAAACATTAGGAAGACACTGAAAAACAAAAATCTACCAATTGCATACAAAGTCAGTTCTCAGGACCACCTACAATTGCAGACTTAGTGAGTTACTTTGAAAGTGCACGCCTTGAGAGCATCATCCAACCGCTGCAGTTCACTTCCCACCCGCGCAATACCTTGCAAGTATAAACTGAGTGTCAAATCCACAAATTTAAGCTTAATAATACAAGAATAACCTAGTGAAGTACTTACCAGGGATTGATATTTCCCCGGATGGCTACTACTACTTCAACTGACCTTGTCTGAATTCCCTATGCATTCACATATAACATAACAACAACCAGGTACATATATATACACAAAAAATCATGAACTGAAAGAAAATATCCATTCATAAGCCGCTTTGTGTTCACATATATACCAAAAAG
Organism: Papaver bracteatum; assembly: GCA_023529315.1. Classification (NCBI taxonomy): domain Eukaryota; kingdom Viridiplantae; phylum Streptophyta; class Magnoliopsida; order Ranunculales; family Papaveraceae; genus Papaver; species Papaver bracteatum. The sequence continues at coordinate 112,801 of JAJJWX010003814.1, read as the reverse complement.
TTACATTTGGCCAAAAAAGTTGCTTCAGGTAAAGCTATTCTTATGCACAACTGCATAAAAGTATCCATATCAGTCACCACACACAAAAGTGTGAACCGCCAAAAGAGATCAAAATGGATCCTAAATACTTTTTATGCACATCTGCATAAGAGTATGTGCATCAGTCAACATACACACAAAAGTGTGAACTACCAAAAAAATCAGGAAAAAAACCTAAATACTTTTTATGCACAACTGCACAAGAGTATGCGCATCAGTCAGCATACGTACAAAAGTTTGAACTGCACAAGTATAACAAAAAGATCTGTGTAAGTCAAGGCAGATATTACGTGATGCTCAAAAAAGATGAGATCTATTAGCTCAAAAGTAAGAGATAGCGAGTCTTTGTTTGAGAGGCACATCTTTGGATGAAGCACATATCCTCCAATTCCAACTTCTCTGAAGGTTGCTGCATACTTGTTAGCTTTCGCAGTGATTTCATCTGGCATGATAATATCATCGATACATACCTTGGAAAGATGTATAGGTATTGGATCTCCGTGAAACTTATCTGATAAAGCACTAGTACAGAGCTCACCAGTTGTAATTACTTCATTCTCGAAGTTCAGTAGTGAACAAAGTGGTCCACCGGGTGCTCTTGATGAAGCTGGTGATGCATTATTCCCAGCAGGTGCTCTTGATGAAGCTGGTGATGTAGTATTCTCAGCAGGTGCTCTTGATGAAGCTGGTGATGCATTATTCCTAGGAGGTGAACTTGTCGCAGCATGTGAACCTGTTTGAGGTGAAGCGTAAACACCGCATGGAGGATGTGAGGCTACATCTCTTGAGATGCTTTGAAACGTTCGAGCCAACTGACATGGAAGTGCAGATTTAATTTCATCCACTACGTGACACAATTTCACAAAGCCATCAATCAGAACACCCACCTTGCCACCTATTTCTTCCACCATCACACCAACACCACCATCCTTCGCCTTCAGTTCATTTACCTTGTGACGAGCTGGAGCAGAAAGATTGACTTGCATACGAGATATAGGACCAACCGAACGAACCCGTCCTCTAGAATCCCGCCCAAAAGCTTTAGTCATTGCACAAGATTCTTCTACTGGTAGACCTGCATCCTATTTTTCTTTGATCTCATCTTGGGATTTCTTGAGCTTCTCCTGCGGTGTTGAGCATAACAACCGACTAAATTCTAATATCTTAACTACCTAGTACATAGTGTTAAAAGAGTTGAAATAAATGTAAAAGTAAACTGACTCACAGCGAATGGCACCGCGCTAGGTAAAATAGAACCACCTTCTTAGGTATGAGCTCTAACCCACACATCCTCAGGAGTGATCACTGCATCAGGATTTGCGGCCTCCTAATTTAGAAATATAATGTGAATCATATAGTTGTCCATAAGAGGTTGAGGTAAGTTGTGAATATACTCGAGTTACAGGTAAGTAGTGAATATAACAAAGTTTGAGGAAGTTGCGAATATACGTACCAGTTCAGCTCTCACCAAAGCATGAGTTTTGCGACCAGTACAATGTGTGTACTCTAATTGTTCTCTTTTCCTCTTATGGTCAATTCTACTAAACTTTGCCTTTTCTTCTCTTTCATTTTCGCAAAATTTAATCCAATCCTCTGATTTGACACTTGGTGGAACATTTAAAATCCTTTCTTCATGAGTAGGGATCAAATCATAGTATGCACAGCGTAACTCAGACTTGAATCTCCTCCATGGACCAGCACCGGCCTTCAGAATATTTTCCTTTGATGTCTCGTGTACATCAAATTCCTCCTGGAAAGACAGAACAAATTAATGCCTTGCTGATTTGCAACAATGATAAAAGAAGTTAAATGACGAGTGAACAAAAATCATGTCTCGGGTAAGTATTGTACCTTAAGGGTTTTCCAAATATCCTCCTTATACTTTGGAGCCACAACATCCCAGCTTTTGTATGAAATAGGCACATGTGTACGAGCCAAGGCGCCTCTCCGGTGACCTAATGTTGTTGCGTTCCTGGAAATTGGTTTTCCATATTCATTGACCTCTACTGCTGCCATACCCTGTGAAATTCAAACATCAAAATAGGGAAAACCTAACATAGCTAAAATAGAGCATCCATGTTAACATAATAAACCAATTCAAAATGTCCAACCATAGTGCTCGGCCTTAAAATAAGTGATCAAACAAATAAAACCAAACAATTCACGAAAAGGTAGCGGTCATGGTATATATTGACGGGTAAGGTAAAACAAATTGCAACTATTTCAGTTCAAACTATAATATCAGTAATGAGTAGCTTTTTCAAATTCTCATTGTCAGTAAGAACTGACTGAAAAGATGGAGGAACTTCAAATTTATCTACTGAAGACGTTAACCGCTGTCATGAGTGCAACACCACAGACCATCCCTCTTCAGTAAGATCCTTCGAGTAGAACACTTGAGTAGATTCAGATGCAAGGATAAACGGCTCATCCACCACTGTATTTTTGCTTCTCATTTTCGACAAGTTAACCTTTACAACCTTTGAAAATGCATCAACTTTGCAAGCATTCTTATCTCCAACACTAACCCAATCACAATAAAAACAGTTTCTTCAAAGTCAAGATAGTTCAAAGTTGATGATCTCTTTAATTACGCCATAATATGTTATTTCTGCTTCCTCGGTCGACTTCGCTTGAAGCCTTGTAACAACTTTCATTGACACACCACAGTTTTGTGATACATTCTTCACCCCATAACTGAGTTTGCTAAAAGTAAACCCATTGACTTGGTATTTCTTATATGATTGTGCCTTGAATAGTGGTCCTTGCACGAGTCTCCAAAATATTGAATCAGTTTCTTTGGCCTTTAACAACTGTAATAGAGCATGGCAGGGTCAGTATCACAACCAAAACCATAAAAAGTTGTACTCAAACCACTACTGAAAGCTTTACAGTATCATCTCACCTCATCGCGCAACCATAGATGAAAACTCTTTAAGTTTTGACCGTTAGACCTGACACCGTTAACATAAACATTATACTTCCTATAGACAAATACCAATTCAAAGACTATCAGATGAAGCAAACATAATAAACCAATTAAAAATGGAAAACCATAGTGCTCGGCCTTAAAAGAATTGGTCTATAAATGAGTTTTGGCCTAGGTTGAACAACTACATTTTGCAGTTTTATTAGAAAAATAAATAAATATCCAATGTCATCCAGTGCTTATCCTTTTAAGAAAAATATCTTGCATTTGAAAGACTGATTAAAGTTTGAACAACTACATACAACTATATATTGATAACATAACGACTAGTGAATGGAGACAGTTTCACAGTCATCATCCAAAAAAGTATTGAGTGGTACTGAGGAAGACTAAACAAAATTCAGAATTGAATGACACAAAAGAGAGTTAAGTAAAAGTTACCTTTTCCAGTAATCTATTCCAACATACTTAGAGAGGATCCAGTTGCGATATTGTTCAAATTGTGCTTGAGTAAGAGTAATCGGGGTTATAGTACTTAGAGGCATCTCATCGGCATCATCACAGTCATCATCCAAAAAAGCCTGCCGAGTATGTTTATGAGTACCATCACCATCATCTGATATGTCCTCCATAAGGTATAATCTAGCTTCTCGCAATGCATATCCTCTTGCAATGCACCCCTCAATGTACCTTTTATTGCGCACCAATCCTTTAAATCCTTTCATTAACCTACACAGAAAAGTTAATAGATCAGCAATGAAGATTAATAGTTCAGTAATACCATTTCTCAACTTAAAAATTAAACAAGAACATAAAGGGTTGTATTTACCTCTCAAAGGGGTACATCCATCTAAATCTCACTGGACCACAGATTAAAGCTTCATCAGCCAGATGAATCATCAGGTGGATACTAATAACAAAAAAATATGGTGGAAAATATTTTTCCATAACACACATTGCTTCCACCAGACTAGCTTTTGCTTGTACAAGTTCATCTCTGTTGATAACCTTTGCGCACAAAATGTTGAAAAATATACTAATACGGAGAAGAGAAACTCGCAGATCTTTAGGTAACGAAGTTGCAGTATGAACTAGCAATGGAAACAGAGATTGCATCATCACATGGTAGTCGTGAGACTTGAAATTCTTCAACTCCGGTGGACTAATGCTCACGCAGTTGCGAAGATTAGAACAGAAGCTAGAAGGCACCCTTATATTCTTCAGGACTGTACAAAAAGATACTTTTTCCTCTTTTGTTAAGGCAAAAGATCCACATTCCATTGTTGTCTTACCAGTTGCACTATCCTCTTTCAACCATAACCGCTTCTTAATACCCATAGCTTCCATATCTTTACGTGTATTTACACCATCTTTTGACTTACTGTTACCCATGAGAGTGTTAACGATATGCTCAATTATGTTCTTCTCTGTATGCATAACATCTGTACAATGACGGACTGTGTTCGACCCCCAATTCGTCAAATCATGAAGAATGGACCTTCGAGAAAATAGCGAGTTGTCAGAAACATCTTCATCGGCACCCTGTTGCAAACTATCCCCTTTGGCCCCTCTTTTACGTTTCTTTGTTGCTTGTTTACCCTTACCATGTTTGCTTTTCATATCCTTCACCATTTCTTGAACTTGCAATCATGTTAGTGGCCATGGAGCTTTACCATGTTCTACCCCTCCACTGAAGTTTGTCTTGTCATCTCTGTACTTGTGTTTGGATGGAAGCCATCTTCGATGTCCCATATAACATATTTTCTTACTATAGGGCAGCCACTCAGAAACTGTTTCTTCACCACAGGTAGGACACGCATAATATCCATGAGTCACACATCCAGACAGAGTCCCTAATGCTGGAAAATCATGAATGGCCCATAACAACCTTGCCTTCAACAGAAATTCAGTATTTGTGAAGTCATAATGTCTTAACACCATCATTCCATAACTCTTTCAACTCCTCTATCAATGGATGTAAGTACACGTCAATATCTTTACCTGGTGCTCTCGGGCCTGATATCAATAAACATAACATGGAGAATTCGCGCTTCATACACATCGAAGGTGGAAGGTTGTACGGACACAGAATCACCGGCCAACAGTTGTAATTGAGACCAAAACATCCATTTGGGTTGAAGCCATCAGTTGCTATCCCAAGAGTAACATTCTGTGCTTCCTTAGCAAATTCTGGACAAAATTTATCCGCACACCTCCAAGCTGTAGAATCAACCGGATGACGCATTATATTCACATCCTTCTGTGCTCTAGAATGCCAAAGCATCGCCTCTGCTATCCATGGTATGCTGTAAAGTCTTTTCAGCCTTGCAATTATTGGAAAATGCCTTAACATCTTCTGCGCAACTTGTGTAAGTTTTCTCTCATCATTAAAAACTCTTACATACCGAGGTTCTTGACATATTGGACACTTCACCAATGAACTATTCTCCTTCCAATAAAGTACACAGTCATTTACACAAGCATCATAAGTTACATAATCCATCCCAAGCTCTTTAATAATCTTCTTGATATCTGGAAACTTGGATGGCGGTATTACCTTCGAGAAGAAACTCTTTCATAAATCCTAACATTGCGGTAACACCACTATCTGAAATTCCATACTGAGTCTTTATGTTGTTCACCATAATCGCAGTGTACATTGTCTTGAAATGCCTTTAGGGCATGAAGGATACAATGGTTCTCTAGCCCTGCTTCACCACTGATTTTTTTTCTCGATAACACCTACTGGTTCCAACATTCTCATCAACACCGCTTCGCATTCTCATCCATCCCTGCCCTAATATTTTCATCCACATCTGCATGTAATACTCTCATCCAAACCTGCTGTAACATCATTATTGGCTACATATTGAGTTGTAGTGTTACGTCTTTGCTTCGAACTTTCCCCATGATAGCACCATGTTATGTACACCTCTTGCACACCATATTTCAGCAAATGAAATGAGATCTCACCCAGTGTAAGTAAGCCTTTAGAATTCATACAACGTCGACAGGGGCATGAAAACAAAGTACTCCCACCACCATTAATCCTGGCAAACTCTATGAATGACTTCACACCTTGTCTGTATTCTATAGACTTACAGGGACACTTCATCCATTTCTTGTCCACATAATTTGACATATTACCCTTCAAAATAGATATTTTACACTATCAAACAAAAATCACTTAGTCCTAGTGGTACAGGGTTGCCGAAGCCCTGCAAGTTAGTGACAGAAACATCCACTCAAAGAAGAGAGAATGAGCTACAAGTAGCTTTTGTAAATCGCCACTAGGACTGTTACCATCATGCTCACATAGTACATAAAACCAGACTTATTTATACACAACTTAACATACAGACTATTATAATCATGCTAAGACCAACTTCTATTATAATCAACCAAATAAAATAACTTAGTCCAAGTGGTACAGGGTTGCCAAAGCCCTGCAATTTAGCGACAGAAACATCCCCTCAAAGAAGAGAGAATGAGCTACAAGTAGCTTTTGTAAATCGCCACTAGGACTGTTACCATCATGCTCACAGAGTACATAAAACCAGACTTATTTATACACAACTTAACATACAGACTATTATAATCATGCTAAGACCAACTTCTATTATAATCAACCAAATAAAATAACTTAGTCCAAGTGGTACAGGGTTGCTGAAGCCCTGCAAGTTAACGACAGAAACATCCCCTCAAAGAAGACAGAATGAGCTACAAGTAGCTTTTGCGAATAACCACTAGGACTGTTATCATGTTGCTTACTGAGAATCAGTCAATATCAAAACAAAACTTCCTAACTTAGGTCATCTAAACTTGAAATACTACCTTAACATGAAACTAAAGTTCAATCCATTCATAATAGTAAAACAGAGCAAATTAAAGAATATAATCAGCATGTTTCCTAGTTGCGGCAACTCAAACAAAACTACAATAAGAAATATAAGTCATCTAAGCCCATACAAACTGGAATTTAGGTGCTCAAAAAAGAAGGATTTCTAAATGAGCTGGTGCACTCGTTATCCTATGAGCGAAGCAATTGCTTTGTTCTTAAGCAATTGACTTACTCATATGATAAAGAGTGCTCCATATCTCATCAAACCTTCAAAGAATATACAAGACTTTAGCAGTGAATATTACAATTCAATGGGGACATTCATCATGTACCTTTATCACCAAAGACTCGCCTACTCAACTTAGTATGCTTCTAAGGCAAAAAAAATACAACATGTCTAACATCAGTATGCATCTTTACACCCTAAGCACAACACAAAATGAAGTGAAGCTAATGATGTCAATCAGCACTAACTGCTTATAAACTAGAACTTATTGAAATTAGCTTAGCTTACAAACTAGAAATTAGGTTACAGAGTATAAAGAAAAAAAAAATCTTAGAAATTAACATAAAACCATAAAATCAGTTCAATATTTCAAACTTATACCTTCTAAGTCTTCAAAATTCTTCAATCTTCAAGTCTTCAAAATTCTTCAAACCCTAACAGTAAATTAGAAAGAAAAATCGAATTAGATTTATATGAAGAACATTAACAAAAAATAACTCATATCAAAAAAATCGTTTTAGATTCACGGATTAAAAAATGGAAAAACTAAAACTAAAAATGAAATAAAGCACTAAACAACAGATCGATTAAAAAAAATAAAACCCTAAAAATCGAAAAACTTATAATGATTAACACTTACACAGATCGATGATAGAAAGGTATTGAAAAGATTAAACAAATTTGTGTGATGTTTCTCGGCTAATACGATCAATGATTCAAAGGTATCTAAACCCTAGTTTCATCGCCTGAAGACGCAGAGAAAGAAGAGATAAAAAAGTTCGATGAAAAGTGAAATCAATTTCACTTCACTGCTACCTTATCCGCACACTCGTGGGAGGAAATATCCTCACGCATAACTAATCATGGGTGGGAATATAGTGTTAGTCGTGTGAGTCGCACACGCACAAATTCAAGGTGTGACGAACCCAGTGTGACCAAGCGTGTGAGTGGCACGCCTATACAAAATTAGTAACGGACTTAAAAATTTAGTAACGGCTTCGTCATGTTACGAATTCTTAAAAATTTAGTAACGGTTCCGGCTTGTTACGAAAATTTTGTAACGCCATTTTGTAACGGGAAATTTGTAACGGCTCCATAGCCGTTACGAATTCCTGTTACTAATCTTGGAATTTGGTGTAGTGTTTTTCTTTCCTAAAAATTTAGCATGATGTTTAGAAGTTGGTGTGCTTATATTATTGTTAAAATGATGGGGACCATGACATTGGAGAGCTGGATAATATGTTAAATTGTTGTTATAGGCGTCAACAATTCTTTTACAGATCAACGACTCTGATCTTCTCAAAGTAAAATGAGTTAGAGTCGTCAACGCATTTTTTGCAAAAGAACGACTCCATTCCTCTCATGTATGAGTCATCAACAAAGTTTTTGCAGAACAACGACTCAGATGTAGAAGGCCAAACCACCTCTCTGTTTGATTTAATTAAAGGGGCTTGACTTAGAACTCCTATGTCTAAAATTAAGGCTCGTCAATGAAAAAATTAAGGGTCGTCAACGAAAATGGACATTGATTTCATTAAGTAAATACCATTACATCAAAGTTGCATTGCATACGAGTCAGAATAATTTTTATACATCATAGTGTTCTTCGATGAATTTGAATGACAATGGAGGGTTAGTATGGGTAATCTAGAATATGACTCATCAAGTGTTTGTCTATAAACCTCCCTGCACTTCGGTACAACGTCGTATATTTTTTGTGATGAATGAACTTAGTTTCCCTATTACGAATTCTCCATAGCCCATTAAAACGTTCCATCTTAAATTACAAGAATTCTTAAATATTAGTATGCCAACTATTAACGATGCCATAAGTATAAATATTATCGGATCACTCACTTTTTCTCTAAGAGGAGCTTGTGGATGATGTTGGTGCACCATATTTCTAACTTTAACATACTCTCGCATTGCACTTTTTGTGTAGTTGAATCGAAATGCCAAGTATCTCCATTTGCGGTTATTGGGATTCCCGGTATGCCCGTAAAATAACTCTTTCACTCTCTTATAAAACATTGAATAGATTTCATTCGGACGTTCACGAAACGTATTAGCAAACAATTTAACAAGACATAAATTTTCATACGCTTCCCATTCCGCCATTGCCATTAAAAGTTTACGTACTTTGGTAGAAAATGGATGGTTTTTGGAAATTTTCTCAAGAGAAGAGGGTGGTATTATGTAGAATAAAATTACAATAGTCGGTTTTTTTGAAATCCACAGTGGGGTCGTTAGGATATTAATAAACAAACAGATGACTTCATGCAATGTTTGGGTCGTCATTATACTACCTATAGATTAACGACTCTTACTTAATATAAATAAAAACTCAATTTCATTGAAACTTGGAAATAGTAGCATAGGAATAAATTCCAGTAAATTCTTATGCTACATTACAGTTCATTTAAATAAATTCTTTTCAACATATTACATGTTATTCCTTTTCCTGGTGCGAGACTGAACTACCATTTCGGCTTCGATGTGATAAAACTGCTCTCCTCTCTATTTGGTATATGCATCCTGGGACGCACGCCTATTCCCTTTGTCCCTCGCGAGAAACTCGTTGTACTTGGTGCACAATTTCAAAACGTGAATTGTCCTATCACGAATGTGGGAAATCATATCGTAGTTTATAGTTGTAATTAACAAAAGGACTCTAACCAACTTATCTCCAAAATATACTCTCATGTTGATGTTCTTCGGGAAGATCTTTGACGATGTAATAATTTTTAACCCATTCGGTCTCTTCCTCTACTTGCTTGAATACTTCACGGAGATGGGCTTTTTTTCGGCTCGTTTTTTGGCCTCCCGCATCTCTTCTTCTTCCTTCGTATGATATGGCGTGAAACTGTATGATTTTTTAGTAGGTCACATGCTTCTTATGCGTATATCTTCTTTCATTGACAATATTGATTCGGTTGGTTGCTTGCATCTTCTAAGTATGCTTTCAATTGAATTGGTAGTTGATAACGAACTTGCCATTAAATAAATTATTTACTTTGATTGTTTTAAGTTTTATTTGCTAGTCAATGATTCAATCTTTATATAGAAAATATTCCAACTGCTATTTTTTTGGGAAATAGTATCTCCTGAAAAAGACGTTGTAGGTATATGTACGGAGTCGTTAAGTATTAATATTGAAAACTAACGACCCAAAATGTAAAGTAAACCTCTAGGAGACCAAAACATTTTGAGTCGTTAATTTTTATGAATTCAACGATGACGACCAAAATGGTCTACAAGAGTCGTTGGTTTTTTAATAGAGTTGTTAACGACTTCAAATATATATCCCTAGAGTCGTTTGTTTATTAATGGACTACATGAGTCGTTACTTTATTAATATAGTTGTTAACGACCTAAAATGGTTGGAGTCGTTTCTTTATTAATAGCACATCAACGACCAATAAGTTCCAAAACATCTAGGAGGCCATCAAAAATGGACTACTAGAGTCGATAGTTTATTATAAGACATATTAACGACCTCAAATATGTATATACTTAAAGCCATTTGTCTAAGAATAACCCAATAACGACCCTTAAGTTCCCTAAACCTACATGGGATCATCAAAATGGACTATTGAAGTCGTTAATTTTTATGAATACTTAATTAACGACTCTCCTTGATAAGGTAAGAGTCGTCAGGTTAAATTGTTAAAATGTAACCGACCCTATTTCAAAAAAAAAATTTATAATGATAAGTTGATAACACAAGATAAAACACATTGTATTAGTTAAGGATTCGTGATAATACAAACATCCAAGTTGTAGATACAACCATCTTCAAAAGCATGCCTCCAAATAGAAAGCTCAAAAAAAAAAAAACTTGAAAAGGCAATGGTACCCAAATATACCTCAAGCTAAGTCCTTTTCCTTCCTATAAGTCCTTTCTCCGAAAGTGATTGTTTATAGACTGAGTCGAGACAATGCAACTAATCGGTTCACACTTCATGTGATCGTCTATGGATACGAGATCGAGACAATACAACAACGAAGTATGTTTACTTGATACAAAGGTTCAGACTTAACCAAACTCAATAGGATTTACGTATCAAGTAAATAGGAATTAAAGTTTGTGCAGTTTACTTTAATTATAATAAAGTAATTATAATGTGGAAATATAAAGTAAATGACACATCAAGATTTTGTTAACGAGGAAACCGCAAATACAGAAAAACCCCGGGACCTAGCTAGTCCAGAATTGAATACTCTCAGGATTAAGACGCTATACAAAATAAACCAACTTCGTATAGTTGAGACCAAGCAACTAAACATATAGTTCACCTAGTTCCATCTGTATTCCCACGCCTCCAACCTGTAAATAAGTCACGTACTTGGACCAATTCCTTTGGTTCATATTCCAAAAAGTAAAGGAACAACAAATATGTTTGGTATCAACTCTCTTCAACCAAGTAATATGAGTTGCGCAAAGGCTCTTCTGTTTATCTTAACATAAACTCCTTCACCAGGTTCCAAGATCTATCTTATGTACAATCACCCAAAGGCAATCATTAAGATTTTGCTATGAATACATCTAATCCCAAGGAAATGTATTGATGCCGATCTTCTCAACTATTCTATCAAAATACCCAAAGGATAAATCGATTATAGTTGGATCCTATGTTACCCAAACAAGTATTTTGCACACCAAAGATTATAAAACCAAGTCAGAAATCTTCTATCTCTTCTTTGTCTTCAAATCTTCTTAGATCTTTAATAAACACCTGCACACAACTTGTAGTTGCAGGATTTCCCATAACACACCCCTTGTAATATCTTGATAATAATCTCTTGATCTAAACTAATTTGATGTTAAAAGTATGATTAAGATTCTAAAAATTGAAAATAGACACATGGATTTTTTTGATCAATGGTTTGATCAATTTTTTTTCCAAAATTCCGATCTAAACAATCCATGATTCTTCCTTTTTAAACTAGTTGATTATTTAAATTTACATTTGAGTTACATTGATAATCTCCATTAATGGAGTTCTAAATCTAGTTTCTTCAATCTATCAAATAGAAGAAGATGATAAAGAAAATTGATAATTTCTCTCTTAAGATTCTAAAAAAAATCTCTTAATTTTTACATGGTTCGAAAATATTTCTTCTCTTTGTTTAAAATTTTCTCCCTCTAAATCTAAAGACTCTCCCAAAAATCTCTCAAAAATACATCATCCTTTTTTCTCCCTCCTAAAGGATCTAGTGGATCTCTATTTATAGGAAATTACATAATGGGTGACAGCTAAATTTTCCCCTTAATTCGGATCTATTCTGCGATCTCATCGCCATAACTTTAATCTTTATTATCGCCAGCTTTGTAATCATCGCGAGACAAACACGCTCTTCTTATGCTTATTCAATCGTCAGTTACTATATCATTCTTCTGAGACACTTGCCAAATGTTGTTGAAGAATCTCACGATGATCTCGCAGAAATGTCGTTAATACTATGGGAATATTTGGTTTACTCGCAGAAGTGTTGTTTTCCTTGCAAGAATATCGTTGTGGCGATATTCTGGTCCTACATGTTGCCTCTTTTTTCTTGAATATTGCTTGAAAAGTAATCTTTAAGAAAAAATCTGTTGTTGTAGTAGTCTTTGATTTTTGTTGATGAAGGAACGAGCGAAAGAATACTAGACTTGAAAAGTACGTACTTGCCTCTATTCTTTTGTGAAGTTCCTTATCTTTGCTAAGTAAATAAGAAGTATTAACTCTTGAAGTACGCAAAGTATTAAGTATTCTTGAAGAAATATAAGAAGTACTCAGTCCTCAAAATATAAGAAGTATCCGTCCTTGAATGAAAGTTATAAGTATTGCCTATGTTCATGCGAAATTATTACTTCATTTCTGGTGAAAATTCTTGTCCATTTTGGAAATGATTCTTGCCGAGAAGATAAAGAACATAAAATCTCTTCTTGGTAATCCATAGTTGCCTCTGTTCTTTATCTATGAAGGAAGAATCCTTGAGAAAATGTTAAATGAACGAATTGCCTCTGCCTCTTTCAATAAAATAATCATATTCTGCGAAGTAATCAAATTTTCTGCGAAATTCTGGAATAATTTGCGAAATGCTGAATGAGTTTGCGAGTTTCTGAATGTTTATGCGAGATTCCGAAATAGTGACTGAATAGTGCTGCGATGAATAGTTCTGCGATGAATAGTGCTGCAATGAATAGTTCTGAATAATACTTCTGAGAAATTTTGAATAGTATTTCTGAGAGATTCTAAATAGTACTTGCTATCTTTCTTGCGATGAACAAATCTTTCTTGCATTCTTAAAGGAAAATAGTTAAGTTTGAGATTATTCTATTGGTCTTATTTTGCCTTCCTAGTTAAAGGTCTTATTTTGCCAATTTTTTCTTTTTGCGGAAAAATCGCAGGACGTCTTTACATTTACATGTATTGACCCATTGATCTTGCCTTATCCATTTTTCTTTGAATTTTCTGCGACAATATGACAGGTCTAAATTCCCTTGCGAGAATAAAGTCCCATGACATTGTCGTCTTGCGATGAAATCGCAGGACGTATTTACATTTTCATGTAAAAACCCATTGATCTCATCTAAACATTTCTCTCTCGGCTTGTTGCCTCTGTATAATTTACGTCACGCGACAATATGACAGGCCTAAATGTTCTTGCGATCATAAAGCCCCATGACATTGCCGTCTTAAGACACTTATCATCTCCCTAATGGAGGGTGCCGCCCTTATCTTCCCCCTGGTTGCCCCTTCAAGGAGGGCACATCGGACATACAATACTAGCTCCTCCCATCCATATTTACCAACAACTAGCTATTTTCGTAGCCTCTTGTCCTTTATGCCTATATAGCTTATAGTTACAAGACTGCACCCTAAGTGGGGTTTTTTTCAGGCCAAGTGCATCATAGCCAAGACTTACCAAGAATGGCAAGGAAGTTTCGTACGCCCTTGGCAACCTTGGCTCAACCGTGTACCTCGGCGCCTTGGTCATACTTTGCACTTCTTGGAAGAGATTCTCGGTCGTCCAACCAGGGTATAACCATATATAGTTGGAAATCCAAGATCTCTCTCCCGGATAGGTTTTCTTTAACCCCAACATCTGCATGACTCGGGATCCAGCAGCGGTATAACCTTACCCCTGAATCATGTCAAGAGATACCCCCTCATATGACGCACTATTAGGTCTTACATTTGCCTCTTACGAAATTTTATTCGCGAACTAGGGTGCACGCCATAAAGGTTCGTCCCATTCTTATGTCTCTTCGAAATTTTATTCGCATTTCTCGCGATATTTTCGCGTTTCTTCATTCTTTCATTTCTGTAAATTCTTTATATAATCTTGAAGAATCTCGCGATTACACTCGCAACTCTGAAAAAATTTGTTTTGCTCATTTCTGTGAGTTCTTCTTTCATTCTCATAACATCATATTTGAATTAGGTATTCTTTAAAAAAAAAATTGAAATCTTAGAAATCTTTGCGATTGTAAAAATCTTTTTTCTGTAAAAGAACTATTCTAGAGGAATCTTATTTGAAATCTTGCGATGGTTATCGCGTTGTTGAATCAAAAAATCTTTTTCTGTAAAAGAAATATTCTAAAGAAATCTTTGAAATTTTTTAAATTTTTGCAGAAATATTCTAGAGAAATCTTATTTCTCCTTCTGTAATCTTTGAATTTTTTTTTTGAAATTTTTGAAATTTTTGCGATGATTTCATCTTTTATAATCTTTTGAAACATTTAAAATCTTGCGAATGTATCGCTCTTTGTTAATCAAATCAAATTTTTTTGAAATGTTTTGAAATTTTAGAATTTTAGAAATCTTCTTTGAAATCTTGCGATTGTATCACTTTTTGTAAAATAAATCAAAATATTTCATTTTTTGTAAGTAAAATGTTCAAGGAAGTGGTACTTAGCTTTTGTGTGAGGTCATGTTGCTGCCGTCTCTCGCGAAGTATTTGGTTTGCTTGCAAAATTGGCATCCTTGAAATGAATAAATCTCGCAAATAGAATTGTAATTATCACAGCAACAAAAAGAAGTATCTGGGAGAAATGAGACTTGAACCCTTGATCTGCCTCTTGCATATGCCCGCACCATACCAATTGTTCTAACCCTCTCTTGCGAAATTAACTTGCGAAATTCTCGTCAACTTTCTTCATTCTTTGTGAGATAATCATCAACTCTTTTCTTTGCCTTAAAAAAAAATCTTTGCGAGGAGGGAGATTCGAACCCTAGTCTTCTAGTTTGCATACTCCTTCTCTAACCGTTTGGGCTACTTGTTGCTTGCGAAAGAAATTCCTAGTTCTGATATATTACTCTATTTCTTCGCTCCTTGAAGTTCAAAAATGAGTAAAAGAAAAAGGATGCTTGGCGAGGGACTCAAACCTGCGATAGTGAACTTCTTAACTTCGTTATTGACCATTTGTGCTAGCTTCTGTTTGCGATAGAAAGTTATACTATCGCCATCTTACTATTATTATCCTCTCGCCAGGTAACTTTAGAAAAGTCGTGAAAAAATATTGCTACGGCGAGACTCGATCCCACGATCTGCTGCTTGCATTCAAGCCTCTCAACCAATTGTGCTAGTTCTCTTACTTGCGAGATTTTTCTGCGAAATAATCAACGGTTGACTGGCGAGCTTGACATAACAAAAATAAACTGTGCTGCCTCTTGCTTGCGAAATAATGAAACAATGCTGCGATATTATTTATATTCTCGCCCTCTGTAAAAACAAGAAAATTATGCTCGCAGGAAAATTCGAACCTGTGACCACAAACTCACATACTGTTCTCTGGACCAACTGTTCAAGAACCTCTCTGCGAAGTTAATCGCAGAACTTTTTTCCTTATGCTTTTATTCGCCAATGAAAATGAAAAGAAAATGAAAAATATGTGTCTTTGCGAGATTTGAACTCGTGACCTTTTTGTTGCTCTCGCAGCCTTGAACCATCTGTTCTAGTATTTCTTTGCGATATCTTCTCATAAAACTTATTACTTGTTCTTTTATTTGTCCTTGGTATTTCATCAAAAATATGCGAAAATATCGCAGTTAAGAAGAATCGATCCCGCGACCTTAAACTTGTACGCTTCTGGTTTGACCAACTGTACTGTCTTCAACTTGTGAAAGAGTGGCGAGATTCTCATGACTTATTCCTTTTAGTTGTCCTTTGTATAAGCTTTCTCTTTGTCCATTTCTATTTTATTTTCTAGCCATGCAATTTTATCTTTCTTTCTTGCGAGAGTTCATTCCCTGCGAGCAATCACCATGAGTAATGCAAGTTTTATATCAACTTCATAAAATTGAAAACAAGGTTAATCATCAATTTTATTTTATTCTTAAAATAACATAACCTAAAAAGAACGAAATTTTTTGACGATCTGAAATTCGAGAAATTCGCACAATCTAAAAAAATTGAAATTTGCATGGCCAAAAAAATTCATACGTTTTCTGTAATTTTTTTTTTTTTGTTTTTTAAAACGATCACATAGGTTTGTAAAACTAAATTTGTATGATGCAAATCTTTGAACAGAACTCGTTTTGATGTAAGATTACAATTGAGAATCAATTTTCTATGAAAAACTAAGCTTATTTCTGACGATTGTTTCGTGAAGAGCAAAACTTAATAATCAAATTAATTTTTTCCAAAATTCCGGATATAAACAATCAAGCATAAAACAAGATAGAATAGTAAGGGATTTGTCCTTTTTAAACTTATAGTTGATGTAGACTCTGTTGATGTAGAAATTCATCCTTTTGACGTAGCTTTGCATCTTCGTCTTTTTCTTTAACTTTCTTTAGATTTGCATCTTCTCCACTGTGTTGTTGGTGTTTGCTTGAAGACACAATTTCTCCATTGAAATTTCCACTTTTTCTCTCAAAACTTTTAGATCCCACGAATTCTAACTCTCTTGGTAGCTAATTTCTTAGAATCTTCTTCAATCTATCAAATAGCAGGTCCCTGTTTCTAGCGCCAAAATGTAGTTGCAGGATTTCCCACAACACACCCCTTGTAATATATTGATAATAATCTCTTGATCTAAACTAATTTGATGTTAAAAGTATGATTAAGATTCTAAAAATTTAAAATAGACACATTAATTTTTACATGGTTCGATCAATTTGATCTACATCCATGATTCTTCACTATGATTGTTTAAATTTACATTTGATTTACATTGATAATCTCCATTAATGGAGTTCTAAATCTAGTTTTGGGGAAGAAGATGATAAAGAAAAATACATTTTCTCTCTCTAAAAATCTCTCTGCAAAATATTTCTCTCTTTCCTAAAATTTTCTCCCTCCTAAAGACTCTCCCAACTCTCAAAAATACATCATCCTTTTCTGGATCTAGTGGATCTCTATTTATAGGAAATTACATAATGGGTGACAGCTAAATTTTCCCCTTAATTCGTATCTATTCTGCGATCTCATCACCATAACTTTAATCTTTATTATCGCCAGCTTTGTAATCATCGGGAGACAAACACGCTCTTCTTATGCTTCTTCAATCGTCATTTACTATATCATTCTTCTGAGACACTCGCCAAATGTTGTTAAAGAATCTCACGATGATCTCGCAGAAATGTCGTTAATATTATGGGAATATTTGGTTTACTCGCAGAAGTGTTGTTTTCCTCGCAAGAATATCGTTGTGGCGATATTCTTGTCCTACACAACTACTTGAATCTCTTGTAATCAATCACACACAGAACAGAATCTGTTAACAATGGATTATCACAAGATCGTCTTTAGATCTAACAACACTCTAAAGATCCCTGACGAATCCTTGAATTAGTTTGAGTGAATCTTATATCAGAAGAGAAGATTCTCAAGCATAAAAAAACTAGGTGCAATCAAAGTTCAACCACTGTTAGTCAATCAAATCAATACAAAAACTAAAGATAAACAACAATATTTAGTTCCCTACCAACGATACGCACTAGAGATTCTAAATCCCAAAGAAGACTTTAAACTGAGCGGTCGTAAGAGATTTCACCTAATTAGGTTACCCTCCTCTCCGAATAGGCGGCTTCACCAGTAACAGTACAACAAAGGAAGTTTACTGTCATGAAGGATTAGTTTGCTAGAAATGCAAACTCAAATTATTTATAGACAAGGAAGTTTAGACACCAAGGAATTTCCAAAACCGAAAATATTCTCAAGATATTTTCCATATTAACCCAAGTTCGGTTTTTCATAATTCATGTGAATGCACTGTCCAAATTTAAGATCCAAATCTCCTTGGAAAATCTTTAACTAGCAAATGCACATTACTAATTCTTATTTTCCATATATAATTAAAAACCTTAGTTAAAAGATTCTTAACTTATTTAAATTCGATCTTGGGATTTACTTCCTTCTTAGCTGTTAAGGAATATATTTAAACAATAAAAGATACGCATTAATGCGCATGTTCAAAGTGTGTCGACATCTTTCTCTTGCAAGTCCTTTTTCATACTTACTCACTTGAAACCGATTTACTACACTTCCAAACAAGTTTAGAATTGATTCATCTGACTTTAAAGAACAATGTAATTGATCAAGTAACACTGAACCACAAGTCATGGGTGTACAGTTCTACCAAAAAAAGTTTCAGTTCTACCTCCATGTGAGTATTGTGCATAGTACTAGCTTACCAAAATTCAGATGAATAGGTACTAGGATCGGTTCCCCACACATTTTTGGTATCTAACTTATATGTGTTGCACATGTCCATAGGATCGGTTCCCCCTTGCCTAAAAACGTGTTGCACATGTTCATAGGATCAGTTCCCTTTCTTCTATAAACCTTGTTGCACCTCATACAAGGATCAGTTCCCCTTGTGATGTACTGCACCTCTTACTAGGATCGGTTCCCCTCTCCCAAAATTTGTTCAGACACTCACAAACCTGATCATACCCCAGATGACTACTTAAGATCGGTTTCACTAATAAAAGTCATACCAATACATAATTCGGGCCTCATGTGAATAGTTTTACAAAGAACACAAACAAGTCAGCGGTTATACTAATCACACATATTGGTCGTTCATAAGATATGCAATGAAAAACAACCCCAATAACGCCTGGCGATTTTCTTTTCGGTTCACAACACATATCATGAACTTACTTCCTTAAAACTTTTTAATATATTGTTTCCTAGGATGAAATCCTCAACTCATACCCATACATAATCACAATATCATTCATACGATTATGTCGATGTCTTATATACAAAGTTTAATGGTTAAGCAATAAACCTCATATAGTATTCCTTAATACTATGTCTATCTAGAGTGTTCATGCTTCACAGTTTTATGTTTTCAATATGCACGACTTGAAAGATACGTTAGGTAATGAAACAGTTCAAGTCAAGTATCACTAAACTCAAGTGGAAGGATGATGTTGTGGTTGTATCTCCGTACTTATTCACTTCTTCAAGTCTTCGCAATACTTGTAATGTCTTATCCTAATACTTTCAAGCTAACCTATACGAATTTGAATCTAGTACATTTAAATCAAGCGACTCTTAAATGAGTTTTGGTTCACTAAAATAGGACAACCAAACTTGACATACCAATGCTTGGTGGGTTCAACCGAGCTATGCTCTAACACAAATCCTTCCACATTTAGTCGCACATGCCAACGTGTTCATTTATTATACTTGGTGGTCCTTCTAAAGCACTCCACATGTTCATTCCATACTCATAATGGTTTGTCCACTCATTGGTGTAGTCTCCCCAATAACCATAGGCCACCCATGGTAGTAGACATTCTTCGAAAATCTTCAAACCTATGTAATGGTTATCATTCACATGTGCCATGATGTGAATCAATAATGTTGTAGAAAGTGGTAGTAAGGTTGTCGTTTGATCGCTGTCGTATGCGTCAAAAATAATTACACTTTCTTACTACTCAAAATATAAATATAGCAAGGGAAAGAAAGGATCGATCCCATAGAGAGGACCTGGTTGTCAATATGCTTTAGGTTTCCTATAAATAACACCGGGGTTTTTTTGATTTTTATATACTAAAATAAGATAAAAGCAAAACAAAGAAAAGTAAACACGCAAATCAAGGATGTGAGAATATTGGTTTCAGACTTCCTCTTCAATTGTAGACAAGTGTTGAATATATAAATAGAATTCAAATTTAATCTCGCTATCATCAAAAGCCCTAGAATACCTTATTGCAAGAATACTCCGTAAATTTCCAAGTTCATCAACACACACATTAGAGCTGCGTATGTGAAATCTACCTAAAGAATAACTCAACGCCTTGCGCTAATCAAGTTCAATTCCTAGGAGCATTAAGTTTCAGAAATAGGCTAATTAATGCAACTATCATATATTGCGCATGACAATTCGGACAGAGGTCAATTTCTACATATGATTACTAGAGTGTATCACTACAAACCGAAATCATATCATGCTACTCGTATTCAAGGTTATCGCTCGATGAAAACCCTAAAATAGCTATAGATATGGATGTAAGTTCAATCAATTCTAGACTCAACTAAACAAACATTCAATCATATTGCAATACATCAATCATGCAATTATTATAATCAGTAGAAATCAAACGATGGTTTTGAGAGAAAACTAATTCATAAATATCATAACTTGGTTGCAAAATCCAACTACATCTTTAACCAATAATAAAATCAAGTACTCATGGTATAGGAGTTCAAAACAATAAGGAAGAGAAAACCTATCATGTTTCTAAACCCTAGAACACAAGTAGAAGTTCTCCCTAATGGAGATCTCTAGGTTTAGAGAAAAAGTTCTATTTATATGCCTCTCCCAAAAGGATACTCAAAAGTAGGTCAAGTCTTCTCAAAACCCGTCTCAAATTCGTCTACCAAGCCCATGAGTGAAAATAAGTCTCTGGAAAATTTGGGTCCAAAAATAGTCGCCGGAATTGCTGACGGCATCGCCGGAATCCGGTCACCGGAAAATTGTCTCTGGCCACTTGAACCATCGGAAACTGTCACCATAAAATGCACACTCACAGCATCTCATGTCCATATCTCTGCAATTCAAACAATCACAAAATACCGTCTAAACCAATTCCTTGTTCTTGCGAAAATGTACCCAAAAGTGTAGCACGTAGCTCATATATCCGTCCTCCAACTTCCGTATCCGACTCATACCCCCTTCATGATTCACTGAAACATTGATATCCATGCTTCAAACTCCAAAATCCGGCAATCGTAACTAGTACCACCAGCTCACCATTTTAGCCCACTTTTCACATTGTCACATTCTGCATTTCTAATTGATTCATTTCCATTGCCACCAGAACTACCTGAACAATCACCATATATCCACAGCATCAACTCCATCCGCCCAGCAGGAATTTCATAATCACATCCCAAACCTGCAGTTCCATAAAACAGCAAGCACCAACACCGGGTCGACTCCAATGCAGCGCCTCCTACTTTTCTGAATCCCTTGGTTCTCTGTGATTCACCTCATACACACATTCTCTAGCTTCATGTGATCCATCTCCCTCGGCACCGGTATCAATTTTCCGCAATTCATTTGTAGCTCCATATCTGTCAGTTTCTGTGTATATAGTGAAGTTGTCATCTCTTCCTTGACTCTGTCTTCGAGTTCAACAGCACCACATCTAGGCATACATCCATGCTTCTCATTTACCATCTCAGTCATACCTCCAAGTTCACATTTCAACTGCATTACCTCCTTGCCTTCACTGCAGCTTTCAACTGACTCCACAGCACAACACTGCAAACATCAGTTCACTACCACCCACTCATTCTACATCAGGCCCTGTGACAACTGCAAAACAGCTTACTTCCTTGCCACAGTCCCATGGAAATACGCAAAAAATAGCACCACTCCTTGTAGCTCAACAAGTCCACCAGCTCGTCTGCACTCACACCTGATTCAACTAGCACATGCAATTGCTGTTCTTAGCTCTTTCACTTCCATATCCAGCCATCCATCGCGCCATCATATCACTTGCTAACTGCTAAACTCCATTGGCTCTCCAGTTCATAACACCACAGTAACCAACAGCTCTAGTTCATGTCCATAACTCCACTTCGAACTGTAATCCACGCCTGCATCTTCTCAAGACTATGCACCTACAGCAACTCCAGTTCAAGTACCACCATTTCAGCTCAACAGCTGCAAACCCAGCTAATAACCTGGACTGCTAGCTCCTGCAGTTTCCTAAACATTCATCTCATCCAACACCTGCAATCTTTGAATTCCGCAACAGATCAACAACCTTCTCCATGCCTGCAATGCCTCCTCCATATAGAATCCAGCACCACCTGCCATTGTTGTAGCTTCACCTCAAACACCGGCAACATCACTGCCAACGTTCAGACGTGACTGCAACTCCTCCCCGAGTCTTCTCGACATACATCCATCTCACCCAACCATTCACGTTACCAGCATCACCAATCTCCTTCCCTGTAAAACCAAAACTCAAACTCAAAACCAAACCAAACCAAACCACCAGCACACCCTGCTCAACTCCCTGAACAAACCCGTTTCTCCACCTTCTTTGTAGCCCATTGCCTCCTCCATATAGAATCCAGCACCACCTGCCATTGCTATAGCTTCACCTCAAACACCGGCATCATCACTGCCAAGGTTCAGACCTGACTGCAACTCCTCCCCGAGTCTTCTCGACATACATCCATCTCACCCAACTGCAACTCTTTTCTGGGTTTCAGAAACAAATGATTGAGAGGAATAACTTCCCTCAATTTTAGGGTTATGTGTAGGAATGAGGTTGCTATGCCCACTCGGGTGAAGTAGATAGGGGATACCCAGATTGACTCTAGGTACTAATAAAAAGGATAAGGGCCAACCAAAGTTTTGCGCTCCATGCTTCTCTAGACTAAGTTGCAGTGGTCTTCCGCTTTTCCTCCACTGGGCTCCGGGTATTACTCGTCTGTAAAATGACGCTTTTGCACTTCTTGCTCCAAGTGAATGGTTTCTTCTTCTTTTGCTCATATTGACTCCAAAACACCTATGAAACTCAAAAGCGAACATAAGATACATAATTCACACGAAAAATAGCAAAGAAAGCATAAATACTAAATATAAAATAAGGTGTTTTACACACCTATCAAATTCCCCCACACTTAGACTTTGCTAGTCTTCGAGCAAATCAAACAAAACAATTATAAAACATACATACAACTCCGTCTCGTCAAGGATACGGTCACTTTTAGCATAAATAACAAGCCTTTAAACCCATAGGTGTCCCTAGTGGACGAGTTTTAGTCTCGTGAAGGTTTACAAGAGGTCTGCCTCCAAAACCTATATTTCCAACTCCATCTATTTGTGACAAATCAATGAACAAATCCAAAATGATTACAGGAGGAGGTACCTTAAGCAAATTCAATTCATCTATTAGTAAATAAATCTCTAATTAGATAGTTGAACAAGCCACAATACTCGGTAACTAACAAACCACAATCATAATGAAAAGATTAAGAAGATGGATATAGATGTAGACGATGGCGAATGTTCACAAGTGATCGATGTTTCCAATATCTGTCTGAAGGTCACTGCCAAGATGAACCTATGCATCCTATTGGATTGAGCTACTGGTTTGAATTATACATCAACTCACTGGCATATACAAGGGAACCAGGAGTGACTTTATTCAACCAAAATAATACTTTCTTTTCTTTTTCTTATCTTTTTCACTTTTTTTATATATTTTTTTTCATAGACATCATGATTAAATCTTTTGGATCCAAGCGAATGCTTCTTGTCAGCAAGTACATGATAGTTTCCTTGGATCCTGCATTCCACGCTTGTTTAGGCGACGGAGACAGGGACAACGTTTCACACATACTACTATCCAAGTATCTTTTTTATTCCGTTTGGTCTAATTGGTAGGTCTTCTTTTTTTCATTTTTTTTTCTTTTTAGCAACTCAATCACTATATTTCATCCTAGCAGTAATAACAATTCGATTTTTAGTGACCCACCAAAGCACTTAGGGAACAATAGATAAATATGGAAAAATAAAAATAGAATGTGATATGGTGATATTCCGAGATATGGTAACAACTATCATATAATTTGTAATTTTTGAGCTATGTTCGTCCCTTTTAGTTAATTAGTTCCTCAACTCCTGCATTCAAAATGGTTCCATCCACTAGTGGTGTCATCCTAAAGGCACAATTTTCTAGATTTCGGAGTTCAAAAAGCACAAATTTTTTCTTTTTCTATTTTCTATTTTTTTTTTCGAACACAAGGGGAAAATAACAAGGCTAAAAACTCTATATGAGAACACTCCCCCACACTTAAACTTTACATTGTCCTCAATGTAAAATTTAGTCATTCAAAGTAAAGTTCAAGATGGGAAATTCATAACATGATATATATACACAATAAGAAAAGAAAATGCATGATAAAAACTCATTACTCCAACTCATAGCTATTTCGGAACAATAGAGAATAAACACTAAACAGGCTATTTAGTTGGCATCTAATCCCAACTCATCCATTTATACACCTCATCGTTAAGAAAAAATTCCATCTACTTAGAAAGGCTAGTGTTTATTCTAAATTGTTCAAAAATCTCTAAAAGTTGGAGTTTTGATATGCAAATATACAAAATAAGAAAATAAAGATAAAAGACTTAAAAATAAAATAAAAAGATAGAGATAGATACACAAAACTAGTGGGTTGCCTCCCATTAGCGCTTGGTTTAAAGTCGTCAGCCCGACATGCAAGACGAATTCCCCATACACCAATAATCGGAAAAGTTGGGGATCCACCCATAGTACCTGTTTTGTAAACACTAGCTTCACACAAATATTAGTAATATAAAACAGAAACGAAGCTATTAACCGATAAAAGCTTCCCCCACACTTATTCTTGTCCACACTTGGAAGTGCATAAAGAATATAGGAGTCGGATACTTCCACGGTTTCTTTTTCACAAACCTGCATAGTATGAGAATCAAATGTTTCTAATGGAGGAAATCGAGAAACAAAGTCATTCAACAATGTTTTCGAAGCACATACATTCAAACCAATAAGAGGTAAAGGTGAAGAAACAATATGCAAAGGGTTAGACAAACCTCGCACAATCTCTTGTAGCACGGAATCCTCTTCATCCTTGAAAAATTCAAGTGAACTATTCACCTCTTATATATCATGGTCCTCTATCAAACCTTGCAACCATTCTTCATCCGTTTCTGCCTTAACCAAAGTCTCGACATAAACATCATCATTACAATAATTTGCAAGCTCAATTGGGTCTTCCACAATATTGGTCATAACGGTTTCATTCTCAACATACTCCTCTTCATTAGACTTAAGCCTTTTTGCAAAGTTCTGTAAAACACTAGTTTCATCATACTCATGTACCTTTTGAATAGGTTCTTGATCATTATAAAGATCAAGAGTTGAGTCAACTATACTAACGTCATCAAATATCTCCAAAGGTTGGTCCTTTTCAACACAATCATCTTCGTATTCATCTTCAGACTCACCATAATCAGAATCGTCGTCGGTTTCCCAACCTTTATCACTACGTCGTTTGAGTTCCATATGAATGGTCCTACTAATTTCATCGAAAAGCTCTTCCGAGTATCCATCGTCTTCCAACTTGTATAATTTCTGCACAAGTTTCCTAACGTTCACACGCTTACCACCATTAGCTACAATATTTTCTCTTTCCCATGACTCTTACCTTTGAATGGGTGAATGATCATAACTACGATCTAGAGTCGGGTAAGAAGGAATGTTCCAAAAATTGGTTTGTGCTACGTTCTCTCTATTACGGTCAAGTTGGTCTAGTCTTTGTTGCATATCTTGCAATTCATTCATAATCTGCATACAACTAGAATAAAGCCAATTAGAAGTAGAATTATCCCACCTAGGTGCTTGACTTACATACCCACTACAAGGTTGTTGTTGGTATGTATGAAAATCACCATAAGGTTCTCTAGGATATGCATCATAGCCAATAAATTGGTTTTGATTGCATTCCATAGATGGTGAGAAATTGTCATAGTGTTGAGGAGGTTGAAAGCCGTATCCATTGTTCCAATATGCTCCTTCCATATAAATTGGTACCTGAAACAAGAGTTCTCAAAACTATGTCAAAACCAGAAAATAAGAAAAACAAAACTAAAAACAAAAATAAGAAACCAAAAACAAGTGACAACCGTTGCCTCCCCGGCAACGGCGTCAAAATTTGATCGCTGTCGTATGCGTCAAAAATAATTACACTTTCTTACTACTCAAAATATAAATATAGCAAGGGCAAGAAAGGATCGATCCCATAGAGAGGACTTGGTTGTCAATATGCTTTCGGTTTCCTATAAATAACACCGGGGGTTTTCTGATTTTTATATACTAAAATAAGATAAAAGCAAAACAAAGAAAAGTTAACACGAAAATCAAGGATGTGAGAATATTGGTTTCAGATTTCATCTTCAATTGTAGACAAGTGTTGAATATATGAATAGAATTCAAATTTAATCTCGCTATCATCAAAAGCCCTAGAATACCTTATTGCAAGAATACTCCGTAAATTTCCAAGTTCATCAACACACACATTAGAGCTGCGTATGTGAAATCTACCTAAAGAATAACTCAACGCCTTGCGCTAATCAAATTCAATTCCTAGGAGCATTAAGTTTCAGAAATAGGCTAATCAATGCAACTATCATACATTGCGCATGACAATTCGGACATAGGTCAATTTCTATATATGATTACTAGAGTGTATCACTACAAACCGAAATCATATCATGCTACTCGTATTCAAGGTTATCGCTCGATGAAAACCCTAAAATAGCTATAGATATGGATGTAAGTTCAATCAATTCTAGACTCAACTAAACAAACATTCAATCATATTGCAATACATCAATCATGCAATTATTATAATCAGTAGAAATTAAACGATGGTTTTGAGCGAAAACTAATTCATAAATATCATAACTTGGTTGCAAAATCCAACTACATCTTTAACCAATAATAAAATCAAGTACTCATGGTATAGGAGTTCATAACAATAAGGAAGAGAAAACCTATCATGTTTCTAAACCCTAGAACACAAGTAGAAGTTCTCCCTAATGGAGATCTCTAGGTTTAGAGAAAAAGTTCTATTTATATGCCTCTCCCAAAAGGATACTCAAAAGTAGGTCAAGTCTTCTTAAAACCCATCTCAAATTCGTCTACCAAGCCCATGAGTGAAAATAAATCTCTGGAAAATTTGGGTCCAAAACTAGTCGCCGAAATTGCTGACGTCATCGACGGAATCCGGTCACCGGAAAATTTTCTCTGGCCACTTGAACCATCAGAAACTGTTACCAGCAAATGCACACTCGAAGCAGCTCATCTCCATATCTCTGCAATTCAAACAATCACAAAATACCATATAAACCAATTCCTTGTTCTTGCGAAAACATACCCAAAAGCGTAGCACGTAGCTCATATATCCATCAGCCAACTTCCGTATCCGACTCATACCCCCTTCATGATTCACTGAAACATTGCTATCCATGCTTCAAACTCCAAAATCCGGCAACCTTAACTAGTACCACCGGCTCACCATTTTAGCCCACTTTTCGCACTGTCACATTCTGCAGTTCTAATTGATTCATTTCCATTGCCACCAGAACTACCTGAACAATCACCATATATATACAACATCAACTCCATACGCCCAGCAACAACTTCATAATCACAGACCAGACCTGCAGTTCCATAAAACATCAAGCACCAGCATCGGGTCGACTCTAATGCAACGCCTCCTACTTTTCGGCTTCCCTTGGCTCTCTGTGATTCAGCTAATACACACATTCTCTGGATTCATGTGCATCCATCTCCCTCGGCACCGGTATCAATTTTCCGCAGTTCATCTGTAGCTCCATATCTGTCAGTTTCGGTGTATATAGTGAAGCTGCGATTTCTTCCTTGACTCTGTCTTCGAGTTCAACAGCACCACAGCTAGGCATACATCCATGTTTCTCATTTACCATCTCAGTCATACCGCCAAGTGCACATTTCAACTGCATTACCTCCTTGACTTCAATGCAGCTTGCAACTAACTCCACAACATAACACTGCAAATCAGTTCACTACCACCCACTCATTCTACTTCAGTCCCGGCGACAACTGCAAAACAGCTTACTTCCTTGCCACAGTACCATGGAAATCTGCAAACAACAACACCACTCCTTGTAGCTCAAAAAGTTCACCAGCTCGACTGCACTCATACCTGATTCAACTAGCACCTGCAATTGTTGTTCTTAGCTATTTCACTTCCGTCTCCAGCTAGCCATCGCGCCATCATATTACTTGCTAACTGCCAAAATCCATTGGCTCTCCAGTTTATAACACCACATTAACCAACAGCTCCAGTTCTTGTCCATAACTCCACTTTGAACTGCAATCCACGCCTGCATCTTCTCAAGATTATGCACCTACAACAGATCATTCTTTCTCAAGATTAACCTGGACTGCTCTCCTGCAGTTTCCCATTCATCTCAGCAACACCTGATCAAGTTCAAGATCAACAACATCCATTTGCAATGCCTCCTCCATATAGAATCCACCACCACCTGCCATTGCTTCAACCTCAAACACCGAACATTACGCTAACTCGACATACATCCATCTCAGCTTCACGTTACCAGCATCACCAATTTCCTAAACATTCATCTCAACTCCTGCACAAACCCAACACCCATTGCCTCCTCCAATCTTTGAATGATTCACCTCAAACACCGCATCATCACTCGCAACAGATCAACAACCTTTTCCATGCAAATGATTGCTTCCCTCAATTTTAGCCTCCTCCATAATAAAAATGAATCCTCCATGCTTCTCTACCACCTGCCATTGTTGTAGCTTTTGCACCTCAAACATTATTTTTCTCATATTAACTCCAAAACACCTATGAAACTCAAAAGCGAACATAAGATAATAATTCACATGAAAAATAGCAAAGAAAGCATAAATACTAAATATAAAATAAGGTGTTTTAGACACCTATCATCGTTCACTCGGACTTGAAGAGATTGATTTTAAGAATTAATAAACTAAAATAAGATAAAAATATATACAAAAATTATCACAGGATGAAGAGAGGTGCTGGGACTCAAGATTCCGCCAAACTCATAACAAAGGGTTCAAATATTAATTCTTTTAACAATTATCGCTCAACAAATAAAACATCCATCTCTTACCCATCAAACCATTCTAATAAAATGATAACTAATTAATTCAAATCATAATTCTATTTTAATTAGTGCATCACCAATCACCTTCCCTCACGTCAAAAACCAAAACTCAAACTCAAAACCAAAACCAAAGTGCCCATATCCAAAGTGCAAATATATTTTCAAATTTTGTTCCTTCTTTTCCTTCTCTATTTTCAAAATTCTTCTTTAATTCGCAGAATCAAATCCAGGAGAAAATCCTATAAGAATATCTTTCTTGTTTACTACAAGATAACTTCCATTTTTTCAAAAATCCCGTAATTGATACTCATAGATTTCTTGTTTATAAGGAAAGAAGATATTCTTGTTGAAACTTAAATTTCTCGCCATAATTCTTTTTGAAAATGAAGAAGAATGTGGTGCCCATATCCAAAGTGCAGGTGCCTTTAGTAATTTTCTCATGGGGATGCAAATGTAACTTTCCGAGCAACATTATTCACACAAGTGTATTTCTCCGAAAACACCTACACAAACATAAAAACACCATAATAAGTACAAAATCAAGCACTAACAATAGAGACATTGAGGACAATTCAGACACAAAAATGTGTCTATCAAATACCCCCAAACTTATTATTTGCTAGTCCTCGAGCAAAACTAAAAAATAAAACCGATTTAGTCTCGGGAGGGTTTACCAGAGGTGTACCCACAAAACCATGACTTCTAATTGGTCACAAGTATCCAAAGATCTATGAGGACATATAAATTCTCAACCTATCTCCAAGTGACTAGAATGCCAGAGAAATTAAAGGCGTCAGCTCTAAAGCTGACTGAGGAAAAGTGAAGACACATCTACAACACTGCTAGATAAAGAGATATCCGCTACACAGCTAGATAAACATTGTAAGATGCGTCCGCTGATTTAAAGCTGGATAAGATTAGGAGAGATAAAAGATGAGAGGGACATCTGCTACACAACTGGACTAATTACGTGTGATGAGTTAAACCAGTGCTAGAAAGATCTTGTGCCAGATTGAAAGCGGACTAACAAAGCAACCAAATGTATATTTCTTCGACTCTCTCATAGTGCTCAGTAGAAACAAAATCTTCTTCGGTCTTCAACTGTTGATGATAAATTCTTGAACCTCGTAGAACCTTGACAATTAACTCTTCTCTTCGATTTCTTGCTTGACATAAAAATTTCTAATTCCCTGTGGCCTTATTAAACAAAACGTAATGATGATTATTTTTTTTCTCTTTTTTTTTTTTTTTGGTGAAAACATGACAAAATATGACCATCACAGAAGGAATTTAACACTTGGATCTTTTCAACTTGTAATGTCTTAGTATCATGAACTTCAACAACTTATATCGTTTGATTTTTTCTTGCTCTTATAACTTCTTGTAACCCTTGATTTTGAATTCTGATTTTCTATTGTTGCTTCTAAACCTTAAACGTCTTCAACTTTCTTCATAGATTTTGATGTCGCTCCGTTTGTTGATGATGATAAGTTTCTACTAAGAGAGAGTCGTAATCCAGTAACTAAGACTACATTGTGAGGTTGCTTTGTCTTTCTGGAATTTCCTGACCTACTTACCTTTCTATCATGGATGGTTAGGTCCATCACGGTTACCCTCTAAAAGGAACAAGTTCTCTCCTGAATTTCAAGGATCTCAATGTCTTTTTCTCTAATGTCTCAATAGGTTGTTATCCCTAGCATTCCAATTTCTATCTTTTCAGTGAGAAACAATATGCAAACTTAGCTAACCGGATACCATTTGATGCTAGAAGTTTCAAAAGTGCAACTAAAAAGTTCTTCCTCACCCCCAAACTTAAATCTAACATTGTCCTCAATGTTCTATAGATGAAATTAAAAGCACGAACAAGGAGAAACTATTACCACTTGAAGAAAAAAGTAAGGAAAGATATTACCATGTTGCAAGAATATTGGGTTACCTACCAAGAAGTGCTAAGTTTAAAGTCTTCATCCAGACAATGGAAGAGATTAGTCACCTCGAAGAATCGTATAGTAGCAGCCGGAATAACTGCGGGTCATCTGGATCGAAAAGTGCTAACCACAAGAAGAGGAAACTGCAACGGACCAGGAAGATATCCAACACACCCTTATCTATTTTTTTGTTTAAGACAACTACATCTAGTTGTGGTTCGGGTTCAGGCTCTATAAAAGGGTATAGATAAAAATCTTTCACCGACTGGATTTCCTCAAAGGCAGGATCCTGAAGATCAGGTTCTAGAGTCTAGAAATACTCAATTAAGAACTTAGAAGCACATAACAATAACCTGAATAACTGGGGATCCTCTAAGTCAATAAGACTTGACTCACACAGTTGACCACAATAGTGGTCATTCTTAAGCAAATGTGTCGACCCTAATCTCCTAAAGTAATTAGGTTTAGTCTCAAAACTTATTAATTGACACATCTGAAATTCATATGTTCCCACAATTGGAAGGAAGGTTTTTGGTGGGAAAACAAAGTGAATCGTGGTATCATAGCCTGGGTTAACCACATCAACTAGAGGATGGGTTTCTAACAACTGAACTTCTTTATGGACACAACTAGGTTCAGGAAAAAGTGTATGAAGATAATCTTTTAAAATTGTTGAGGCACATATGTCAAGTCCCAAGTTAGGGACCTTTCTAAGAGTTAAAGCACATGGAGAATGATAATCACCCCCAAACTTAGAGTTTTCAGTGTCTTTAGAAAGACTAGTTACAACTTCCCTAATTTCAAGGTCATCTGATTCCTGAAAATGGTCAATTGATTCTTCTAAGTCAGGTACATCCTCACTCATCTCTACGAATTCATCTTGTTTTTCTAATTCTATTGTTTCTCAATCGCTAGACTCAAAATATACTTGTTCCTCTAAACCATCATTGGCTTCGTAATCATAAGGAAATACTACATCGTCTAAAACGGTGGTATCTCTAGTCAAATCCTCATCCTTTTGAATAGGTGAATAATTATTAAAATTATTTGGATTTGAACTAGAAACATTATCATTATTAAGCTCAATTGGAGTAACAAATTCCTGATCACTATGCCTACTCATTTCAAATTCTTCATCAACACTATCCTCATCATAATCATAATTATAATAATATGAAAATGGTTGAACCTCATCTAAATTAGTGTCATCAATTCTAACCTCATCATCTTGATTATGCAAATAATTATCCTCATTTTCAAGGGTGAAATTGGGAACACTATGTTGGAAATTCATATTATTTCGAGCAATTATTTCGTTCGTCTTAGCTATCCTCTTGAGGGTATCTTCTAAAGAAGGTTCATTCATTATTGTAGTTCTTTCGTCCATAACTATACCATTCATCTCAGCTAACTTACGTGTTGACTCAGTTAACTTCCTGAGGGACTCTTCTAAAGGAGGAGTAGGAACAGAAGGATCATAAAAAGGACTACTTTTCAAAAGTTTCATTGCCTCCTCTAAATAAGAATAACTAGTATTATAATCTTCTTGATCGTAAGACTGATGCACGTGTAGATAGTAATTGGGCTCACCATGGTATACCCATAACCTTCAAAAGATTGGCGTTCCCAACCACTATTCACACTATGGTCATAAAAAGAGTGATGTCCATATTGTTCAGTGGGATATTCATATTCATTATGATGGCTACTGATTTCTAGTAAACAAAAAGCATGATGGCTCCACTTAGATTGTTTCTAGACCAGCTTCTAATCCTTCGAAAGGGAATTTGTTACAATTTGAGAAATCCCCTCTGGAATCAATCCGAGTTTAAGTTAGTTGAATAGAGGCGAGGGAAGCTACGTGGAGCTTTGATACCCAAGGCCTCACCGCATTATAAGGCGGCGCAGTCACGCATTCAACTCACAGAAACCATCATGAACTTTGAAGTATGCTCAAAAGAGTAACCAATATTTTTCGAATGATTTTCCTATTAAGCTCGTTACCCTATCGGTCTTGTTCTATGCCAAATTTTAAGATTGGGTTCGCGTTTGGTTTAGTTTTCCTAAGGCGGGCAAGAAGAGAACGGTGATGAAATCCGAACCCTTATCTTGTATGGACAGTCCTTGCCCTTTACTAGGAAATTAAAGCGACCGTTTTCAAAACCTCAACATATATGCATACAAAATCATCCAGTAAACCCGCTGACAGGGGATTCACGGATGTTTAGAATTCTTACCTCCCGTTCCAGACGGGGGATGAAACGTTGAAGTCGACTCAGGCCACGACTCCTATATCATGTACGAACCCGAGGGGCCGAGGTGATATCGTAATCACCGTCCTTCCCTGTGCAGTTTATATTTAAAACTACCCTTCCGTAGGGTTTTAAAAATAATGTCCAAATAAAGTCCCAAGAAAATAAAGTCCAAAAATAAAAGATTACAAAAATATATCCCTAATTACAGTTTCTAAAAAAAAAAAAAAAGAATCTAATAAAAATAAATTAACAATATACAAAAATAATCTTCTTTACTCCTTTGGATTTCTTTTTTTTTCTTTCCTTCTTTGGCTTCACTTTACTTTTCAACACTTCTTCTCTTTTTCTTTAGCGCAACTCCAAGTCTGAAATCAAACAGAAATACCAAAACGCATATAAAAGAACAAAAATAAAACCTAAAAGCAAATCTATACACAAATCCGCGTCGGCGACGCCAAAAATTCCTGTGAATCAATAATGTTGTAGAAAGTGGTAGTAAGGTTGTCGTTCACTCGGACTTGAAGAGATTGATTTTAAGAATTAATAAACTAAAATAAGATAAAAATATATACAAAAATTGTCACATGATGAAGAGAGGTGATGGGACTCAGGATTCCGCCAAACTCATAACAAAAGGTTCAAATATTAATTCTTTTAACAATTATCGCTCAACAAATAGAACAACATGGACTCTTATTTTTGCCAAGGTAGATTCTCAAAATATTAGTTATAAATCATAAGCATGGGACATCAAACACCTAAGCAAGCATGACCCATCTAATAAAATGATAACTAATTAATTCAAATCATAATTCTATTTTAATTAGTGCAAAAGTCATGTAAAGAATTAATTAAAATTACCCATGTATGAAATTATGCTTCCTCCGTCGTCCCAGTGTTGGGGTTTAGCTCATCACGTCAAAAACACACTTAAAATATTTATTCATGGCTCAAAGTGTTTACAAATGATGAAAAAGAAATAATAACGAAACAACAAAAATACAACCTTTTTTTCTTTCAACTCTCCTCTCCCCAAATGTGCTCTCTAGATCTCTATTTATACACACCAACCCATTACTCAAATATATTCTTCCATAACTCCAAAATCTTCTTCTTTTTAATTAAATATATTTTCAGGAATTTTGTTCCTTCTTTTCCTTCCATATTTTCCTTTATTAAACCCAAATCTTCTTTAATTCACAGAATCAAATCCAGGAGAAAATCCTATAAGAATATCTTTCTTGTTTACTACAAGATAACTTCTCTTTTTTCAAAACTCCCGTAATTAATACTCATAGATTTCTTGTTTATAAGGCAAGAAGATATTCTTGTTGAAACTTAAAATTCTCGCCATAATTCGTTTTGAAAATGAAGAAGAAGCTGGTGCCCATATCCAAAGTGCAGGTGCCTTTATCAAAATTTCTGGGTGCCTTTAGTAATTTTCTCATGGGGATGCAAATGTAACTTTCCGAGCAACATTCTTCACACAAGTGTATTTCTCCGAAAACACCTACACAAACATAAAAACACCATAATAAGTACAAAATCAAGCACTAACAATAGAGACATTGAGGACAATTCAGACACAAAAATGTGTCTGTCGTGCCATTACAATTATTCTTTTCTTTATCGCCGCCACGCACCTACTTCTTGAGGGTACATAAATACAAGAGCCTCCGGGGAAGCCTTTGCTGCATACAATAACAACACAAGTGAATGTGTCCTCTAAAAGTTGACCACTAAAAGGCATCTTCATCCAAAACTTAAAATCGGCCTTCTTCGACCCCTTCCGCCATTTCACGTTAGACACCAACTCTTTGAACTTCAATTCTTTCTCTTTTGAATGTCCTTGCATGATCATGGTTAAATAGAGTTGCTTGTCCTCGACAAGTGTAGCTACCATTTTTGTTCTTGCATATTCGATTTGGGTGAGCTTAAGTCCATCGGCCTCGTCGAAATGCCCTAATTGTTCGGTTGCAACATGGTAACCACAATTTCCATCGCCGTCATCGGTGGATATAAGGTGATCCAAGATGACGTAAGGAAGTTAATCGGTATACTCTTTATACAAATCGTAAGCAACGCGATGCGGTCTTCTTTGTGAATCTCTAGGGGTGCGCGGATTTCCCTTTATTCCTCTTATCATCACCGTTCCGCTAGTTTGGCTTTGCTGGGTACCGACCACATGCTCTACAACATCCTTGTCTTCATTTTATTGCTCTTTTGATCGACCTTATTTCTTATGAATGAAAGACTTTTAGTACTCCTCATATTCCACCCGGACATGCTCATGACGTGATAGGTCTCTTCCGAAACCCTTGGAGTCATTAACAGTTTCTCTAAATGACATTTTTGTTGTTGGTATTCCCGGTAGTTTTTGTTTGATTGGCTCTTCTTCTACCCCCAAGCTCTTACGGGATGCCGGCCATAAGTTAGCAACCATAATTTGTCTCCCTACACAATTCATTTTTCGGTATCTTTCGTTGATGTACTTGCCAATCTCCAAGTCCCCAAATTCTTCATCTTTTAAACCCATGGGCTTTGGGATGAATAAAAGTTACTTCCATAATGGATCGATATCTCCAAGAGGAATGATATATTTGTACCCACCAAGTTTATGTTTACATGGGAGGCCGAGCCAAATATCGGTTATGTAATTGCACTTCATCACCTTTCCGGCGGCCGCATTGGCTCTAAACTTTAAAAGTTCTTCCATCATATGGGTTATTTCCCACAATGATACTTGTTGTGCTACCCCCCGTAACAAATGTTTGTCTTCAATATATTTCATCAGAAAACGGTCTTTACTTATCTCCATCTGCTTCACTATCTTTCTTAGGTCATTCTCTGCGTGCTCGTGAATAACTTCTTGTACCGTAACTACCCCACCAGTATTATGTTCCAGAATTTTTTTCAAACATCAGTGAGACTGCTCTGCAAGATTTGTAGACTCATTTTTGAAGTGCTTGGATCTATTGGTCCATGCATAAACAAACTTCTCCTTCCAAGGATTTAACCATGTATTTAGGCAATACTCGACAACCTTCTTATGATCCGTGCTCCAACAATCAATAAAATTCTGCAAGTTGGCATAATACTTAACCTCGGTTTTCGAATGAGCCAAATGGTTCAATTATTTGCAAAAATATTTCCATAAATCCCCCTCTTCATCGTATTTTTCCCTTTCTTTTCCACTCGCTCTTTTTTGGAAAGTTTACTTAGACGCTCATCTTCCTCCTTAAAACATTGATTACCCTTCTTAGAATGGATCTTTTGGATTTGATTCTTGCAATTAGAAAAAAGATTGGTTTGGATGTGCCACGTACAAAGAAAATGTTGAGCAAGTGGAAAAACTTGACGAACGACACTCATAATTGCAAAGTCCATATCCGTAAATATAACCTGCGGCGTCTCTTCTCCACGGTAAATCAACCTCGCTTGTTCCAACGCCCAAACATAGTCCTCTATTTCATCTTTTTTCATAAATCACCATACAACGGTGAATGATTATTTATCCGAAGTATGACTAACCACGTTCAACATCGGCATGTTATACCTATTTATCTTGTAGGTGCAATCTATGAAAAGGACTTGGTAAAAATACTGAGCCAAATCCACAATCCTTGGGTGCGCAAGAAAAATATGAGTCACTTTCCCCCCAGACCCACCCTAGTTTGCATGGCGTAGTTAAATTTTTATGCTAACCACTCTGATTGTTGCATAATCAATGTACCATTCTATTCGGTTTTTTTAAGCGTTGCTTTGGTGGCGTTGATTATGGAAATAGTAGAAAAGTTATCCTTATCTTCCGCATTGCATTTAAGATATTAATAGGTCTAAATCTCTTCATCTGCCTCACCTTGTCCATCTGATGTGGTTTCAACCGCGCATATGCAAGTGTTGATGGTGGTTTTTAGCTTAGGGTTAAAATCGTAAAACACTAAACCCTAGCAGACAGTGATGTCGCAACATTTAAATTAACAAGCATTTACTAGGCACATTTACTGAAATCTTTAATGTGTCTCTAAATAATTACCGGGGTATCTATTTCAAATTAGGGTTACGACAGGACAAACCCTAATTCCCATGTGTGCCAATGGCAAATAATGCCTGCCACACCGACCGCGCCAAAGCATGCCAACCATGCTAGCCACACCTCTGTGCCAATGGAAAATCATGT
Organism: Papaver bracteatum; assembly: GCA_023529315.1. Classification (NCBI taxonomy): domain Eukaryota; kingdom Viridiplantae; phylum Streptophyta; class Magnoliopsida; order Ranunculales; family Papaveraceae; genus Papaver; species Papaver bracteatum. The sequence continues at coordinate 75,235 of JAJJWX010003814.1, read as the reverse complement.
CATCCACACCAAACGCGCCAAAGCATCCAACCATGCTAGCCGCACCTCTGTGTCAATGGTAAATCATGCCATCCACACCGACCACGCCAAAGCATGCCAAGCATGCTAGCCACACCTCTATGCCAAAGGCAAGTCATGCCAGCCACACTGACCGCGCCAAAGCATGCCAAGCATGATATCCGCACCTCTGTGCCAATGGAAAATCATGCCAGCCATACCGACCTCGCCAAAGCATGCCAACCATGCTAGCCGCATCTCTGTGCCAATAGAAAATCATGCCAGCCACACACCAACCGCGCCAAAGCATGCCAACCATGCTAGCCGCACCTCTATGCCAATGGAAAATCATGCCAGCCACACCGACCGCGCCAAAGCATGCCAACCATGATAGCCGCACATCTGTGCCAATGGAAAATCATGTCAGCCACACCAACCGCGTTAAAGCATGCCAAACATGCTAGCCGCACCTCAGTGCCAATGGAAAATCATGCCAGCCACACCTACTGCGCCATGCCAAACGCACCTCGCCATGGCCCCATGCCGCGCCACCATACTGGCCTTCACTACACGGCTATCAAAACGAAGGCGTGCAACGATCAACGGTTGCCCTTAAATTTCAGGAGCAAATCATGGCCGTCTAAGGTTACCAAACAACCTTTGCCCCAAAACCCTAGCTTGCTCATGCACCTATCACAAGCTAGCCATGACATGCGCCTATGGGAAGACCTTGGCCCCAAACGCCAAGCCAAAACCACACCTAGCCCAATCTAGCTAGCCACGACATGCGCCTATGGAAAACCCTTGGCCCCACATGCCAAGACAAACCAAACCTAGCCAAGCTAGCAGCGCCATGCCAAACACACTTTGCCTTGGCCCTAACCATGCTAGTCACATCATGTCAAGCCAAACGCCCTTGCCTTGGCCCTAGCCACTCCATACGCCCATGGCAAACCCTTGGCCCCACATGCCAAGCCAAAATCTCACCAAGCCAAAGCTAGCCATGCCCAAGGAGAACCCTTAGCCCCACATGCCAAGCCTAACCACACCTTAGCCGCGCCACCCTGTTGGCCTTCCATACGCGGCCCCCAAAACGAAGGCGTGCAACAATCAACGGTTGCCATTCAATCTCAGGAGAAAATTCTAGCCATCCAAGGTTACCAGACGACACATGGTAACCTTTGGCCCGAAAACTTAAGTTTGGCAACGCCAAACCATGCCATGCCAACGGCATGCCAATCTAGTTGTGCCACGTGTTGGCCTTCCCTACGCGGCCACCCAAACGAAGGCGTGCAATAATCAACGATTTCCCTTCAATCCCAGGAGCAAAACCTAGCCATCTAAGGTTACCATCTAAGGAGATTGATTTTCCAAGCCACCACAACATGCTACATGTTTTCCAAAAACATTCGAGACATCAACACAAACTGGGGGATCCTCTTTGGGTATTGTTTTGGTGGTTTACAGCATGCGGCGTACACTAAGCCCGTCATAAGGAAGTGTCATAAGGGTGAGGCGGTTAGTAAATACGGGAAGTTACGTGTGAAACGTTCATGGGACATAAAGCACATGCGTTAACAACTTTGTGGGACATCAATTCCATAACGTTAGCAGTTTCATGAAAACCAGTTCCATGCGTTAACCACTTTATGGAACATCAATTCCATGCATACGGTTACCACCTCCTCCCATTTACTTCCCCACTCCTTAATGTGACCAGGGTACGTTTTTACTCCGACTTGTATAAATAGGTCTTACCTATTTCCATTGAACAACAAGTTCATACGGGAGATACAACACTCAGAAATACTTACTTGCTAGCTCACCTTGTTATCTCTCTCACTTTTCTGATAACAAGTCGTCGTAACCCAACTACTCTTCCAAAATCAACTATTCTGGTCTCACCACTTTACTTCCTTCCCTCCCCAAAACCAACCCATTCTGCTCCAATTTGTGACTGAAGCAAGTCTGGAATGACCATTTCTTGGTTTAGGCAGGACTTGTACATATTGATCTCTCGAATCTAAAGTACCCCCTTGCAGTACATTATTTAGGGTTTAAATCACCTGCACAACCGTAATTACCGAAATCAGCAGAAACTATTTTCACCTACAAACAATTGGAGACCACAACGGGAGGTTCGATCTTTCGCTTACAATGTCAATTTTTAACCAGCGATCTCATTCTTCGACCCAGACGTCAAGATGGTAGAGGAAGGCGATCCACTCCGACTCAGTTACTCGACGGCTCGATTATCAGTCATGACACGACAAGTAATGATTGGGGACTTCTCAGGGGCTAGAAGCAAAACGATCTGCCCAGGGATTAATAATGGTGTAGTTATCAAACAACTCAGCAATGACTCGGAAGACTGGGGACTTCCCATGACCACGTTTCTCGAAGAAAAAAAAAACTTGGTCCTACACCCGGAAAGTTTATTCTCATCATAAGACCTGAGAAACCGAGTAAGTCTTATCTAGACAAAAATATGTGGTTTGCTTTTTCAAGTTCTGATAAAACCTATATCCATGTTTCATCCCATGTCATCTACCAACACACGATTCCATGGTTTTCCTGGGATGTCTGCGTCACTTTCATTCATAGACAAAGGCAATTCAATTCTAAACATTTCATTCAAAAATAAATAAATAAATAATCCAAAACCGTCAAGGTAGCATTTATCAATTAGCCCGAGAAAATCAGAAAATCAAAAACCAAAAACTAGGCGTCTCATTTGCCTTTCATAAAAAAACCTAAAGATAAGAGGTCCAAAAGACAGATATATATTCAAGGGAAGTTTTCCAACAACGGCTTGCTCCTTTTGGCAAAGGCCTCCCTCGTGATTTGAAGAGCCGTCCTCTTAAGTTTCAACTTCCTGCACAACTTCTTGAATTCCTCTTCCTGCTTCTTCATCATGTCTGCAGAAGGATCTTCAACTGCTCCGGCCAATGACCTTTCAACATCCGAGAGACATTCAACGAACCAAAGAACGTTGAATTCGAAGCCCATGCACATGTCACGATGGAACTTCCAGCTCGAGATTACATCCTCAGAAATTGTATGACCAGTCACGATGCACATCTCATCAATCGAAGACAAGGCTTCATCCACACGCTTGACCAACGCATGTCGACTAGTGATCTTCTTAGTCGTGGCAATGTGACCATAGCTTTCCCAAATTTTTGTGTACAATGTCGCACGTTTAGCTAGCACGCTAAATCCACCAATCAACACATGACCCAAAAAGGGACAGATACAGAGGATTGAAGGTGGCACCTGCAACTGAATCAGCAACCGGCATGAGATCCCTAACTACGATTTCACCCCCCGAAGTGCTCTCCTCCACCTGAGTCACGGCAGCGCCCTCGAGATGATGAATCTCCATGTCTAAGTCGCTAGATGGCACAGTTTTCGAAGTGGGAAGTACGGTTACATCTTTACTCTGGTGGTCTTCCACTTCAAGATCATCCCTAGGAACGGTTTCCTCCTAAAAATCAAAATTTAGTTTTACTGCAAAAAAAAAAAAGGGAAAAAAGAAAAACATGGAGGGGACTCACCGGTTCAGTTTCAGATTGACTAGATGAAGATTTAACACTGCTATTAGAAGAATTTCTCTCGCCATCGCTAGACCCTGAACTCTCATCCTTTTCGAGTTCCGCGTCATCATGGATAGGCTCTACAACGCCACTCTCTGTCTCGAAAAACGATGCTTTCCGACTACTTGCAAGTTTGGCAAAGGCATTCGTGCTGCTGAAACCCTGGACGAGATACAAGGACGCATTCTCAGAAACAAGGATATACGTGATCCAGCTGAAGTCAAGAAAGAAATCACACGTACCCTCATGTTGGATGAACTAAAAGTCGGTAGAGCTATGGAATCTGACTGGAAATCGCCTACACGATTATTAGACCTTCGCTCCTTTACTTTGGGACTGTCCACGTCCAGACCAACGGATTTCCTTTTGGTTAAAGAAGTATCCCTCAACAACGGATGTTTTGCTAAAATCTCGGCGGGAGGCCTACCACGATTGTTCTCCACTACGGATTTCACAAATTCCTGGATGATGAGGAATTCACTCTGCCAGAATGCGTTATACTTGGAGGTTGTCGACGAATTTCATTCCGAAATCAATAAAGGGAGGCTTCTGCCGGGCGCAAGAACACTAGTATTAAGAACGTCCGATAATGGATCCTCTGGAGCTGCCAGCTGACGAACGAGAGGGACCCCTTGGTCGAAACCCATATGACGAGCTGCTCACTCAATATTATAAGAGACTTCCTGACACGATCCTCGAAAGAAAGACGGTATATATCCAGACGTGCAACTTCGCATGAATACAATTTCACCGACGCCCAGATTCCCTCCATCAGAAAGCAAAGACATATTTGAAGCAGAAGCAAAAGCATTAACCTGGGCTATGGATGTACATAATGGGGCCCATGGACGAAAATTAGCGGCGCACGAGTTATCAAGGAAATCAACCAGGTTTGATCCAGCTCTTGGGCGCCTATTCGACCAGCGAAGTATTCCCAAACTACCCCAAGAAGCGGGAAGTTAAACCAACGGTTTAGGAACATATCTTTCAAAATGCTCCCATAACCACGCTTGGAGAAAATCAACATGAACATACGAATCCACTTCCATGTAACCGTTTGAAGCACGCATGTCCATAGCCAAATGATCCAAGTGTGTGTATAGAGAATCGAGAAACAAGCCTCCAATGGGGAGAACGTATCCTTTCGCCAATCTTATAGCAAAACTAATGAGTTCCAGCCTTATCTCCTTCTTATCAGAGCCATCATCGAAAATATCCCGGGATAACTAGAGAGCCAAGAATGCCGCGACGTGGAGTGTACTATTCTTCTGATCCGGTGCAAGCTCATCGGGAAACCATTGAGACATCTACCAGGCATAGAAACACTTCGTCTCGTTCTCCTTTCGGACAAAACTTTTGACTTCGCAACCAAGGAGGTACGCATTTTTTCCTCATCATCAGACATCCTGGTGTTAAGGTTTCCTCTCATGGGAAGATTCAGTAGGATAGCCACACTTTCTAAGGATATGTTCAGTCTCCCCACCTACATTTGGCCATGTGAGTATCTGGACACCACCTGGAGATGAAAGCAACCAAGCTCGGGATGTCTTCCTAATTTGAAGTGATGCAGAGGCTGCGACATCATCAATGATTTGCGCCTTGGTCAAATTAGCTCTTACGTACTCTTGACTTATCATAAAGTGCACCTATTTATCAAACGAACGCAGTGGACTCACTGGGATTTTGAAATCAATAGGAGAGGCGGAATACTCTTTCATCTGAAGGCAAAACCGTATTACATTTTCGGGAGGAACCGACCGGTCCCCTCCCTCACTCTCCGAACCGGTCAGAAGCAGTAGCGCATGCTTAAGTGGACTTCTCCTGGCAGAGACTATCGTGAATAATTCATCAGCCACGTTTGGCTTGGAGTTACCAACATCCTTCGGTATGGCAGAATTTTTCTCAAGCGACGTCATAATAAAGATTTCCTCACAGTACTTCTGCTTTCCAAGCAACTGCAACACAATACGAAGAGAGATTATTACGGAAAGCACACGAAAATTATTTTCACCCAAGACGCGGGCCAGTTTTTTTCCAAGGACGCACCCTGCGGAATATAATTCTTGTCCAACCGAGGAGGAGTGACCCACCAGGGGACCATGCACACGGCTACACCAAGACAAGGAGTAAACCCTAAAAAACTAGGTTTTCATGGAAAAGGGATAGCAATTACTATCGCGTGCTTACTTTGCACAGCGAGTTGAGGCGGTCAACATTACTACGATCATGGAAAGGTACACCTACAACTAGGGTTTTTCACCAACACAAGAAAACAAAACAAAAAGCAAGTCACAGAGGAAGTACTGGAAGACATACCTAATCCGCTCGCCCGCTTCACCGCTACCAAGCAATAAAAGAAGAAATAATAAAAGCGTGAATCAAAAGGAGAGGCCAGCCATCCTTTTTATAGGCGTGATACTTGGGAGTTCGAACAAGAAAAGGATTTCCAATTTTGAGCCAAGGAAGGAAAAGAGGAAATCGGTCCCGCAAAGACCAATTTCCACGTCCAAAACCACTCACGCCATACCACGGCCCCACCACACCTATCTGTCATTACACGTTCCACCATGCCATTGCCGCGCCCCCCTGTTAAGCCATTCACTTCATTGCCGTAGCCCCACCATGCCTAGTCATCCGTGTACGTCTCGTCTTGCCAAGGCCACACTATGCCAAGCCGCCTGCTCCACTGTCGCGACCCTATCGTCCATGCGCATTTGCCTTACCAAGACCACGACACCTCTTGGCCCCTCGATCCAAGCCGTCCACTTGCGTCGCCTTCCAAGACCGCGCCCCCTTTGCCTTGGAGATGTACGACCAGACCAAGCCGGTAACTTTTATCTCACCACTCCACGGCCTGCATTACCTGTACAACTTATGCAGGGCCGCCAACACGGGAAGCCAAAACTCTCTTTACCACTCAAAAAGGTTAGTCGGATTCTCCTGACCATCTTTGCAATGATTTGCACCTCGATTCCGTCCTTGTCTATCACCATCATATGCTTACCTCGCAACAAGGCACCTGTTCCGAGCTAAGCAGGGGACTTAATGTTGATGGTGGTTTTTAGCTTAGGGTTAAAATCGTAAAACACTAAACCCTAGCAGACAGTGATGTCACAACATTTAAAGTAACAAGCATTTACTAGGCACATTTACTGAAACCTTTAATGTGTCTCTAAATAATTACCGGGGTATCTTTTTCAAATTAGGGTTACGACAAGACAAACCCTAATTCCCACATGTGCCAATGGAAAATCATGCCAGCCACACCGACCGCGCCAAAGCATGCCAACCATGCTATCCGCACCTCTGTGCCAATGGAAAATAATGCCAGCCACATCGACCGCGCTAAAGCATGCCAACCATGCTAGATGCACCTATATGCCAATGGAAAATCATTTCAGCCACACCGACCGCGCCAAAGCATGCCAACCATGCTAGCCGCACCTCTGTGCCAATGGAAAATCTTGCCATCCACACCGACTGCGCCAAAGCATGCCAACCATGCTAGCCGTACCTCTGTGCCAATGGAAAATCATGCCAGCCACACCGACTGTGCCAAAGCATTCCAACCATGCTAGCCGCACCTCTCTGCCAATGGAAAATCATGTCATCCACACCGACCGCGCCAAAGCATGACAACCATGATAGCCGCACCTCTGCGCCAATGGAAAATCATGCTAGCCACACCAACCGCGCCAAAGCATGGTAACTATGCCAGCCATACCTCAGTGCCAATGGCAAATCGTTCCAGCCACACCGACCACGCCAAAGCATGCAAACCATGCTAGCCACACCTCGGTTCCAATGGCAAATCATGTCAGCCACACCAATCGCGTCAAAGCATGCCAACCATGCTAGCCGCACCTCCGTGCCAATGGAAAATCATGTCAGTCACACCTACTGCGCCATGCTAAACGCACCTCGCCATGGCCTCATGCTGCGCCACCATACTGGCCTTCACTACGCGGCTATCAAAACAAAGGCGTGTAACGATCAACGGTTTCCCTTTAATTCCAGAAGAAAGTCCTAGCCGTCTAAGGTTACCAAATGACCTTTGCCATAAAACCCTAGCTTGGTCATGCACCTAGCCCAAGCTAGCCACGCCATGCGCCTATGGAAATCCCTTGGCCCAACACGCCAAGCCAAAACCGCACCTTGCCCAAGCTAGCCACGCCATGCGCCTATGGAAAACCCTTGGCCCCACATGCCAAGCTAAACCAAACCTAGCCAAGCTAGCCGTTCCATGCCAAACGCACTTTTCCTTGGCCCTAGTCATGCTAGTCACATCATGCCAAGCCAAACTCCCTTGACTTGGCCCAAGACATTCCATACGCCCATGGAAAACCCTTGGCCCCACATTCCAAGCCAAAATCGCACCTATCCAAAGCTATCCACGCCCAAGGCGAACCCTTGGCCCCACATGCCAAGCCTAACCACACCCTGGCCGCGCCACCCTGTTGGCCTTCCTTACGCGGCCACCAAAACGAAGGCGTGCAACAATCAACTGTTGCCCTTCAATCCCAGGAGAAAATCCTAGCCATCCAAGGTTACCAGATGACACATGGTAACCTTTGGCCAGAAAACCTAAGTTTGGCCACGCCAAACCATGCCATGCCAACCTATCCGCGCCACCTGTTGTCCTTCCCTACGCGTCCACCAAAACGAAGGCGTGCAACAATCAACGGTTGCCCTTCAATCCCAGGAGCAAATCCTAGCCATCCAAGGTTACCAGACGACACATGGTAGCCTTTGGCCCGAAAACCTAAGTTTGGCCACGCCAAACCATGCCATGCCAAACCATGCCATGCCAACCTAGGGACGCCACCACGTTGGCCCTCACTACGCGGCTACCAAAACGAAGGCGTGCAACGATCCACAGTTGCCCCTCCTCTCAAGATGCAAAATCTCGACCGTCGAAGGTCACCAGGCTAGCAAGTTTACCGAGATTGAATTGCCAAGCCACAACAACATGCTACATGTTTTCCAAAAACATTCGAGACATCAACACAAACTGGGGGATCCTCTTTGGGTATTGGTTTGGCGATTTACATCGTGCGGCGTACACTACGCCCGTCATAAGGAAGTTTCATAAGGGTGAGGGGTTAGTAAATACGGGAAGTTATGTGTGAAACGTTCATGGGACATAAAGCACATGCGTTAACAACTTTATGGGACATCAATTCCATAACGTTAGCAGTTTCATGAAAACCAGTTTCATGTGTTAAACACTTTATGGGACATCAATTCCATGCATACGGTTACCACCTCCTCACATTCACTTCCCCACTCCTTAATGAGACCAGGGTACGTTTTTACTCCGACTTGTATAAATAGGTCTTACCTATTTCCATTGAACAACAAGTTCATACGGGAGATACAACACTCAGAAATACTTACTTGCTAGCTCACCTTGTTAGCTCTCTCACTTTTCTGATAACAAGTCGTCGTAACCCAACTACTCTTCCAGAATCAACTATTCTGGTCTCACCACTTTCCTTGTTTCCCTCCCTAAAATCAACCCATTCTCCTCCACTTTGTGACCGAAGCAAGTCTGGAACGACCATTTCTTGGTTTGGGCCGGACTTGTACATATTGATCTCTCGAATCTAAAGTACCCCCTTGCAGTACATTGTTTAGAGTTTAAATTGTTTCTCACCTGCACACCCGCAATTACCGAAATTAGCAGAAACCATTTTCACCTACAAATAACAGGGTGTCCATACAAACTTGTGGGTGGACGATGGTTGTGACGACCGTCCGGAATACTATACAATTTCCATCGATCGGCTTCATGACGTCTTTTGAAAACAATCCTAAACGGGTATTCACACTTCTTCGACGATGTTCTATAGACCCTAGTTGTCTTCTTTTCATACTTGTAATTCTTACCTTTATGACTTTCTCTCTTCTTACCCGTTCTCTCGCATACCATTTCCATATTCTTAAAATCGACGTGTTTACTTTGAACAACCACAAACATCTTCTTTTTTGCCTTGGAGATAAGCCATTCCTTGATGTCATCCTTGGTTTCCCATGTCTACATCGAGAAAACAAATTTGACAACCATGAGATCACTAATAAAATTATTTGAATATATAAATATATCGATTTGGTTAAGGGAAACGTACCAAATCAGTCATATAGTGTTGGGAGGTATCTAGACCCATCGTAGATACGGGTTCTGGCTGGGAGCTTTGTTGCACTACCAACTACAAAAGAAAACATAAAACCATCACTGAAGGGTCGTTAAGATTGTAGATGTCAAAATTACGACTCTGCAAAAATTCACTTTTCGGCCCTAAGAATACTTGACTATTCTTTTCCATACTGACGACACGCTTTTAGAGTCGTCAACCAACCTTTTACAGATTGACGAATTTTCTGACTGACATTATGGGAATTCCTCTTATATAAGAGTCGTCAATCTGCTAAAAGTACAATTGACGACTTCGTAGGCAACCCTTTCCTAACAAAAACGAAAAATAAGGGTCGTCAACTTGTAAAATAAAAAAATACCGACACTTTTAAATAATTTGATGACTCTACATGTTAACTAACGACTATTGAAAAACAAATATATACCAGTCTGCTCGGTTTTCTTATAGAGTCGTTCCGTTATATATGTAAAACCTGACGAATAGTGATACAAAGTCTTAGAGTCGTTTAGTTGTAAACGTAAAATATCAACGACTCATGATAGTATTTGCATTTATTGGAGAATTGAACTCCACCAAATGTGGTTGAGGCAGTTGGGTCTTTCAATTCTATAAATAGAGAACCGTATCTCACCCCTTCTTCACCAAACCATAATTCTCAACCTTCACATTCATTCTCATTCATTTATCTTCCAAGAGCAAAAAGAAAAGAAAACACCATGACTACTGCCTACACTTCCGAAGAGAATTATGCCATTGCGAGAGCTTGGTTGACTATCACAAACCACTTTGAAAGTCAGGAAAAAGACATTGATGAAAAATCAAATTCTTGGTGGAACCGTGTATTCATCGTTTTTGTGGCATTAGACGGGAATTGCAACTCTAGGTCTTTGAAACTCGTCAAGGAACGGTTCGAGGAGATAAAATTGGAATGTGATGCTTTCAAAAGAGAAATTAATGTCGTAAGGGAAGCCATTCCCAATATGTTGGGTGCTATAAGAGTAAGTATTTAAACAAGAAGTAAAACTTATCAAAAGCTTTGAATAATACTAACTAAGTTTTTGTTTTGTGTTTTCAGTTGGGGAAGGCGTATGCGCGATATGAGGTGCTTTCGAAGATTGCTATTTTATCTTCGAAGGCACTATGTATAATTACGCCATTTATGGTTAAGTGTATAAGTGCACCATTATTATCTATTGTATTTCATTTCCTTCAATGAAACCTATGCAAGATGTTAGCCTTTTACGATTCAATGAAATGATTCTATGAGATCAGAAATTATAAAAAATAAAAATGGGTAGAGTCGTCAGTATTTAGAGAGGTAGGGAATAACGACTCTCATGTAAATATGAAATAGGTTGTTAGGGTCGTCATTATATAGTAATGCCAAACTGACGACCCTAAGAGTAACAACTACAGAGAGTAAAATGTGTTTCAGTCGTTGGGTGCTAAACATTTTTAGTTAATGACTCTAGATGACCTAAAAGTTGGAGTCGTCAACTTTTTCATACTTGGTTGACGATTTTTCATAACATGCAAAATTTGCAGGTTGTAGTCGTTTATTTCTGTGCCAAATCACTGATGACTCTACATGGTCGTTAGTTTATTATCTTCTCGACCTAACGACTTTCACACTGAGATATTGCATAGTGACCATGAATCGACCACTTGGAGCACCATTCATGCGATTTGAAGAGTATAGGAAGTTTACTTGATTGTTTTAAGCTTCGGGTTCTTCATATGGAGGATTGGTTCCTTCATTTTGAGCAATTGCATCATTTATCAAAGCTTCCTCTATTAACATCTCTTCATCAAACATCCAATCCATAGGATTGGTTGACAGAATCTCACCATCAACACAATCATGTATGTTGTTTAAATCTTCACCTACATCACTTTCACCACTAGAATCACTCATTTCAAATAACCTTAAGTTCTCCCCCAAAAACTCACCTCCCTTTTCTCCACAACACAATTATCAATTTTTTCCCCCTAAATCTGATTTTAATCTAACTTACAACTAATCAACTCAATTAACACTAATGGTTTGGGATAGTTTAACCATTTAAAAAAAAAAAGGATAAAGGGTAACCCCCAATTACTATTTCATCATTTTTTTTTTGTCATATAGCTAGGGGCGCTAATTATTTTCCATGGCCTCCCATTTAGCCGTGATATTTACCCTCGAGTGGATGTTACAGCGGACAGGCACCCTCCTTGACCCCCCGAGGCAAAGAGTCCTATACTCCTATCATTTCCGTAGAGAGAGAGAAATTTCTCTAAAACCAAAATCAAAATTCAGGCATTCTCATCATCATTAAAAGGTTCTTCTTCTTCTTCTCTGATTTGATTGCCTGAAAACAATTTGAAATGAAAATCTTAGAATTGAACAACGGCTCAAGAGACAGCGTATGTGCAGTGCTCAGTTTCAACTTCAGTTTTCTTCTGAGACTCGTTTCCATCTTAAACTGGTAAGAACCTCCTCGTCTCTTTTCAGCTCCAGTCACTGTTGACCTAATTGAATTCTGTAATTGAATTCTTCAGCATTATTTAAAATCAGTGGTTTTTTTTTTTTTTTTTTTTAATTTGTGTATTATTCACATTTTAGGGTTCAACTAAGATCGTGTTAAGGGACAACAGGCTTTTTAGAGGGACTAATTCGCCCAATTGTTATTAGCTTAGACTCTCTTTTACATTTTTGATTTAAGCTGTGGATGGCCTAAGCAATTTATAATGGAAAACGGACCATGTAAATCAAGTCTTTCTATGAATACTAGTATGTAACTTTTAATCCGAATTAGGACATATTTAATGGAAGAAACCACATTATTGTTCTATAAATTGAAGTTGCATAGAGACAACAGGCTTTCTATAGGGACTAATTCATCCAATTGTTATTAGTTTAACAGTCTCTCTTTTGGGTCTTTGATTTAAGCTGCAATTCTCTTAACGGAATCGAAATCTTGGATTATCACATATTTAATGGAAGAAACCACTTTATTGTTCTCTAATCTCTCTATCTCCCATTAGGTAGCTTGAACTGGTAATTTGTGTGGAAACCAAACTAGGCTTTTACGGTTCAAAATCTTAATTGTTGAAGCTTAAAGTGGGATAGTTCTGGAAGCTACTCAGAAGCCTAGATTCTTGGTTATTAGTGGTACATTTTTTCTTTTCTATTTAAACGAAAATGTCTTTCTCTCTGGTGCAGGTACTTTTAAGAATTAAACAACACTACACTAACACTCCTCTGTCAGCCACTAGAGCTGCTTAATGGGGGCTTTAAATTAAGTGGCAGTTGTGCTATTGGGTTTAAGGGTTCAACTCCAGTTACCTAGAGGCGTGGTGCGAGCTAAGAATTTGGAGGAGAAAGTTGGCAATTGAGCAGGCCTAGCTTTAAAACTGATGGTGGTGGTGGTTGGGTAATGAAGTAGAAGAACCAATAATGAAGATAGTAAAAGCTTAAGTTGAACACACTGCACAAGGCAAAACAGGTTAGTAAAAGCTTATTTTGACCATATTGATGCAAGGAATGATCAAATGTAATTAATTTATGTTATTTGGAAGGAAAAAAAAAAACACTTCTCATTCACATCAAGATCACAGAGAAAAGTCTTTGTCCAAAAACTTGGACACAATAAAATGTCAGACTAAGTGTTCACCATAAACTTTTGTTAATTGAAGTACAAAATTAAAGATTTCATCCTTCACGAAGTGTTGCTGCTTTAGATAATTGGAACGTGGTTTATACAGTGCAGGGTATGCTAAATTGCTAATTCATTTATGACCTACTTTGGTTTCTTGTTACTATCCTGCATTCTTCATCATTACTTAAACCAGTGATTTTGTTTGTGTATTATTGACATTTTAGGGTTCAACTAATGTTGTTTTGATCAGTATAGATGAAATCACAAGCCTAATCAAAGTTGTATAGAGAGAACCGGCTTTTATAGACTAATTTACGGCTTAGATCCAGGGTACCAAAGAAAGAATAGAGCTAGCGTGAACAAGTGTAAAAAAAGAATCATTGGAAATACTTCATATACATTGTTGTAGCTTTTAGTGTGTATAATATGCTGTTACATTTCAGGGTTGTAATAATGTTTTGTACGACTTCATCCATGTAACATTTTGTATGTACTTGTAACTTGTCATTTGTCCCTCACCAAGCTGATCTTGTTCAGCGTGTTTCTGGTGGTATTATTGTTGCACCCGAAGGAATCAATGGGAGCATTTGTGGGATAAAAGAATTGGTGGAAACAATTCTTGGTTTCAGATATATTCAAGCTTATGACCGGCTGAAAGGTCCAAGACAAGTCGAATCTCCAGTGACTCCTGAAGAAGAAGCATCCATCAGGGACACACTATAGCAGTTCCCCTCTTGGAGCAGGAGAAGATGCACCTTTTCGAAGGGGATCACGTGGGAGTGAAGGTGAGGAAAGAGCTACTGACATACAACCCATTTACCCCTTCTTCCTTTTCAGAATAGTTTTATTTGGTTGACATCTTATCATCTGGCACATTTGTTTGGCCAGATAGTCTCTCGTTGAATGCCATCAATGTCACCCATCAAAAGAGTTGGAAAGTATGTCGTGTGACCCAGAAACTGTGAATGATTGCTTAGCGTAATCGAATTACAAGGTATGTTTTGATTTCGGTTTGATTAAATTTTGTTATGTTTTGAATGCTGATACTGAAATTTACACAGCTTTCGAAAAGTGTTAGTGAATTTAGTGCTAGTTTGGTCAGATCTGATTGTCTGATTTGTAAAGAAATGGAATTTTTTTTGTAGTAAGTTGATTCGTTTTTGTTAGGTTTGAAAATTGTTAGTGGAAGCAAACATTGTTTGCAGATGGATTTTGTGAAATTAGGGGTTAATATGACTGAGATCTGATTAGAGATATTTTTTTTTTAATGTTTTGATTTTGTAGATGGAGAATCTTGTAGTTTGTTGATTCATTTCCACAAGGGAACACCAGCACTGGCTAATGAAGTCAAAGAAAGAAGCCTTAGCAGGAAACATGTTGTTGCAATGGTCGAAGCAATGAAAAAAAACAGTAGTATGAATGTGCTGGAAGCCTTCTTTCACTTTCATCTGGACCAACTGCTATCAGGGCTGGTGCCAACACCTACTGCCAACTTCTACAATCTCAAAGTGATAAGAGTGTCAAGCTAATTCTGCTGTATCGATTGAATGAGCTCAAAATTTCTCACAGGGAGATTATGGTTGATATGATCGTATATGTGCTTAGGGCACTTGCAAGCCCTAATCTTGATATTCTAAGGAAGGCGATTGATATTGCGCTTAAACCTATAACTCCATGTAACGTTGATGAAGTTGTTCAAGCACTGAAGAAGGAAGTTGTAAAGATTCAGAGCACAGAGCTCGAGGAAGAATGGGAAATACATTCAAATGCTTGTTCAAGCTATACATTCTTGTGCAATAAAATTCCCTGAAGTTGCCAGCACTGTGGTTCATTTGTTGATGGATTTCTTGGGTTATACCAATGTGGCCTGATGTGGTTTTTTTCGTACGAGAGATTATTGAGACCAGCCCTAACTTAGGGTTGCAATTATAACTAGGCTCTCAGACACATTTTACCAGATGCGTGCGCACGTTTATGTTCTTGTGCTCTCTGGATCACTGGAGAGTACTGTCTCCCGCTCTCTGAAGTTGAGAGTGGGCTCAATGTCTAGGGGACCTGCCTTTTTTCGCAGTGAATGAAGAAGGAGATGGCGCAGATATTTCAAAAGTAAATTCCATCACTGTACCTTCTAGGATACCTGGAATTCTTGCTGATGACCTATGCTAGTCAGAGTGCTGCCTCAGAAACTGCCATATCTCCTCCTACTCTTGACCAAATAAGTTGCACATATCGATAAAAAATCAAGACAGCAATATGAAATGGGAATCAAGAGTCAAGTTCAGGTTATGCAAGAAGTATCACCACATGAAGCATTGCACAACAAGTATTTTTGCTTGAAGAGGCAGCATATGTTTGGTACCCAGTTTCAACTCCAGTTTTCTCTAAAGACTCATTTGGATCTTAAACGGGTAATCCTCTTATCTCTTTTCAGCTCCATTCATTTGTGACCTCATTTGATTTTTTGTTATTGTTCAACATTCTTCACCACTATTTAAATCTGTAGCTTTGTTTGTGTATTATCGACAATTTAGGGTTCAACTGACATAGTTTTAATTAGCCAAGATGAAATAGGGCTGGGAATCAAAGTTGTATGGAGCGAACAGGCTTTTTATAGACTAATTCATCCAATTATTATTAGCTCAGAATCTCTTTTGCACTTTGATTTTAGCTGTAGTTCTGTCACCGGAACCGGTAATCATTGAAATCTTGGATTCACGGACTTGATTTGAAACTTGGCTCTTGGAATAGACAGGAGTGAGTAAAGTGTTATTAATTGTATAAATTCTTAGTCTTCTGACCCTTTTTGAGTGGAATTAAACCCTAATATTTTTAGATGTATATTGCTTGATTTGTAGGAAATTTATTAATACCGAGTTTTTGAATTCCACGTCGACTACAGCACCAGAGAACTCAAGAGGAAACAGAAGCACCATAATACGACCGGTACATGTTGATATTTCACAAATCCTTGTACTATTGCAGTTTCAGTTCAAATTGACTGATGATGTATCGACTTATGATGCCATTCAATCTTTACTCTACCTTATCTTTTTGTGAAACAGATGTTTAATTTTAAAGACTTTCATGTCTTCAGACTATCTACTGTGTCTGTGACTCTTTGCATTCATCATCAATTTGGTACCCCAGTAACAGAGCTGGCCTTGTAAAAATGTCTTCGTTATCTTAAATTCTAGCTCTCGTGGCCCCTGCATCACTGAAAAAGTAGTCCCTCCTTGTCTTAAATGTTAAATCTTTATAGGTCCATGGAACTCTTGACCCTCTCTCCTTGTCTAGAATGTACTTTACATAGTTGAATTATCATGAAGTCAACAGAATACATTTTTGTGGGTGCACTCTGTTTTAACTAAGGTGCACATTTCCACTATCCTCATTGGTTTGCTTTTTCTATACAGTTCTGTACTTTGCTTTATTTTTTCATCTTTTCATATTTAAATGTTGTAGGAAAAAGTAGTCCCTCCTTGTCTTAAATGTTAAATCCTTATAGGTCCATGGAACTCTTGACCCTCTCTCCTTGTCTAGAATGTACTTTACATAGTTGAATTATCATGAAGTCAACAGAATACATTTTTGTGGGTGCACTCTGTTTTAACTAAGGTGCACATTTCCACCATCCTCATTGGTTTGCTTTTTCTATAGAGTTCTGTACTTTGCTTTATTTTTTCATCTTTTCATATTTAAATGTTGTAGGAAATTATGCTTGAAAGAAAATGTTTTTTTTTTTTATATTATGATAATGAATTTATATATCCAACAAATGAGGATGGTTAAGTAGGGGTATCCAAAATCATACTTCCTGTCTTTGTCTTTGATTTGATTGCCTTTATTATTTGAGAAAAAAACAGTCACATATACAATCAGTAGTTTCCACCACGCATATGTGAGAGCCAACGAATTTGACTTGTTCAATTTGTAACCGCGGCTGCTTATAGTATACTGTATATATATATATATGCACACACCTAACATTATGCATGAGTTAGTTCTACTTCATCTCTTTGATTTCCTTCTTTCTACCATAAGCTCGCCTACTCATGATGGAGGTTATTGGAGGATCATCATCAGTTCATCATGGTCGTATCTTTTACTTTTATGTTTTTGCGGTGTTGTTGATTATTGGATGCGGTTTCTTTGATCTCGCTCGTTCTCAGCGGCTACCAGATGTCGAAGGTACACATATGACTTCTTTTTCTCTACAAATCGATACTTTCAGTTACATGTTCTAAGTAAGAATATCAACATATTAATAGTATTATGCATGGACGCTAATTAAATAATCTCTACATCTACAGTCGAGGCTCTAACAGAAATAGCAAAGACATTAGGAAAACAAGGCTGGGACTTTGCAAAATTGGATCCATGTGATGCTACCGAGGGTATTAACTGTACTTGCACTTTCTCTGGCAACACAGTCTGCCATGTTACAGGAATGTAAGTTTGATCACTAAAAAGAACAGCACGTGACTTAGTTTTTGTGACACAATTATACATCCGTACCCAAGTTTTACACAATGATGTGTTGGTGTGATTGGTTATACTAACTGTCCAATACCCAATTTATAAACTATAGACTAACCCTTGTGGGCCTATTATCCTTAGATTTGTTTTTCTAATGCATTTTAGAACAAGGACTACTGGGAGTAGTAACTCCTCCGTATTGAAGGAGTTACTCCTCTAAAAATCCCTATCGAATTTGATTCATAAATGCTGTCTCACCTTCTTTCTTTTCTTTCTGGTCCTTTTCTAGCCTAGACGCTCTGTTTTTTATTTAACCAATCGCTATAGTACCCAAACTAATCCTTAACCTCTTGACTATTTGGTTTTGAATAAGATAGTGTTAACCCATAGGCCTTGCTCTCAGTGTCGCCAAATAGTGCCTCTTTTTCCGCAGATTTTTGGGGTTCCTATAGTTAGGTGCTTCCTGTGAATAGGTTTAACCGTTTAACAGGCTTTGAATTTAAGCTGCTAATACACTGATTTGAAATGCTTTTGTTTTTGGGGTTGGCTTGTGTAGAGTGCTTAATGAACAGAGCTTATCGGGCACATTACCTCCAGAGCTTGTCAAGCTTCCTTACCTCCAAGTAATGTAAGACTGATCAACACTTTGGTCTTCTCTATCGCTTCATCAAAAATACCACTGTATTAGGCTTTCTAATTTCTCAACTGATATAATTACAACCTTTTTTTTTGTTTGTTTTATTTCTTTAGTGACCTTGACCGTAACTACCTCAATGGTACAATCCCGATAGTATGGGGTTCTATGAAGTTGGTGACCATGTAAGAATATATATAATCACTCTATTCTCCCGTAAGAATAACAAAATTTTCAAATCAGTTGTTATGTTCCAACATTAATAGTCTAATAGAGAGTGAAACAAATAAACACAGCTCTCTCTTTGGGAATCGATTATCCGGCCAACTCCCTGAAGAGATAGGAAATATCACTACTCTAAAAAATTTGTAAGTTCTCTTGTTGATTGCATCTTGTCCATTCAATATTTAAGTATTGTTTCCTGATGTTTACTTTTTAGAGTTTTGGAAACCAATCAACTCTCCGGGCATCTTCCTAAAAAGCTCGGAGACATCGTAGGCATAAACCGTATGTAAGTATTTTAATGCATTTTGACTTTTGTTATTCACTCTTGAAATTTCACAACTCTAGAGGAATTTGTATTTTAGCTCTTTGCACTTTGTGATTGTAGATTGCTTAGCTCGAATAATTTTACTGGGGAATTGCCACAAACTCTTTATAAGTTAACCAACCTGACAACCGTGTAAGATTCATAAGTATGAGGTATCTTCATTTAATTGATTGAACACCTTTTGTGTATATATAATGCATTTGGAATTGTGATGCAGCCGAATAAGTGACAATCAATTCACCGGAAAGATACCTGGCTTTATAAAGAATTGGACCAACCTTACAAGGCTGTGAGATTTTCGACCTATTGAGTTTATTTATGATTGACTACTTCTCTTCATTCTGGCTTTATCACTTCTAATTTCTTCAATACTTGCAGAGAGATTCAAGCAAGCGGTTTGGAAGGACCAATTCCATCTGAAATCTCTGCCTTGGAGAAATTATCAACTTTGTTAGTTATTTAAGACTTTTTTATTATTTTTCTGAGATGTTGTCAGCCTGCTTTTTCTTGGTATCCAGTAGTTCATGCATAAATTAGGAAAAATATGAAAACCTTCATCTATTAAGGAACTAAAAATAAACATCAAGTTTCAACTAAACAAGAACCGAGGGAGTATTAAGTTTATCTAGCAGTACCACTATCACCAGGTTGTTTTAAATGTCTTACTCAACATCTTAATGCAGGAAGATTAGTGACTTAAACGGTGAAAATGGTCCTTTCCCACCACTTGATAACTTGAAAAGGCTGAACATACTGTGAGTTGAATATGTTGATTATTCCATTTATATGTACTTCTTTCGTTTTTATATTACTTACCATAAACATAAATCAGTCATATCTTATGATCAATATTTTATTATATCTGGTTGTGTTTAGTGTTTTAAGGAGTTGCAATATTAATGGAACACTTCCGACCTACTTTGGCAGTATGGAAAGTCTTAAGTCCTTGTGAGTTCACTTACCTTTTTCTTTAACAATGAAATAATAGTGAACTATTGTTTGTTGGTTTGACTGTCTACCAGCCGACCGTGTCTGAGAAAAGAAAACTATTGATAGAAATCAAAAAAAAATTGACAGAAAAGGTTAAGATTTTATTAAGTAGAAAAAACATGAAAAACAAAGGAAAATGCACAGTTAATTACAGCAATATGAAGTAACAAAAGGTAAAATCATAGAAATACCAAAAAGAAGCAGCTGTCCCAAACCAACTAACAAAAGCCAACAACCCCTACAGGACCAACTCCTATTTTTTTTTTTGGCAAGACTGGACTTCCAACTCAAAACTAATTGACAATGAGTCAATGACCGGAGTGGCCCTTTCATGTTACATTTTGTATTTAGGCTAGAGGTTTGGTCTGTGTGGGACTTTAATTAATCCCCAACATAATTTAGCTAAGTTTCAGACAACATTTTGGGTTTGTGTAACTGATTCGAGGCTTCTTTACAAGCCTATTGGTGATGGCACAACTTTCTGGTAGTAACTACAAGCTTAGAGCATCTCCAACGGATCCTCATGCATGATCTTTCCTATATATGTGGATGCTTACTAATAACATCCTTTGCTGATTTGTAATTGCCATGCCTTAGCTGGGGAGTGGTTTTATTTTTGGAAAACACAGATGTTATTGATGACATGGATTGTTTAAATTCTCTAAGAGATCTTCTGGAACAAGAGGATGAGCTAGAGGATGTAAATTCTTTAAGTTTCCGTTGGAGATAAATTTTGCAAAAAGTAGAATAAATCCTTTGTGGCCAAAAATAATTCTGGAAATTGAGGACACAATTCATTGTCAATATATACATTATTGTTTCATTACTGTTTTCTTCTGACGCTCTTTATTGCTGTATTGTTGCCTCTCTTTGCAGAGATCTCAGCTTTAACAAGCTTTCAGGAGAAATTCCGAACAACTTCATCAATCCTTCTGCAGTTTTTTTTCTGTAAGAGATTTTATATTTTTATTAAATTCTCAATTCTTCTCACAATATAAAATAATTATGGGATATAAAATATGCATGCAATGAATTGACTTCTAGGTACTTAACCGGAAACTTGCTGACTGGGCCTTTACCGAGTTGGATGCTTGGAGAAGTAAAGAATATGTAAGTTCCATTTCCTTGATCTTGATGCTTAATCATTAGAGTTCATCTTGGCGGCCATTTTATATGTTCACATTTTAATGTATGCAAGTCACCAGGTATATATATTCTTCGATGGCAATACTAGTTGCATCTTTTCCTGTGTTTGCAACTAGAAATTCCTCTAGTACTGTTGTTCCGGTGGTCAACAAAAAGTTGTTGATGTGTACGGCTTAGTTTTACACTTTTTTTTCCCTGTTAGGAATTTAGCGCTGACAAGTTTCGAAACCCCAGTAATTTTACCACTGCACCTCACACCAGCTTTCTAAGTTTTGACTTACTTCTACACTAGTGCAGTGTTGTAACAAAGTTTCGTGTGTGGATTAGCAAATACGAAACCTTTTGTAACCCTATTATATATTTCACTCTTCATGTAGTGATCTTTCATACAACAATTTCACATTGGAGAACTCGTGGAGTTGTCAACTGAACCGCACTATGTAAGAAAATTTTCTATCACGTACGTTTCACACTTGGCTATTGAATAAACTTTTGAGAGATTATTATTTTATTTTATTTTAATTGCACAGAAATTTATTTGGAAGCTCTTCAATAAGAAACAACTCGTAAGTTTTCATTCATTCTTTCCAAGAAATTTGCATTATCAATAAACAAAAGTGATCTCGCAATCTTACATGCTCTCTCAAACATTGTGTTGTTTGCATAAATGAAGGAATGGCGTACCAAAATGCTTGAAGACCCTTGTTTGTGATAGACCGGGTAGTTAAATATAAATCTCTTGAAATATTAAGAACATAAGATATTGTTGGTTCTGTTACATTTTTATATATACTTTTCCAGATCGTCATGCGTTCAATATCAATTGCGGTGGAGAAACTTTTCGTTTGAATGGAAGTAATGATGGCAACTACGACGCCGATTCGAGTGCAGAGGGCTCTTCAAACTTTTACCACCACGTAAATAATAATTGGGCATTAAGTACCACTGGTGATTTCATGGACAATGACGATGATAATGACCGTCTTATAGTTGGAATTCCAAAATCATCTCTCTTGGATTCAGAATTATACATGACAGCGCGCAAATCTCCTCTATCTCTAACTTATTATGGGTTTTGTTTGATCAATGGGAATTATACTGTGAACCTCCACTTCGCTGAGATAGAATTCCCAAATGATAAATCAGGAGACAGTCTTGGGAGGCGTGTATTCGATGTCTACATTCAGGTAACTAATACCATCCTGAAAGTTCTTTTTTCCCCCTTCACATAACATAAGAAATTTTCTATTTAACTTGATAGCCATTGCAGGGAAAGCTTAAGTTGAAGGATTTCGATATTGTGAAAGAAGCGGGTGGAGCTCGCCAGGCAGTCATTAAAACATTCAATGAGTCTGTTACTAGTAATTCCTTGGAAATTCGGTTTTACTGGGCTGGAAAAGGCACACAAAGGATCCCTAAAGCCGGTTTATATGGTCCTCTTGTTTCAGCTATTTCTGTACTAAATCCTGGTACTATGTTTTGTTTTTATTATCTATGCACTCTTTTTCTATCATCATTTATATCTAATGATGTCGCATCTTTTTTTAGATTTTGTACCTCGTGGAAAAAGCATATCTGTAGGTGCTGTGGCGGGAATTGTCGTTGGTGTATTATGTCTTGTTTTTTTTCTGGCGGGTGCTCTCTGGTGGAAGGTATATTTGGGGAGAAGAAATGCGATCGATAAAGGTAATTTATGTTAAAACACCATGTTTATCTATAGTTATGCTGAAACACTAACAAAAGCCAAACACCAATATTTGAACTGACGTACCCAAGTCATGTCTTTATTCGGCGATGAAGCCAGAATTTTTTCGTCGAGGGGACAAATATGTATGGTGGAAATAGTACTATCATATAAAATGTTTTAGGTGTTTTCTTCCATTTATTTGCTACTTGTAAAATGTTTTAATTTAAGATTTAATTTAAAATCTGTGACATTTTCTATTTTGTTTCCACAAAATTTTGATAGTTATGTAGTATCTTACACTATTCAAGCTTATTATTGCATTTTCTGAGACAATTTATGATATTTAGCTAGAAACTTGTACAACTAGGACTAGTATTGGAGTAATCTATCAAAATATGAGGGGACAATTTTATAAAAACTTAATTATCTAACCCCAATTTAGTAACTTTACAAATTCTAGGGAGGAAGTCCCTTAATAGCTCAGTCACTGAGGACTTTATTCGGTATCATTTGTTTTGTGTATATCTTCTCTTTAACTCCATAGACACTTAACTATGAATTTTTCTTCTTGTACTGATTTGTATTTGATAGAATTAAGAGGTTTGGACCTAAACACTAATTCCTTCACGTTGAGGCAAATAAAAGCTGCAACGAACAACTTTGCTGCAGAAAACAAGATTGGTGAAGGTGGTTTTGGACCTGTTTATAAGGTATCTACATCCAGAGCATTGGTCGTACATACTCCATCATCTAGCTACCAGTGATATACTTACACGGATCTCTTCTTAACAAACGCAGGGATATATGTTAGATGGCACTATAATTGCTGTTAAACAACTATCTGCCAAATCTAAGCAAGGAAATCGTGAATTTATAAACGAGATAGGCATGATTTCTGGCCTACGACACCCTAATCTTGCAAAGCTTTATGGATGCTGTATTGAAGGAAATCAGTTACTTCTTATTTATGAATACTTGGAAAATAATTGCCTTTCCCGTGCATTGTTTGGTGAGTACTTTGACCCATTTTGTTTCCTAATATCTTCTATGCTGCATCTAATGCATTTTTGGTTGATTGCATATTATGGAAGAAGAAAAGGTCCAACTGAAGCTTGATTGGCCAACAAGGCAGAAGATTTGTATAGGAATAGCCAGAGGCCTGACTTATTTGCACGAAGAATCAAGGCTGAAGATTGTTCACAGAGATATCAAAGGTACTAACGTGCTTCTTGATAAGGATCTAAACCCAAAGATTTCTGACTTTGGTCTGGCAAAACTGGATGAGGAAGATGACACGCATATCAGCACTCGAATTGCAGGTACTCGGTAAGTTTGCATCTTTTCTTCATTTGATTTTTGATAGCTAAACACTAGAAGTCCAGTATGCTTTATCCTTGTTAAACATATATGGGTGTGTAATCTGTGCTTTTCAGTGGTTACATGGCACCAGAGTACGCATTGAGAGGCTATCTGACAGATAAAGCAGACGTTTACAGTTTTGGAGTTGTTGCGTTAGAAATTGTTAGTGGGAAGAGCAATATAACCTATCGCACAAAACAAGAGTGTTTTTATCTTCTTGATTGGGTATTAATTATAAAATTATAAAATCTCTGAAGTTCTGATATTTGCTTATCAGATTATTGTGATTTGATTTCTTAATCGGTATGCTCTTCTACCCAGGCTTTGATTCTCCAGGAGAATGGAAATTTGATGGAGTTGGTTGATCCAAAGTTGGAGTCCGAGTACGAGGAGGAAGAGGTTTTACGGATGATTAATATAGCTCTCATGTGCACCAACACATCTCCAACATTAAGGCCTAAGATGTCTTCAGTGGTCAGCATGCTTGAAGGTCGAACTCCTGTTGGAGAATTTATTTCGAATTCAAGAAGTGAATCTAGCAATGATTTGAATTTCAAACCGGGTAGAGATCATCATTATAGCCAAACACTGAGTATTTCCAAGGATACCCCATTCTCGGAAGCCTCAACATCTGCTACTGATCTTTATCCACTCATTAACGAATCAGCGTACTGGAATAGCAGAGATTAGAGAAGTTTTACAACCTATATTATTCCACAAGTTGTCATATAAACTAGTAGTACGATTAAAATAAACATAAAAATAAGGTAAAATCTAGAGAGAAGTTGCAGAATACAGAGAAATAAGCATCGAGATATCTAAAAGGAACATAACTTAATGGCACAATCTGTTGAAGCCCATTTATACTTCAATAACTGCTCCATAATCTTCTTATTGAAATCTTCTACATCCTCTGCGTTATGTGTCTTCTTATCTGAGTTTACGAAATGATCGGATGAAATTTCAATAATCACCGTCTGAAGAACCCTTGCATTCTGCAAAAATAGTTGAACCAAATCCAACTCCTCCAGTTGCCCTTCATAGTATCGAAATTTGATGGACTTGAGGTGCATCAACAAGCAACGTGGCACTCCGTCTAATGTCAAAGCTTCATCATTAGCTTTATCACGACAGACCTAAATAGTAATGCATACCAAAGAAATTTCATCAACTTGTCACCGATTGACGACATCATAAAAACAAGAAAAAGATGTCAAGAAATTGGTGTATTCTTACCCCATTGAAGACGAGTGACTCCAAATTTGGTGAGAACTGTAGAAAGCTGAATAATGGTTCAACTAGCTGAGTCTTGATAAAAGACACTTCCAAAGTGATCAAATTATTGAAGGTAGGAAACCTTGTAGATAGAACACCTGCCAGCTCCAGTTTCTAATAATGTATAGCATACAAAGTAAATCAAGTATCAGGATACAGAGAAACAACTTACCCTAACTTGCTAGAAAAATATAATCAGCCAATAAAGGTGACCTGACCTCCAAAATAAGGAACCATACCTCAAAGACATAATCTGATAACTTCAACAGCTTCACATTAGAGAGCTTCTCTACAAACTTAGGTATAACATCAACCGGTACACTTTCCTCAGTATACATGCGGCTTATATCTGCATCCTCTAGTGATGGAAAGCTCCCAACCACGAAATGTCGTGGTATACCATCATGGATTTTGATAGACATTAGATTAGGTGCATCAATCATGATTTTGATATTCGACATACTACTATGGAAAGTACTAAAGAAGGTTAATGATTTCAGTGTAGATGATATGATATTCAAATGATTCAAAAAACAATGTTTCAAACACAATTCTTCAAGAACAGGACAGTTAGAAAAGAGTTGTTGAATATTCCGCTGCCTGTAAACCGAAATATCGTCCAGCTGAAGTATTTTAAGTCTTGGAAAAGATATTAATTGAGGAAGATTAAGATGCTGGCCACCATAAAGATCAATGTCTAACAACTTCAGTGATTCACAAGTGTAAACGTCAACAGGGATAATATCCACATTTATGCCATTCCTATTGACAATGAGCTCTTCAACTCTACACTGAATTGCTGTAGTAATCCAAGCCTTTATCCTCCGGTCGTCAAAGTACCGACCGTCAGATGTGAGACAGAATTTCTTAATCTCTGACATGTTACGAATCGACAACACTCTGTCCACGAAATCCACAAAGCTATTGGTAGAAGATTGTGTTGCTTCGGTATCAGGAGATTTCCATTCGCGAAAATCAAGAACAGGAAGAGATATCCAGAGATTATTCCATCCTCTAGACAAAACTGTTGTTGCAACAGCACATTTGGTGGGAAGCAACGTGAGAATGTGACGAATTATGGGTTCAGGCAACCTGCTGATCCTATCCTCTCCCCCCACACCCTCCTCCATTTTGTTTCTAAAAAGTAAACCAAGATTGGTTCGTTTAGAGTCAGAATACAGGAAACTAATCATGTTCAGACACATATACACATGCTTCGTAAAGATAAGAGAAATCAACAGATTATAATGAAATAAGGGTTTATGTCCTCGTCCTACTTAAGCAAGTAAGCAACCAAGAACAACTTTACAATAAAAAGGATTTGTTGAACAAATGTTTCTGGTAAACTAGAGAAGCACTAAAAGGGCATGTCCAGTTCAAAGCAGATAAGCTGGGTATTTCCAGTTAGCTCCATCCAACAAATTAACATACTTGGCATTGAACTTAAAACAGTTCTATTCTACGATTCAAGTGCAAATTGGATTTAACTAAGATTCAGCTTTGAAACCCCAAAAGATGATATGATTATCTATCAGTCATTTTCAACAACATACACATTTATCAACATAAAATCAGGGCAAACCCTAAAATAAAATACCAACAGAAAAAACCAAATTAAAATCTAAAATTTAGCCCTAAAAAAAATCAAATTGGGGAAAGAAATTAAAGGTTGAATGCGCAAAAAAACTAAATTAAATCCCAAAAAGAAACCAAATACAGAAATCAAATTAGGGGAAGAAATTAAAGGTTGAATCCCTATCTATCTATGTAGAATTAAATTGAAATTCACCTCTTCTTCGTACAGTGGAATCAAATTAGGAGAGGGAGAAAACTGAACTGAAGCTTCAATCCACAAAGAAGCTCTTCTCACTTCTCAGGGTTTTAAGTTTTAACAAATCTGTCGATTAACCCGAGAGAGTGTGTATTAGGATGAAGCTGAGTCCGAGAGAGTGTGTTTTTGGGTTTTACTCTCGAATCCAATGAATTTTGTTTTACGGTATTATGTTACAGCGGACAGGCACCCCTCCTTGATCGCGAAACGAGCTCTCTTAAGGCTACACGATTGGAGAGCCGGATTCTCCGGATTCCCAATGCTCTGTTCAAGTAATTGCAGTGTGCCAGTGTGTTTGGATTAGGTAGAAGTTGAAATCACAAATATTTTTATTTTTTTTGCTTTTCAAAGTAGTTCTGAAAATTTATATATCTAATTTAACTTCTTGATTTTTACAACATTTCCAATACCATGGGTGAAGGTTATCCTATGTGGAGGTGATATTAATACCGTTTTGTTGTGGGTCAATCCCATGTGGCTAAAACAAATAAAAGTAAGATTTTTTGCCTAAATTTCATCTCTAATGCTAAGGTCCTAGGGAAATTCCTATGGCAATGTTTAAAATGAAAATTCTGTTGAGCCAGGTGGATGGTCAAATGAGATTTTGCATTATGGGAAAGAAGTAGGCGGCTGATCATTAAGCGCCAAGATGAAGTGCTTCCGCTGGCGTTTGAACCAAAACTGTTGGCGAGCGTGGTACAATCGCTGGCGTTTGATCTCACAAATTCACAACAAAATTTCACCCGATCAATCTTTTCTTAATTTCAATTGCTTTCAATTTTTAACATGAATCCTGAATTTAATTCTTCCGAGGAAGATATGGAGATGGATGAAATGTTTTATGAAGAAGAAGAAGAAGAAATGTGCAGGGATTTTTTAAGTCAAATGGATAAAGATGCAATTCAAGATAAAAGAAGGAGAAATATATGTTGCAATTACAAACCGGTAGCATACCAAAGCCTTTAGAGCCATATGAAGTTGCGACTAGAAGATCGACGTGGCGAGATCGACATTTTTACCACGACAATTAGATGATGCATGATTATTTTAATCATGATTGTGTCTATTTCGATGAGGATTTTCAGCGGCGATTCTGCATGGGCCGCAACTTGACGCAAAGGATTATTGTTGAGCTTTGTCAGGTACAACCTTTATTTTATTATCAGTATGATGCACGACATGTACGAGGCTATAGTCCCCAAAAAAGGGTCACTACGGCCCTCCATATTCTATGTTTAGGGTACCAGCGGATTCTACGGATGATTATATCTGTATTTGAAAAACAACCGCCTTTAGGTATCTCAAATTGTTTTGCGAAACAATAGTCGAGCATTTTGGTCCAACCTTTTTAAGAAAGCCTACTCAGGAAGATGTTCAAAGAATAACTGCAGAGAACACCGAAAGGGGTTTTCCAGGAATGCTAGGTAGTCTTGACTGCATGCACTGGACGTGGCATGCGTGTCCGGTTGAATGTGCAGGCCAATATAAGGGTCATTATCCAAAACCAACTATAATTTTGGAAGCTTCAGCTACTTATGATTATTGGTTTTGGCATGCTTTTTTTTGACTCTCGGGTTCAAATAACGATCTCAATGTTTTGTATAAGTCACCATTGTTTGAAGATCTTAAGAATGGGATCACGTCGCACTTTAATTTCACCATCAACAGTCATCAATACACTAAGGGTTATTATTTAGCAGATAGAATATATCCATAATTGTCAACTATGGTTCAATCTTATAGTCAGGTAGGTTTTGGACCGACGTCTTCGAGGGAAATGAAGTACTTTAACACCCAACAAATGAAATATAGAAAGGATGTTGAGAGTGCTTTTGGCATACTGAAAAGGAAGTTCGCCATCATAGCTGGGCCGACACGCTTTTTTTATCTTCAAGATATGAACAAAATTATGCTTACTTGCATCATTCTGCATAACATAGTCATTGAAGAAACCAGACGTGATCCAACCTGGACTAGTTTTCCAGATGAAGATTTTGGGCTGAATCTTGTGGTGGATCATGGGAGTCTGGCAAGAGAATATAGACTTGCCACTGATAGACTCCAAAACTGGGGAATCTATGGACAACTAAGACAATATCTAACTAAGCAACTTTGGGCTTTAAAAGGAGAAAGGGACGATGCGCGGGGGCGAGGCAGAGGTAGAGGCAAAGGAAAATAGATGTTATTTTTAATTTAGTGTTGTTTATTTTAATTTAAAGTTTTTGTTTTAATTA
The DNA here is from genome assembly GCA_023529315.1 of Papaver bracteatum. NCBI lineage: Eukaryota > Viridiplantae > Streptophyta > Magnoliopsida > Ranunculales > Papaveraceae > Papaver > Papaver bracteatum. Next base: position 45,661 of record JAJJWX010003814.1, on the reverse strand, counting down.
ATGTGTTATTTAATTGAAAGTTGTTTGTTTAAACGACTACATTTAAAATTAAAATTAAGGCATTATATGAAAAGTAATTTTAAATAAACAAGTACAATTAAATTTAAGTAAACTACTAAACTCTTTAAAATGAGTACAATTAAATTAAATTAAACTCTTAAAATTAGTTATTAAGACTGTATTCATCTTCGTTTTCTTTCGAGGCATCATCTTCATCATCTTCTTCCACATTCTCATACTGGCTAGTTTGTTGAGGGACTTGTGGAGGGACTTGTTATTCGGTCGTGACTTGTTGTTGTTGTTCGGCCGCATCCATTTTTTTAGTCCATACAACAAGTTGTTGTTCATTCATGATTGAAGTGTCCAAGGAGAGTAACTTGTTTATCTTATAATCCCTGTAGTATTGTTCTCGCGAAAGATGACTTTTTTTCCCGTTGATTTATAGCAATGCCAGGGTCCCTGGCTCTATCGGCTTCTATCTTCAACTCGAATTCCTTGTGCTCAGCATAGTTGAACTCATTCAGACCTGATTTTAATGCTCGTTGGGCTGCGTCTCTCGTTGCTTTTGCATCTTTATGTCCCCCTCCTCTTCTTCGCTTGATGTAGGTGTTAACATCTAGATTAGTGTTGTTTTGTTCGTGACTACTTGGAGACCCGGTATATGGAGATCCAGTTCCTTCAGGTAAGGGAGCAGGCCCACCATTCTGAAAATCCTGCGAGATTTGACCATGTGGTGATTCTATAGGCACTTGATTACCTTCCAGCAAGTATGGATTAAACTTGTTAAGAACCCTCAAAATGGTGAAACAAGTTTCATGTTGGAAGCTTGTTTTGTGGGATCTTTGCCACTCTTCCCGACATCTTCGTTCCACATCCGGTTCGCAATCACCACTTTTTTTGTTGCGCCACATTTGAATGATCAAAGATACATATTCACTAACTGCTGCTAAAATTGTGTGAAAATGATGAGACAACCCCTCTTGATCACGTCTATTGATGTTACCGGTTTCTTCACAATTTTTTTGTAAAATCTTATCATAAAAAGTTTTTTTTTTGTCTTGATAAATACCATTGATGTCATCTAATGTATATAATACATAATTTCTATAAATTGATTCGTCTTCGTATACTTGACATGAGGAATTCTTGTGCTTCTTGATTGTGATTATGATTGTTATTGTGTTTGTCGTGGTTTATATTGTTGGGTATTTTGTTGTGTTTCTTGTTGTGATTGCATGTATGTTTATTGTGGTGTTTGTTATTGTGATCGTTGCGATGAGGATGCCATATTTGTTAGAGATGAGATTTTTTCTGGTAGATTGAGTTGATATGAATTGTTTTGTTTGAAATAAAAGAAAAATGAGTATTGAGAAGGTATGAAATTGTGAAATTTTGAGGTAGAGATGAACAAGGTGTGAGTTTTAAGTTTTGAAATAAAATGAATTTATAGGGAAACAAAAATGAGTATTAGCCGTTGGATGGAAGTAGTCATTGGAGGTTATAGGAACAAAGCGGTGCTATAAACAAAGACGCTGGCGTTTGAAGAAAAACCGGGCAATGGTGGCTCAAACGCCAGCGCTTCTGGCTCAAACGCCAACGATTGAGGCACGCTCGCCCGACCTACTACACTATATCCTGGTCTTAGCAACACTTCACTTTGGAGGTGCGCAACGGATATAGACGTTGCAGAGATAACAACGTTAATATCCGTTACACGTCAGAATATCCGTTCCACAAATTATTTATATTTTATTTATTAAAATAAATTAGTGGTGCAACGTATGTTAATGCGTATAACCGTTGTACATCGTATGGTTTTTTTGTAATATATAACATTTTCTTATGGGCTTTTAGCGGTTTTTTTTTTTAAATTAATTTTCCTATTTTTTTTTGAAATGATTTAATTTTTTATTTCGCACATTTCTCTCTCTCTCTCTCTTTCTATTTTCAACGAAAGCTTTCTTAGTTTCAGCCGAAAGAGAAGAGAAAAATTTTTCTCCTCTTCACCAAATCTGCCGTTTAATCAAATCCCATCTTCAATAGATTTTAGGTTTCAACAAGAAATCCATTATCTAATCAAAACTCATCATCAAGAAATCTCGATCTACAAATTATTTCCCTGAAATCTTAAAATCAAATCATTCAACCTCTGATATAAACTATCATCAGGTATAAACTAGTTTGTGGTTAGTTTTATTTTCATCTTAAATCATTCGATAGAGTTAGAGTTTTTGATTCTGACCTAACCAGTATCAAAAATAGTTGGGTTTTTTTATTTTGACCTTACCAGTATCAGAAATAGTTGGGGTTTTTGATTTTGACCTAACCAGTATCTGAAAGAGTTGGGGTTTTTAATTTTGGTGTGTGTGTTTTTTTTTTTTTTTTTAATGTGTAGGTATGATTTGATTCAGTTGAAGATAAAGCTTTTGTGAATGACTCAGTTGTGTATAGAGATTTAGTTTTTGTGTAAAGTCTGTGGTCATCTGATGTTTTCCAAGGTGTAGTCAATTATTGCTGATTTTACTTCTTTTGATATAGATTCTGTAAATCTATACTACTGTGAAATATGAAATCTATGTTGTCTAGATGTTGTTGTTGTTTTGGTTAAGCAACAAATTTCATTAAGTATAGATTTCAGATTTCATGTTTGAAGATACAGGGGTATAATTATTATTGTTGTCTATGTTGGTGTGAAGCAACAAAATTCTAAAGTATGGTGTTTGTGTATTGATGCAGGGTTATTGGCTTTTATTGCATTTGCATATAAGAACAGACTTAGAGATTCAATGTACTGTCCATGTCCTTGTCATGTTTGTCGGTATTCTCGTGGGTTGATTTGGAAATGGGTGGATTGGTAAGTTGATTTGATGCTTCTCGTGGGTTGTTTGGATCTGGGTCCGTGATAGATTGATGGTTGTTCTGTTCTTGGACACATTCTCTATATTTGAACAATGGTATATAGAATAACTACTTCACTTTTATTTTTAGCATAATGGAGACAGTCGAAGTTTGGCAGCGGATGTGAAACCGAGAATTACTGAAGAATCTGTAGAGAAACCTAAGATTCGGAAGCTAACTGAAATCAAGGAGCCATCTCAATGTCGTTCCTTATGCCTTCCAGATTATTTTTTAGCTCTATGGGTACATCTTCTCTTAACTACAATCTTGAGTAGTTTATAACACCTTGTAAAGCCTACTTTATGCTATCTTGTTTACATCTCCGAATCGAGTTACCTTTACATCTACCTTTAACTGGATAAATCTAGCTAGCTGAGCCTAATACATACATCAGATACATAAGGAAAGGGTTTCCACACTTGCACTGTTTGGACCTAGACTGCTTAACAGTTTGTGATCGACTTCTTTAATTGAGGTTTGAACTTTAGCTGAGAAAAGTGTTAAACTTTCTCTCTTAAAGTATATGGATTTGTTGACTTTCAACCTAGATTATCTCTCTGAATTGTAATATTTGAGACATTTCATTCACCTGCATGAAATTGGTTCCCACTATTTGTCTATTTTTATGCTCAAAAGAAGCATGTATTGTCAAATTGTTTTCCCTTTTAGTGTATTTGGATTGCCCGATCTTCTAATTATAATGGTTGTTCCTTTCTCATTAATATTTTATTAGGTTTCTTGATTTGATTTACAGTTTTAGACGAATTCAGGAATTTCCCTATTAGGTTTAGCAGCTAATGCGGTTCACAAGTTGTGGAAATGGCAGAGGAATATTCGTAACACTACAGGCCTAGTTAATGAATGATGTCCTGGAAACTTGGATGTGTGCAAGAATTATTGTTATCAGTAAATTAAATGTGTAATTTTTTGCATACAACCACCAACATGCCACCTCAATTATGGAAACCCTCTAGTGGAATACTAATGACCAATGATATCAGTGATACAAAGCCTGAAGATGTTGTTCCTTGATTTGCACTTTCAGTTATGTTATGTCTGAATCAGGAGGAAAAATATCACTTTTCAACATGATGACATTTAAGGTATATTAAAATCATTGTTATGTATTAATTATTTATTATCCTTTGTGCCTCCTTTAGAAACTGGGTGTTGAATTTGTTTTATGCAACATACAATGATGACATTCATGCCCCCACCTCCAGCTGTGACTTTTCTAGCTTTCCCATCCATAGGACAATAACATCATTTCCATAAGAAAGGAGACAAACTGCTAAATAAGTTACGAACTATCTATAACTCTTATTTGTGATTACCTGCAGTTGTGAATGGTTACATTAAAGGGATACAAGATGAGGACATCCATTCGAATGTCCTTGAGATTGTTGGGTCCAATGTACAATCAACTTACATTACGCTCCTTGATGATCCTGCTGCAGCACTTGGTATAAAGCTTCGGTTCTTGGTGATTATTATGAATAATTACAATAAATATTTCACATTTGAGATTCAAGTTCTGGATGACAAGAATGTCAAGATATGCTCCAGAGCCTCAAATTTCACTACACCGAATTCCTAGATTAGTAACATAACTGAGCCGTTACTAAAATGGGTTGTAACGGCTCTTGACTGTTACAAAATAGGGCATTATATTTTTTTTGTAAACGGCTCTTAGTAACAGGTGAGGGCCGTTACGAAACCGCCACGTGGTAACAACTCAGGGCTGTTACTAATTTTTTCGTAACTGCAGGGTCGTAACAGGTTGTGGACGTTACTACGTGGAACATTAGTAATGTGCTCAAGCCGTTACTACATGTCAAGTTGAAACATCTACAAGCCGTTGCGAATATTTTGTAACATCAAAAAAATTACTGCCAGTCAACCTTGACCAATTTTGACCAGGTCAAGGCTGACTGGCAGTTCATTTCTGCCGGAAATAAGTCGGCATTCCAAATACCCTTCATATACCTTCCAATCCATTCATCTTCCACATTGATAATTTCTTCAATTAATTCATTTCACACATTCAATCTATTCATATCAGGTTCATATAAAAAAAGAACTGAAATTTTCCTAAGTACCAATTTTTTTTTTTTAGTATATCAAATTTCTTAGGGAATACATAGAAACTTACTATCTACATAGAACTTATAAGATATAAACTTACTAACTGTCTATATAGAACTTACAAAACTTGAAGATGTTAAGGGACCTCTTGAATGCTTTGTTCTCCAGCCATTCCAATCAAAAAGAGTATCATTCAAAAAACCTACGAACCCAAAAACTGTATACTTAGACGTTGGGAGTAAGCAAAAACTAGAAGAGATGACACACTAAAAAACTGGAGCAGTTATGAGGTTATTGCTGCAAGGAAAGGCATCGATACTTAACTAGTTAACTACAACTAGGCAAGATGAAGCTTCATAACTTGGGACTCTCTGTATTTTATGTAGATACAAATTCTGTTTAGTACAAAGATTATGAACATCATCTGTAATTAAGAAATCGTATACCTAATTGCAGCTACAACTTCGCGTGAAAAAATTTCCCCACCTATTACTTCATGCAAACAACGATAACTTATATCATAAAGTCATCAAAGAAGTACAAACTTGCATATAATGGAAGGAAAAAACCCTTGGAGTACTAGGTATTGAAGTGAATTGAAGACATGATAACAACACAATGCTCATATGGCAATTCATCTCCTAAATGTCTGTTTTCAGAAACTCTAAGGAAGTTACTTCACTTTAAACTAACTAAACTTAAAATTTATTTCAGTAGCTTACTTTAATAAAAACTGCAAGTTTTAGGCAACACGTAAGGTCAGAAAACTTGAACTCCTACAAAAATACATAAAGATTTGTTTACCTATATTGAAGTGATTGAAGCCAGTGGGTCCACTGATAATTTTCTTGTTAGCATTATGTACCTCTATGAGATGGCAGATCCTCAAGGATCGTGATATCATCAAGTAACAATTACTTTACTAGCTGACGCCTTGTTCAACGTCTGAACAAAAAGGAAGAGATGAAGACTTTAAGTAAAATAGTGAAAACGGAAAACAAGGTTAATACATCTGATAATATAACACATTTGGATGATTAAGTAAAGCAGAACGAAGGCTTACAAAGACGGGACTAAACAGAAATATGTATGCCAACCTGAACCTGTACATACACGAAAACACAGGTTTTTAAACTCCAGATTGTAGTTCTATTGTTGATAAACACCATTACAAACTGAAAATGTAAAAGAGTGGAGAAGATAAGAGGTTAGTGAAATGGATTCCAGTAGCAATGGCTCGTACTGAAAAAGAACCATGTAAGCTCAAGTAGATTCGTGACATAAAGGAAGTTTCAGAAAATTTAAAGTTCAACAAACATAAAGAGATAAAATAGGGTAATAAATAAGATTGCCACCAACTGATTTGATCCCCACCTAGCACGAAGTAATTGTGCAACTACGAACAAGTTTAAAATGATCAACGGTCTTTGATGCTGCATACAATGCCTACAAACATAGAAAGTATCATAACTCAGGGGTAAAATCACTTAATGTAGAATGAATTCCATAAGAGTAACAAGATTTTTTTGTTGTTGTAGGGTTTCACAAATAATCATGAAACCTATTAAATGAAAAGATATCAGAATTAACATGATTGAAATGATAAAAGAAATAGTTGTAATGACTAGGGAGGAACCTAAGCTTGTGTAACCTCTAGTTCAGCTACAATTGGCAGAGCTTTTACTCCATCAGGTCATCCATTTGAACCTTGAACCTTCCTACACAAATGCAAAAATATAAAAAGAACATGTTATATACATAGCAAAAACAAGTATAGGCATAACACTCAATTCCAACACTGAACAACAAGAATATGCCAATCAATTCACAGATAATTAATGCGTGACGTTGTAACGCCACTTAGGAGTCTAATCTTTAGATCTGGTAACACTAAAATACCATCACCAATGGTACACTTCCTAAATATCCAAGAAAAAAGATGAACAAAAATGAAAAAAGTTCTCTGGAAGGACATTACTAACTCAAAACTACGAGTTTCCATCACACAAAATTGTCTAAATCTAAACATAGAAGTCCAATAACAATGTAAAAGTGACAAAAATAGAAGGTAGACTTAGTGACCCACTTGTCTAGAGAAGAAAAAAAGAAAGAGAACTTTTACTTGAATAAAGAACATAGTGAGAGACGAGAATTTATGCGATGAAACATATAAAGCTAAAGAGAGAGAAAAATAGATGAAGACCACATATATCACAAACCTTGTATTGTTTTTGTATGTCGGGAATAGAGAAATCTATCTCCAACTCAGCTACCTAGCAATAACAGCATAGTACATATATATTTAGTCTTTAGAGAAAAAATTCCTCACTTTAGTAGGACATCTAAGCAAAGGAATAAATCATTATCTAAGCATTCTAAAATAATTGATGATGAAACTATACTACAGTAGAAAACATAGAATAACCTTGTGAATCTATGAAATAATACTACAGTAGGAAATATCTACAGATAAGTACACCTACACAATGCTTTACGAACTCTTTTCCACAAAAGCTTTGACATAACAGTTGACAATAATAGAAACAGTAGCAGTACATCTAAGCAAAGGACAATGCCTTCGATGTACACAAGATGAAGGATATATAAAAAAAAAAACTACAGGATGCACCATAAGCAATATTTTCCTAATGAACTCTTTAGAAAATTGTACAACAACCTAACAATATGAATCAACCAATAAAAAATTTCAAGCAATAAATTGAAAACTATCTTCCAAAATCATAAACATCAAAACATATCACCTAACTAAGATACTGTGAGGAACAATATTTTAACCAAGTGAACCGTAAATCTAACATCAGTCCACAAAATTAAAACCAGTTAAAGTCAATTTCACTGCAACTAACTGTAAATCGAAACAACAAATGAATCCATGAATCAAATTCGACTACTATTAACCCTAACATGTTACTATCACCAGCAAAAATAAACCTAAAATCAAACACCAACCAACAAACTTCACCATAATAAATCCAGTTTCACTGCAACTAACCCTAGAACCTAACCACAAAAGTGAATCCATAAATCTAATTGACCAAAATTAACCCTAATATGTTGCTACAATCGGATAAATTGAACCCTAAAATCAGAAACAAACCAACAAAATTCACCATAAAGAATTCAATAGACCTTAAAATTAACCCTAACATGTTATTACAACCAACAAAAATTTGTTTAAACTCTAGATTGATAATTGAAAAAATGTAATAATAAGAGTAATATAAGAAGAAGAAGAAAAAAGAACCTATAGATCGAATTTGTTAAATCAAAAGAGAATCAAAATAGAAAAAGAAGATTAAGATTCAAAAACAGAAGAAAAAGAAAACCTATAGATCGAATTTCTTGAATTAGTACTTTCAAGTGAAGAGGAACCCCAATATTAGGACCAATACCCTTTTCACTGAAACCCTAATTTCTCTTAAATCCATCAATCTACTAAAACCCTAATTTCTTACTATCTCTTTGTATCTCTTTGTACTGGAAAATAAAATAAAAACCATTAAAAGAGAAAGAGGAGATAAAGGAGAAGAGAAAGAGATTTGATCGAGAAATCGACAGGAAAAAAGGGAACAAAAAAAGGTGTGATTGAGGTTATCCATGGTGATGGGTTATGGAGAGGAGAAAGAGAGCGATAAAGGCTCTCGAAGAATGAATGAAAGAGGAAGAAGAAATGAAACTTTAGGATTAGATTGATACTCATTTGGGGGTAAAATATATTATGGTTATTCTAACTTGTGTGGAAAAAAAAGCTCCTCCGCTACCAACCCTAGTGTGACAAGCGTGTGAATGGTACACGCGGAAATTCATCTGTTACGACCTTAGTGTGACCAAGCGTGTAACTGGAACGCCTATAAAAAAAATTAGTAACGGCTTCAGCCTGTTATGATTTTTTTGTAACAGGAATTTTGTAACGACCCATAAGCGGTTACGAATTGCTGTTACTAATAAGGGAATTTGGTGTAGTGTTTTCAAGTCTATAAGTCTAATCATAGTTCAAAACTTTTGTCGATCTAATTCGCGTTGGCTAGAGAAGCATAATCGAAGATGGAAAAGTTAAAAGAGGACGAGGATCCATTGCCCAAGGGCTTGGCTGAGGTATAAGTTCTGACCTCCCTTTTATTCAATGCAGTTTAATTTGAGTCCTTTTCAATAATTAAGGTGGTGATAAAATGAGACATTAAGGATGATTTAGGTGGTAGAGAAAGACCTTTAGGAAAATTCAGGTGTTGGAGCACTAATCCCGTTGTTTATGGGTAAAAACTATTTCTGCTGGTTTTGGTAATTTTGGGTGTGTGGGTGAGAAATGAATCTAAACCCTAAAAAAATGCATTGCATGGAGTGCTTTTGATTTGAGAGATCAATCTATACAATTCTGGCCTAAACCAAGAAATGGTCGTTCCAGACTTGCTTCGGTCACAAAGTGAAGGAGATGGGGTTGATCTTAGGGAGGGAAGCGAAGAAGGTGTTGAGATTGTGAAGGTGTCGGCTGTTTATGACTTGTATCAAAATATCGAACTGTCTTGCAATAATGTAACCAATCAGCTCTGGTGTTTTCTAAATACGAATGACAACACTTGGTTTTTATGTGCTTGTCTGTGATGTTTGGAAAATAAGCAACAAACCTATTTATACAAGTCATAGAGCGCAAACCCTCATATTATAGGAAGTGGAGGAAGTTGAATGATGGAATAGTGGGGCCGTGTGGATAATTGCACGATCACATCTTATCCCACTTCTCCCATCATCCCTAACCATCCATGCTTTCCTGACACGTTCTTGTGATGGCGTGTTGCACGCTGCACGTTGTAAACCTCGATACCAATACCCCAGTAAGTATCCCCCAGTTTGTGACATGTTTGATGTCTCGAGTGTGGATCATGGGACCCACGGGAAGTAGCATACGGTGCTAGGTTAAATAACTGAATTATTTAGGAAATCAATGTTCAAAAATATCGTGTAAATTATGTGCATGTAATGCATCGAATATATTTAATATGCATAAAGCATCGTTGTTTTAAAGCTTAACGGAGTAAGTCACAGATTAATCTTCTTAAAATAGATACATGTCTAGCCATCTTCGGGTGATCGTTTGGAGGCTGCACAGGCAAACCCTCCCTTGGCCGATCATTCCATGTGGTAGAGTGACGACACTACAAGAAAACTTGGATTTAGCGACCATTTTCATACCAACTATGGTTGGTGGAATTCTTCAGCAACAACTGTTTGTAACTAAAAACAAGTCTGGTGGGTGCAAGGCTATAGCATGAACAACCTAACAACTGGAATATCGTATTTGTTGTTATTAGCCTCTAGACATCATGTTTAGGCAAACAAAACTTACTCTAAAAGGTACATATCTTTTGCCACTCATCTTACCCATGGAAAAACCTGTTGGTAGACACCTCAACCAACCATCAAAATATTGGCGTTGTTAGTAGATTTCAACCACAAGGTCTGACAACTACAAAGTACACTGAAGCGTGTCGTATGCGTCAAAAATAATTTCACTTTCTCACTCTACTAAATATGAATGAAGTATGTGATAAGAAAGAGTTCGTATCCACAGAGAGGCGACTGTTTTTATGCAATTTTCAGATTCTTAAGTAACCAAGATAACCCAAGAGTGTGTTTTATTTTTATCAAAGTAATAAAATAAAATAAAGCAAAGCAAATAGTTGGAATAATCAATAAGGAGAAGATATTGGTCAAGGGATAGTATCATTCACAAACATGTATTTTTCATCTATGATTATAATTGGTAATTTAATCTCGCAATTATCAAAAGTCCTAGGATATCTTGATTGCAAGAGTATCCCGTTTATTTCCTGATTTTATCACAAACAACATTAAAAGATGCTATTGTGAAATCTACTTAAAAAGCAACCTAAAGTGTAAAAGCACAATTAGATTTAACTCCCTAAGAGCAATAAGTTCTATGAAATAAGACTAATCAATGCAAACAAATGTGTAAAAGCACTAATTCGTTTTAACAAAGGTTATGATTCATATGCGATTAAAAAGATGTATCACTACAAGTATTAACCACAAGATGCTACTAGAAATCAGAGATTACAACTTTTACGTATTGAAAACCCTAATATAGCTATAGAGATGAAAACAAATCCAATTGATTCCGGAATCAACCAAACTAGCATTCAAATCATATGATAATATAAATAATGAATCATAAATGATAGAATTGAGACAAAACTAATTCATAGAATCAAATAACATGCTTGAAGAAATCAACTTTATCCCATAACCAATTATTGTATTTAGCTACACATATTAATGGAGTTCATCATCATAATATTCAAAGAAAGAAGATGAAACATAAAAGAAAGCAAACCCTAGAAGTAGTTCTTTGCAAAAGCTCCAAGAATAGAATAAAACGTGATATTAATAGCGCGTTTGGATACCAGAAGCAGAAGTGCTTCTGCTTATGAACTTCTAGAAGTTACTTCTGAGAAGTATAAAAGTAGAAAAGTTAATTTGGCAACGTAGTAACTTTTAAGTTGAAAAGCAAATAAGCAAGTTTGGCAAATTAACAAAATCATAAATCATATTATTGTTTTTATATTATATTAAATACAAAATAAGTAGCATTTAAGCATAAGGTTACAAAATCTTTGATAACTAAAGTTACAAAATCTTCCTATAACAGCAACGCAAGCACATGCTCATGCAGATCCCGTCTCAGTAAGCATCTATGAGATGTAACTAATTTTTTTGAGACTAATTGGCTGGAGTATCATTGGCTTCTTCAAACAAAGGTGACAATGCTTGGTTTGAAGTTCGAACTCGGAGTCGTGATCTAACAGATACAAACAACAAGATCACAAATTATTCCTAATAAAATACATGTATACACTAATTTAACTGGTGATGTTTATAATAAATCTTAGGTATGATTTCCCATTTACTAGAGCTATAATAAAGTTCCAAAGCAAATACGCATTTACTGAATGTGAACTCAAAAAATTCATGATAAACATAACTTCCCACTTGCTATAACTTCGAACTTACTGAATGTGAGGGGAAAAATCCATGATAAACATCCCAAAAAAAAAATAACTTTCTAAAGATTCAACTATACTAGCAAAACAAATCAATTTGTTTGATTTCAGAGATGAGTAGTTCAAAAAATTGATATGCTAGCAAAACAAATTAATAGAAGCCATAAAACAAATTGTTGGAAGCCACATTGAGAGATTTAAAATCTCCAATCTGTTTGATATGTATAAAGGAGTAGTGAAACAAATTAATTTGTTTGATTTGTATCAAAGCCACTGGACAAAGATTAGACTGTAGTAGCATTAATATATACAAATTTCAATTTAACCACAATTTGATTTTCAATTATGAATATGGGTAGTTCATAATAAAACATAGTAAGGGTTAGACCCAATCTAATTTTAGTTTGTTTGATTTTCAGAGACGAGTAGTTCATAAAAAACATCAAAATTTCTTTTAAATTTTAATCTATATCTACTAATGAAGAAAAAATAATAAGGATGGGAGGATGACATGCATCAACGACTAACCATAATTCTATGATAATCAGATCTGCATAAACCAGAGCAACATATATGAAGAAAAAAATAAAATAAAAGATATAATATAAGATTTCAGTATGATAATTAGGAGAAACAAAGCCTTAAGAAAAAACTTAAGGATAAAAATTTCATCAAATCTATGATCATCATCTAAGCTTTTAATAGTGTCAAATTCCTCCGTCTCCTCCTAATCGCAATCACCCTTATTTTCTGTTTTGGAAAGATGCAAGAGGATAGTGTTTATGATGGGAAGAAAAACATAAAATATATTGGAATTACCGAGGAGAAGTAGTTAAGCAGCTTCTGAGAGAAGTCAGAAGCCCATTTTTTTTGCTCAAAAAAAAAGTAACTTATCTACTTACAGAAGTTAATTTAAAATAACATACCCAAACTTACTTTCAATTTTTTTAACTTAAAAAAGCAAAAAAGTTGCTTCTCAATCAGTATCCAAACACGCTGTAAAAGTTGTAGAAGCCTTTCCCTTTTGTAGCTTTTTCTCCCTTACAAAATTAGGTCCAAGTATTCAAAGTCCATTAGATAGAAATCCACCAAGCCCACAAGTGAGAGAAACCCGTGTAGAAAATCTGTCCCAAAATCGCTCGCCGGAAAACTGGGGTTTTGGCCGGAATCCGGTATCGGAAAGTCGCCGCCGGTAAGCTGAAAAGTCAAACGGTCAACGGGTCGATACGGTCAACTCGGTCAAGCTCAGCGAGTCACACCGGGTCAAAACCGATTCAATGATCCGACTCGGTCCAGGCCATTTGCAGTCTTGCATATGCCTTATGTTGTGCTCAAGCGCAATGCAGCCATGATGGCTGTGCACTCTAACATCATTTTCTGTAGCTCAGTTCACTAAAACCATCACAACACACCAATTCTCACATTCTCTGTATTACTCAACTGCAACCATCAATTCCTTGCATTCTAAACAATAACACCAGCTCCATAACTCGGCCACTTCAACCTCTAAACAAAAGCACCACTGCAAACCAGCTTAAACTGCAACTCAGATTTTAAGTCACATCTCCATTCCTGCATCTGTTCTTCAACTTCCCCCTCTTAACCACATACAAATCCCTCTTGAACAGAAAACCAGCGCCACCGTAGCAGCAAAATAACAGGACCTGCAACTTCAGACCCAACCTATGTCACATCAGCACACACAAGCACCACCACCCAGTAGAGACTCCATCTTCAAACTATAATGACGAAACTCTAGCTTGAGTAGTTTCTTGCAATTCAGTTCCATTTGGTCAACAACAACAATACTTCACATCTCCAATTCCACAGCAACAGAACATCCTTGATCTGCACCTCTAGCTAGTTCCTACCATCACCCGCAATTCACCACTACAGATTCCAGCTGAATATCCACCTCCATGCCAGCCTTACCTATAGCTCAAAGCAACATAACCACCGCCTGCCAACTTCTTCCAACTACCTCTCAATTCATGCACCCCAATTGTGTAAATCACTAACCATCAAATTCACAACAAAGCATTCCTTAAGCCACATAGACACTCAAGAGTAACCGAATCTTGTAGCTTTTATTGCGGCTGTAACACACATTTATTTCAGATAGGTCAGTCGAGCCATTCCTGCAACATCAATTCCATTCCTTGAATTTATAACCACAAACACACACATCAGCAGAGGTCGTTCAGACCTTTTTACAAACACTTTTCGTGCAGTTTGTTGGTGATGCAGAGATGAAACTTGCTGTTGATTTCGGAGGCCATTCCATCTCCTTCCCTGTAAAACCATAATTTTCGGCAACAACCCAATAGTCTGAATTCATTAGAAAACACATTAACATATTCACTTTCTCCTTCTCTGCTCACCCGCAATCGATGACAGCAGACCATCTTCTCATCTTACTTTCTTTCTCGGCCATAACCCAATTCCACCATCAGTTGATTGCATTTCATCACCTGTGCCACGAGCTTGTCCTGCTAGAGCTTAAACCATCGAACTTAATGGAAGCAGCATCACCAACGTTTGTTTTCCATTCAATACTCCATTCCATTCTTCTATCCAACTGCGAATCTGCTATAAACCCATTCTTAATCTCGATCTGTTGAGCAACGAAACAAATTCCATTTTCAATTCTCAATTTCTCCTTCTATGGCTGCGCCTCCATTTTTTTTCCTTTCTTTCTGTCTTTCCTCAATTTCAGATGTAGAAATAATTGAATGAGTGAATGAGAAGCTTTCTCGATATAGGGTCAGGCTGGATTTGGGTGCTATATTCAACACAGGGTTTTGATAAGGGTTACTCAGTTGGCCACCCCTTAACCTGTGCTGGGTGTTCTTTAATGCTCCTCCAAAAGAGAGTTTCCCCTTAACCTTGAATGGGCTCCCGATAGTGTTTGCCCATGAAATGACAAGTTTTCCCTTTTTATGCTCCAAATGAATGCTCTTCCACCAGCTGCAGCCGCCTCTTGCATCTCAAGTTCACTTATTCTCTTCAATGTCTTAACATCATTAAAGCCTCCATGCTTTTCAGACATAATTCGCATCACTAAAGCTGGCATACTTTTCAGACATAGATGAAGAAATAAAAGCAAATAATGAGACGCAATCCGCCTCCAACGCTTTTGCCATGTTTTATCTTCTTTTGATCCAAATGACTCCAAAGTACCTAAATACTCAAAAACAAAACATAAGATACATAATTTACAAGAAAAAGCATAAACAATAGATAAATAATAAGGTGTTTTAGACACCTATCATACACTAGAAGGTAAATACTTCAAGACACCATGTGTAGCCACCAAGTCAATCTTTTGGTAGACACTTGTACCAAAATATTAGTTTGTTGGTGTGGTTAGTAGATTCCAGCCACCAGGATATGAAAACTACCTAGTTTCATGGTTTATTAATTAAGTACGCAAAGATATTATAGTTTGAAAAAAAAATCTTTTGAAAAAATTAAAATTTATCTTGGCGAGTTTATCGCTAAAGCATCTAGATGATATAAATACATCACCTTATAAGGTTGATGCATATCTAGTTGATCAAAATGTATACTACTAAAGATCAATATCTAGCAATGTAAACCAAAACATGCATGCCTTGTCCTGTCTTCGATTAGTTGAAATATCTACACTTAAACTCTAAATCTAGGAATAAACCACCAAACCGGCTTTTGTTCTATATCCGGTCGACCAAAATGTATCTGGAGGTCAATATCTACCAATGTGAACCAAAATATGCCTCGTTCCGTCTCTGATTAATCATAATATCTATAACAGAACTCCGAAGTATTCCTAGTTCCATGATTACTCATTCTCGGGGTTCATTGATTCTCGTTCTTATACATATTTTATGATTCGTGTTTCGGAGAAGGTTGATATCTGATTAACCTAGTTTCATCATTTATTTTTTAGATTCCATGAGAATTTTCCCAGAAACATTAAACACACACAAGTTCATGAACTTCGAGAAAGAAACTGGCTCCGAGATCGAAACTTGGCCATGATAAGCGATCTACTTTAAGTATGAGAGTTCACAAAAACAATGAATCCCACCATTCATAACATATATACTATAACCAGTTATACCACAACTCTCAACAAAAGTTAAGATTAGTTCAGGTTAACCGAAATAGCTTGTAACTGGTTACACCTCCTGAATTACCTTGTGAACGCCTTGCTTCCCAACCGGTTACACCATTTACTGGTTAGATTCCATGGGATTATTCCCAGAAACCTTAAACACGCCCTTTTCATCAACTTCGATACCGAACCTCGCTTCGATCTTAAAACCTGGCCGCGGGTGGTCTATAGTAAGTCGTAAAACTTCGTAAGAACGATGACTCAACCCATCTACAGGTAACATTCCATCAGGATATTCCCTGAAACCTTAAACACACCCTTTTTCGTCAACTTCAATACCGAATCTGGCTTCGAGAACGAAACCGAGCCAAGGGTGGACTACAATACATCGGAAATTTCGTAAGAATGATGAATCCACTCATTATTGTAGACAATATTCGATTCTACAGACGTCTCTTTTCCTAAAAAATATTATTTCGTTGACCGATTATACTCGCCAATTATTTAGGAAGGGTTGAAATATCTACTGGAAAAAAACCCACAAGGTCTTGAAATCAGTGGCACAACATTCATTACATTCCTCTAGTACCCAATTTCCAACATAACCGTCCCTATAATTCATTGCAATTTCATAAATTTATTCGAAAAGATATTTCAACCCAAATTCTAAACATAAAATATATGAAGAGGATTTTCCCAAACAATTTTAAAATAATAATATTTTTTGAGGGAATTTTCCCTCTCATTCTAAAATGAAAAATAATTAGAATCCTTTGGAGGGAATCCTTCCCGCCCGTTCACAATGAAAAATTGGGATTGAATTATTTCCACCAAATTTCAGATTACCAAAAGCTAGCGGTTGGATATTTTTACCCAAACCAAAAGAGATGATTTTATTTATCTCTTAATAAATCTATACTTTATTATAAAAAAAACGCAAAAAAGAAAAAATAAAGAAAACCTTATCTACAACTTTCTTTCTCTTCTCAAAACTATTTTCCATCAGTCCTCTCTCCTCTCCGTTTTCTTTCAGAAACCTCCCCTGCTTCGTAAAAAAGAAGAAGCAGCTCTCCCCTCTCAAAAACCCTTTCTCTTGGTGAGTTCGAAACGAATCAGATTAATCCTTGGTGAGTTTGTTGAACCCTTTATCTTATGTGTTAATTTCACTTTTATTAGTTTGATTTTAACTTTTAGGGTTTATTTGATTTTTAGTTTTATGTTTTTTTTTCTTCGATTTTTTCTATAAAGAAACCCTTTATCTTTTCAAATTTCAGGGTTTCTTTTCATCTAGCTAGTTTGATTTTCGAGTTTGATTTTAGGGTTTTATTCTTACCTGTTCATTTCTTTCTGGATCATTCAATCTTTTTTTTGACTGATTTTCGAGTTTGATTTTGTATGTCTCCGTTCGATTTAGATACATGGTCTTTTTTTTTGGATTTCATGAAGAAAAAATTAGGGCTTTTGTTGGATCTGCAATTGCATGTGTATTTGAGATCATTTTCTGGTCCAATTTCAACTATGATGGTCAATCCTGAGTTCAAAAATGAGGATTTTAATTTATTTATTTTTGGAAAGAAAAAATTAGGGCTTTTGCTGAAGTGCAATTGCATGTGTATTTAAGATCAATCTCTGGTCCAATTTCAACTGTAATGGTCAATCCTGAGTTGAAAAATGAGGATTTCAATTTTTTTTCCTTTGATTTCATAGTGTTACCAATTTTAGGTTTGATTTTTATTATGGTTATGAATATGTCTGTGTTAAAGCTTATTAAAAACAATCAGAAAGGGTGAATAAGATTTCACCTTTACTATGGTTATGGGCTGAAGGACATTATCTGAACTCATCGATTCAGTTCTTGATGTTTTCCGGAAAGAAGCTGAGAATTGTGACCATCTTCATGGTGCAAATTACATTTTATAGGGCTCAATTTCAACTTCTCAATTGTAAATCAGGGATTCTTTTTTACATTTTTGGTGACTTTTTGTAGGTTTGTGGAGCTATGGCTAATAACAATTGTTTATACTGTTAATTTTATTTTATTTTGAAATTGTCGGTTTTCACTCAATGGTGAAGGAACTGGTTATGGAATGGGTACTTTATTGATCTCCAAGATTACAGAAGAGTTTCCTACCGAATGGTGCTCAAATTTTCCGTATTTCCTTCGCCAAAGGTTTCAACAAATATACAGTAGTTGAGCAGGAGCGAATGATATCTGATGTAAGCATCTGTTTTTTTTTTTAAACTTTGTACGCATCCAAAGCAGTGTTATTAATTTTAATTTTAGATGTGTTGCATGTCTTGAAAATCAGCAACTATGATAATGATTCGATGCTAAAATTTATCGGTGTTACAATTAGCAGTCAATTTACTCAAATTAAAGGGCGTGTTCTTATGGCTCCCAAGGTATTATTCATTGTTAGGGAACTCTACTTTCGTATTCTCTATTGTTAATGTTCTTTTTAGGAATTTACTTGGAAGATGATAATGCGAGGCTATGCTAATTTATCTTCATGTGTTGTTTTGTTGTATCAGTTGGAGGAGGGAAATGGTGAAGATTTCTGTCCACGTAATGGGAGATGGAATTTTAATAACAAGGTGCTGAATGATCTTGACACTGCTATTCTGGAGAAGTTCCTGCATGCTATTATGCTTAACAAGTTATTCTTTGTGTTCAGAAACTAGTGGAACCAACCAAGATTGGCCGCTGGGCTGTTGTATGTTTCTCAACTAGATGTAATATCCTTAGTCTTCTTCAAAACTTAACCAGATGTGGTCAGCAAAAAGGAATTATAAGTGTACTTTTTCTTCCTTTCCACTGCTTATATTTAGGTGCAAATGTTTTTCCTCTTATGTGCTACTTTCTCTCTTGTAGTCCATAGATGAGCCATCTTCAGCAAAGATGCCGCCCAGATAATGTCCGTATGGATAAATATGTTTTTGTTCAAATGAAAGCAAAGCTTCCTGGGACCCCTCAATTTTTTCTTTGTATTCTAGCAGAGAGGAAAAATTCAAATGTCTACGGTTAGAATTTTTTTGTTTTCTTATCTATTTCTCCCTCTCATAATCATGTGAACGACCAATATGTCACAAATGTGCTTTTAAAGATCAATGCCAAAGTAACTATTAAGCTTTCTTGCATTTAACCTTTTCCTCGTGGCATTGATTCTGCAATTTGTCTCATTATACGATGTTTGGTCATTTTTTGGACCATGCTTATTAGGTGGTTAGCTCAAGGGAATGGCCTTTGATCTCCAAGTATAGAGCCCCAGTGAGGACCCAGTCTCCGAAAGTTGAAATGATTGATTATTTGTTCAAGAAAGTGTCAAATACATAGGATGAAGGCATTGTTAGGTTTGTTGTTTACAAAAAAGTAAACTAGTTGTTTCAAGTGCAGAATTTTGAATCTACTATACAGTATATTTTTCAGTGGCTTTTCATATCAGTTTATATATATATGCTTTGCTAGAATTAATTTTATTTTTTACTTACGGCTGTATGTTCCATCATTTTTGTTGGTAATTTTTCTTTTGGCTGAATTATTTTCCTATTTTATTTCAATCCAGTGAGTTGTTTCTATATTTTTATATGAGTTTGCGTAAATAGAAGCTTGACCAAAGGGAGTTCCTATCTTTCTTAGAGGTCATATTGTGTCATTTTTCTTGTCGAGCCTCGAAGGTCATCACTGTCTCAAACTTGGGTAACTGCAGGATTTTCTGTGTAGAGGTGGTGTTGCTGATGCTCTCACGAGGGAGCACAAAGCTCGGAAAAAGATGAGTGGAACAGAAAATAAAGCAAGGTAGTTTATGGTTTACTCAATAATTGTATTGAATGTTAAAGAGCTAGAAAGACTTTTTAATGTTTGTAACTCTCTTTCATTTGCTCACCTTACCTTGACTTGTCTTTGGTAATGTTGGAAAATGTGGTTTTCCATGAGCATACTTGGAATAAGATTGCATATGTAGTAGATAGTACCCATGATTAAAATCAGTTTCTCCCATAAGCCCTCTTTCCTTTTTCTTGAATCTTTCGCTAAATTCACTTTGCTTAGATTTTGTGTGAGTTTCTGTTGTGTATGATTAGGTTGCGGAAATTTTTCTTATTTAAAAGAATAAAACCCTTGCATTAGGGTGCTCTAAACTGATGCTAAATGTATTCAGTCAAAATAATAAATTATATGGTTTGGAGTTTTGAACCCCTAAATGTGTTATCTACTTATATATATGTTTTCCATTTTATTTCCTTGTGCAAAAGTATTTTAATGGGTCTTTAGTTGAGTAGTGATTATAATATTTGTCCTATATTATTTATCGTATCTATCGCAGTTAGCTTCAGAATGTGAAGTGTTTAGGGAAAGAATCTCACATATCAATACAGAAGCCACAACTAAGAAGCTAAGTAAACTGAGACAAAAGAACTTCTGAAGAACTCTATGACCTTAAAAAGTACAATAGTTTTAGGGGATCATTTGAGCGGCCAGTTCTGAAACGTTCACGAGGTCTAGATGCAGGTGCAAGGTTAACTTGTTGAATGCTTGATGACTAGGTTTTCTTTGTAATATAATTATACAAATTTGTTCTATCCTAACTATTTGATAATTCTCAGGCGAGGGGATTGAAGAAGCATTTGAAGATGCTTAATGCCTCAAAACGGATGCTTGATAAACTTGGAGGCGCATTTGTAAGTAGACAACTTATTTTTTTAAAGTTATGTAGGGATGGAAAGGATGATATGCTTACTCGTTATGCAAAATTTTATGTTGCGTAGTCTCCCAAACCATCTCTAGGATTCAGATCTTTACAAATATAGGGAATGTCTTCCCTTTATTCTTTTTCCTGCGAAACGCCCTTACATACTGTGAGGTTACTGCAATTTTTTTTACAAAGGCATGTTCTTGTTTATTGGAAAATGCGAACATACATGACTTGTCCATCTGTATTAATGGGTACGTGTATATAATATACTCCTTTATTTAGTCTTCTTTTCTTTTTAGTGTCTTTTTTTAACATGTTTCCATAGGGAAATGTAATTTATGAATTGAATGATGTCACTGAATGGGTGTGGTAGCAGTGTGACATAAACAATGACTGGTTTTTATGTATTAATATTTTGATTGTTAGCCCAGTAATTCATCCTCTTACAGCTCTTAAATGGCTGGTTTGAGAGTGTTCGGAAAACATGAGGTTTTAGTTTTTCTAGACTCCTAGAAGTTAATTTGTTGTTAAAAGAAACAGTTTACTTCAATCTTATATAAATGAAACTTGATAGTCCATTGACATTGCCATCTTTGTATTGATAGGGATGAGGGTACAAGGTTGTCAATATATAGTTTCACCTGCTTGCACAGATAGTTACGATAGGGCCAACTGTAGTTCCCCTCTCATAATTAGTTGATAGTTAAACTTGTAAAGTTAGAACGAAGTAGCGGGGATAAAGTTCATGAAATAGTTGATAATAATTGAGCTTCACAAATCCATTGATCTTTTAATAGTAATTGTCTCACATTTCTAATTGCTTATTGATTCCATCTTTTTTGAATTTTGTTAGGAGTTATAATTAATTGCTGATTGTAATTCATAAGTAAAAGGGTACTTCATTATTATTGCTCAAGAGTTCTCAGTTTAGTACAATCAAAGATCAACAAGGACAAGTTTCAGGACTTACTAGAGGAGGAAGCCCTGGTTCAAGATGAAACTGTCAATTGGCAGCTGTGGAAGGTGCATTCTATACGAAGTGTTCGGAAGGCCAATTACCTGAATTCTTATCCCGGTTAAGATTTTCTTTTAACTCATTGTACCCATCTGGTCTAATTGTACTGATTCAATGATTAAAAATAATCAATAAAAAGTTCTGAATTTCTAAAGTATTTATCTTAACACCCTAAGGACAATGGATGATATCCTTTGTCAGTGTGGGAAGAGATTTTAACCCACTCAGAACTAACATTGAACTACCTAAAAAACAACGGTAAGAAACCTTGACCAACATCAAATGTGGTGGCCAAACCCTTGGACCAACTGAAAAACAGAGGTCAGAAACCTTGGAAAACAAATAAGAAGGTGGCCTAACCCTTGTACCAACCCAAAAATAATCGGATGAAATTCTTATCCGACGAACCCAATGGAAGCTTAAGCTCTTGAGCGACTAAAATTTAGTTGGAGGAGGCTCTATTCCCTCGATACATCTAGCGGCTATAGATTTTCGCCAACATCCAAACAACTAAAATTCAGTAAGTTAAATCCTTGAGCTACATACAACCTTTTTAGTTGGCCACATCCACCAACAATGTGTAAGTCTTCAGCCTCCAATATTTTTGTGGCTTAAGTATTTTAGTAGGTGCTCTACCAGCAAAAGTCAGTAGTTACCAAAATATTGTTCTGACTAAAACTTGAGTCACTTCGTTGTAGTGGAAAGACATGTATTCCAGCAACACGGTTGGTACAGGTCTTTAGAAAAAAAGTCTTCAGCCTCAGGGAGAATCTGTTTCAATATTGATTTCTAGAGAGCTCCAACCTCCAAAACCGGACTTATACCAGTTGAATCCGAGTAGTCGTTAAAGTCCAATTTTCTTGTAGTGCGCAGATGGTAATCACCACGACACTTATTTGGTCACGTAACTCCTAGCATGGGATGTACAACCAAGCTGGTAGAGTTGGACGGATGAGATGATCTATGATGCTCATCTGCGACCGTTGATGGAGGTTTTAGGGTTTTGAATAGGTGCGCAAGCATCACTCTCCAGTTGACCAAAACCAAGCATGGGAGATGTTTTTTGCGGGACCGACCGGGCATGCGTGTAGACGGAATTCCGATGTGCATGTCCGTACCAACTTGTCTCATGAAGGTGCGATCTAGGCCACTCAATTTGACCGGCAAAGAGGAGTGGTTGAGATCGATTTTCGATAGGAATACTATACCGCAAAGGATTCTTAAAGGGGCGCGACATGCCTCCTTTAAGGCGCACGAATCGAGGTATCCGGCCATGCATGGCCTAGGCCGATCGGTCATGCGTGTATATGGGCCCACGGTGATCACGTTGACATGCTCGGGACCTCTTAAGTCTATATATACACCTTCCATCCAAGATTGCAAAGATGGACGCTCGTAATCGATTAGCGGCACATGTAACATGCCGCAAACCCTAATTAGGGTTTTGGATCGGTCGTGCGTATGCAATTTCAACCGATCGGTTTTGTAAGCTATGCTCCTCCTTTAAGGAGGCCGACTATGTGGGACCCACATTGGGTCGGTGATGAGCATGCTGGTACCTGTCCCACGATCATAGGCTTGATCTAGGCCATCCAAACATGCCGGTGAAGTTGGATGGTTGTGATCAAACTGCGACACATATGAAATTCCGCGACCCTTTAAAGCATCGCGCCATCCATAATTTGAGTGAGAGTATGCTGCTCCATGGTTAGGCTTTGAGAAAGTCGGTCAGGTAGGTAGGAAGTGGGCCCGCCAGAGTGTATAACAACACCTGACCGATCGGCCATGAAATAATCAACGCCGTCCAATCACACCGGCGAAGTTGGACGACCGTGGATGATTTTGAGACTGTCGTTGGCGGTCTTGCTCGTACGAGCTTCCTCCAAGTTGCTTCACGCTAGTCGACCATCCTTTTCCAGGCTGGCATTTGGTGACTGTTTTGGAGGCATGATATGCATTCGACCGGCTAGGGAAAAAACGGGCCCACAGGTGGTCATTGTGGTGATAGCCTGCTCCTGCTAGGATTCGTCTAGGCTGTTTAAATCATACGGCCAACTTGCGTGGCCGTGATCGTTTCTGAGACTGACACAGACAGTCCAGATTTCTCTTAGGCAATTGAATATGCTCAATCGGGCTAATATAACACACCGAGAGATATAGCCTGTATGGGTATTTCAGGCATGCATCACTATTGACACTTGGATATTCATAATACTCTTCTGAGAGTAACAATTAGTCATCATGCCGCACCAATAATGAGAGTTCTGCTGAGAACAACACAAGAAATACAAGGTAATTCATGTATTAATTAATAATGCTAAAATCCACATGGTTTTTTGGGATTGTTGCTACATGCTCCATCCTGGATGAATTTTGTGTATTTAATTCATAGAACATTTGGGACTGTTGCTACATGCTCCATTCTAGGTGAATTAATAAAGCGAATAAGTATTCATCACTTATCAAATAGCCTTATCCTCTGCAGGATGTTACCACATTAAATTTGGCTTTACAATTTTAGCCTTTGAACTAAAATCCACCATCAACATTAAGTCCCCTTCCTAGCACATGATGGTTACACTATTGTGGGGTAGGTATTAGATGGTGACATATACAATGTAAGAGGACGAGATAAAGGAAGATTACCCGGAGGAACTTTGGCCGACTACTAGCAATTGTCCATGTGAACACGCGTTGTGTGTATGGGGCTTTGGTGGGACCGGCTTCCTTCCTTGGGTGTTCGAGCTAACAAAGAAATCCTTCTTGTACCAGGATTCTTCAATTATTTGTATATAAAAGGGGGTTAACCCCTATATTTCTTCTTTTCCACTCGTTTAGCTTCTCCTTCCGTTGATCGACCTTCGTTGCCTAAACCATTGACGCTGCCGCCATTGCCGAATCCGTTGAAGCTGTCGCCAGTTACTGCCGATGCACCGCTACCGTTCCATTGATCGTTTACCAATGACATGTAGGTGCTTCG
Source organism: Papaver bracteatum (assembly GCA_023529315.1). Lineage (NCBI taxonomy): Eukaryota > Viridiplantae > Streptophyta > Magnoliopsida > Ranunculales > Papaveraceae > Papaver > Papaver bracteatum. The sequence goes on along the minus strand of JAJJWX010003814.1, from coordinate 20,859 downwards.
TCCCTTGTCTTCATGTTTGTTATATTTTGTGGATGCAAACCCTAGTTCTCAGGTGAGCCTCCTTGACCTTGATAAAATCATCTGTGCATGCTTGATTGAATGTCGACCCTGTTGTGCCAAACGTTGGCTTTCCCATGCTTGCTTCGTTTGAAACATGGAGTTATGCCTGCTTCACTCGAGAGCCTGCTTCATGTTCGTTCCGCTCTAGTGGCAGCCTTTCCTGCTTCGATCCACCTTTCTATGCCTGCTTCGGTCGAGTGCCTGCTTTGATCAAACATGGGGATGTTATTCCTTCGACCAAACGGATGCTCCTGCTTTGGTCACATCTGGAGGGCACATCTTCCACGATTTTTTTTTATCGGCTCTGACCATTAATACCCATGTTGCATGATTTCTCCCTCGAAGCAGTGAATCTTTTTCACTTCGTCTCATTGTAGTTATTTAAAAATGAACATAGAGGATCCTTCTAAGATGTCACTTGGAGATAATATCGTTCCCGGGAGGTATTTACAACTCCAGAGACATGCCGAATATAGATGATGAAGTGTTCACCGTGCCTTTTACGAATGTTAGGAAACGTCTTATATCCATAAGATAACGCTGCTTTCGGGTTCAGAAAATGAAGAGGTTGCTCCGTCATCTTCTCCAGCATACATGATGAGATTCTGTCTTCGAAAGAATGAATATCCGCATTCTCCTATCGATTTCAAGGTTTGTCACACTCCATTGAGCTCTTATGAAGGATGGAAGAAGCACATGTTGAGCAATGAGCGTATCAAAGATAACTTGACCAAGGCGCAAATCATCGAGGTTGTTATGACATCAACGACTCTTCACATTAAGAAAGACATAACAGGTTTGGTCACTTTTATTTCTCGAGGGCGTCCCTCCATGCACACATCTATTTGTATATGGGGAGAGATGACCATTACCCTGGAAAGCATATCCGTGTTGATGAATCTTCCTATTGCTGAAAGTTTTCACTACAAGCTATCTGACGAACAAAAGGTAACTCTCGCTGCTATTCTTCAAAAGGAGGGTTAGTATGACCAACAGAAAAGTGATGTGAAATGCTTTTATACTTGGTGGGTGTCTGAGTGGCCTCCTGCAAAACCGAAGCCGGGTCAAAAACTGGATGATGAACTCAGCATAATTGCGTTTCTTTCCTTGTGGCTGTCTAGGGACATCTTCGGTGGAGGTTCTGGGAAGAAGACTATAAGACACGACCTCGTCATGTTTGCTATAAAATTGGAAAAAGGTGTGGTTCTCCCTTTCGGCGCCTTATTCCTTGGATCACTGTATTTTCATCTAGATAATTTGGCGGTAGACATGTATGCTTCCAACTGATGTAGGAAAGTGGAATCACATATCCACATTGCTTTTCTCCAAGCGTTTTTGTGGGAATATTTCAAAGGTTATGCCCCTGTCCCTGCAACTTCGCTCTCTGGCTTGTATGGCGGTTTAAGGATACTCCGTTAGCAGAATAGACGTCCAAAACCTTGGTTGAGACTTGTTGATTTTCTTGATAATGTGTATGCTATAGCTTTTCGCCCGTGGGGACCATTCCATTCTTCCGTGATTCAACCAGAAACCTCTACCATTGATCCTGATGTTGTGTTACACATCGAGGGGAAAATTGTGATCCCTGGAGAATCCATCTTCCTTCGAAGTTATATGCCAGGATATATTCCAACTTTTTTTGATGAGCTCCTTTCTGTGGTTTCTTACAATATCGACAGAGCCACCCGCCAAATAGGATTTGACCAGGGTGTTCCCTTCTATCGTTCGCCAATGCCTTCGAAAGACTTCGTCCCGACTATTCTCAATGCTGACTTCTTCACACCAGAGCAGAGCCTTCCATTCTTGCCTATTGGAAGAAAACCAGTGGCAACTGATGGGTACAAGGAATTTTGGAGAGAGCATGTAATACCCTGTATTTTTAGCTATTGTTTCGGATCGGGTTATACCCAGATTAGTTAACTTTGTGGCTTAATTTGTTGTCCCTTAGCCTTAGCCTAGGTGGGTAGATTGAACTAGAAAGGCTACAAGTTAGGGTGGAAATAAAATAATCAATAATAATAAATAAAATTAAGGGAAAATGAAAAGACACCTAAATAAAATAGTTTAGAAAAGAAATTTTAGAAGTTGGAAAAGAAAGGCTAGGAGAAAAAGAAGGAGATGGAGGTAGAGATTTTTGGAGAATAAGGATAAAGAAAATCAAGAGGAGTTTGTAGCAATTGAGAGGTAGAATGTGAAACCCTTTCTTTTGGTGTTTATCTTTGGTGTTTATTTCGTATGCCTTTGAATTGTTAGGTTTCTGAAATTTAATTGAATAAATATGTATCTCTTGTTGATGATCGGCCTTATCCTATTGATAGAAAACGTGTTTAGGTATCTCTAGTTAAAATTTGAGAATTTTCCTACACAATTCACCGTTGAATGTTCCTTGTAATTTGGATAATGATTTCATAAATTCTGGAAAGTTTCGTTTTATTGTGGTTTTGATGTTCTTAGGAAACCTTAATGATGTTAAAATGATTTGATATATTAACAAAAGTTTTACATAAATGTATTATCTTTCATCTTGCTTTGGGTTTGCTGAATTTAAGACTAATATGAATTTACGGTGAATATTATGGTGAAATGATGTTATCTGCCTAGATTTTGTAATATGTTTGTGAAATCAATATATTTTGATTTAACCGTTAGTTTCATATAAAATTAGGATATGTTATACATGATGGTGTCAGAAATGTTCACTAAACTTTTGAGATAGATCGGACAAAGTTATCATTATGAAACCTATAAAGTAAAATTCTGCAGTTAGTGTGTTTGCTTAAATGCTTGAAAGAATTACATTGTTAGTTGGGTTGTGAACTTATAACTTGTTGATGAAATGGTTTGGAATATAAATATGGTTATTGTATGATAAAATTATTTTAAAAATAATTGGATGGATATGTTAGTTCGGATAGCGGTGCCTGTACCGAGGATATACGGATAGGTGGGGTACGACCCAAGCATACTCGTGCAGAAGTAGTGTGGATTTATAAATAAATTGATATACTTGTTTGAATGACGGTGCCCATACAAAGGATACACAGATAGGTGGGGCACGATCCAAGGATACTTGTGCAACGATATATGAATGAATATATTTGTTTGAATGGTGGTGCCCGTACCGAGGATACACGGATAGGTAGGGCACGACCCAAGGATACTCGTGCAAGCGAGGTTGGCGGTCCCGTGCCGAGAATACACGGATAGGCGGGGCAAGAACCGAGGATACTCGTGAATTCAAGAGAATTTGATAGATTGTGAGTTTAGTTGATGAATGTACATATATTTAAATCCTTGAAGTTACACCATATATTGTTGTTGTGCGTATTCTGTTTGATTGGTTGACATGTTTGCTTATATTTTGAGGAAGGGAATGCATTCTATTGAGCTGTCATCTCACCCCAATTGAAAATCCTTGTATATTCATTGAAGTTGGAAGTGGAATCTAAAAATGAGTAGATTAGTGATTGCATTGTTCTCTTGTATTATTTGAAGAGTAAATTGAAATAAAATAAATGTTTAGTTGAAAATGTTTGAACGATGTTTAATGTATTCATATGCTTCAATTCATGTATAAAAGTTTCAATTATGTTTAGTATAAAAGTAAATTAGCAAAGATAAATATATGCATAAGTCTCGTTCCGACCCGTAATGCTTTGAGTTCGGATCCCTATACGGGTTTGACCCTGACCTGGAACTCGGGGTGTTACAAGTTGGTATCAGAGCTCTAGGCTTTAGATCTTGAATGGGACCGTAAATAAAATATTTTTGTACGCTGCTATGCATGCATGTTTGATTTCATTGCTTGAGTTGCTTGTACAAATTGCTTGTTTAACCTTATGTTTTAGTTGTTCAATCCCAATTAAATTTGTGTGAATAATTGCTTGTTTTTCGAATTCTTTTGTTGAACTATTGGTGTACGTTTATAGTATTTTGCATATAGATATTTAACTTATGTTTTCGGGATGAAATTTCTTTTAAGGGTGGTAGAATGTAATACCCTGTATTTTTAGCTATTGTTTCGGGTCGGGTTATACCCAGATTAGTTAACCTTGTGGCTTAATTTGTTGTCCCTTAGCCTTAGCCTAGGTGGGTGGATTGAACTAGAAAGACTACAAGTTAGGGTGGAAATAAAATAATCAATAATAATAAATAAAATCAAGGGAAAATGAAAAGACACCTAAATAAAATAGTTTAGAAACGAAATTTTAGAAGTTGGAAAATAAAGGCTAGGAGAAAAAGAAGGAAATGGAGGTAGAGATTTTTGGAGAATAAGGATAAAGAAAATCAAGAGGAGTTTGTAGCAATTGAGAGGTAGAATGTGAAACCCTTTCTCTTTTGGTGTTTATCTTTGGTGTTTATTTCGTATGCCTTTGAATTGTTAGGTTTCTAAAATTTAATTGAATAAATATGTATCTCTTGGTGACGATCAGCCTTATCCTATTGATAGAAAACATGTTTAGGTATCTCTTGTTAATATTTGAAAATTTTCCTACACAAATTCACCGTTGAATGTTCCTTATAATTTGGATAATGATTTCATAAATTCTGGACAATTTCGTTTTATTGTGGTTTTGATGTTCTTAGGAAACCTTAATAATGGTAAAATAATTTGAGATCTTAACAAAAGTTTTAAATAAATGTATTATCTTTCATTGTACTTTGGGTTTGATGAATTTGAGACTAATATGAATTTACGGTGAATATTATGGTGAAATGATGTTATCTGCCTAGATTTTGTAATATGTTTGTGAAATCAATATATTTTGATTTAGCCGTTAGATTCATGTAAAATTTGGATATGTTATACATGATGGTGTCAGAAATGTTCACTAAACTTTTGAGATAGATCGGACAAAGTTATCATTATGAAACCTATAAAGTAAAATTCTACAGTTAGTGTGTTTGCTTAAATGCTTGAAAGAATTACATTGTTAGTTGGGTTGTGAACTTATAACTTGTTGATGAAATGTTTTGGAATATAAAGATGATTATTGTATGATAAAATTATTTTAAAAATAATTGGATGGATATGTTAGTTCGGATAGCGGTTCCCGTACCGAGGATATACGGATAGGTGGGGCACGACCCAAGGATACTCGTGCAGAAGTAGTGTGGATTCATAAATAAATTGAAATACTTGTTTGAATGACGGTGCCCATACCAAGGATACACGAATAGGTGGGGCACGACCCAAGGATACTCGTGCTACGATAGATGAATGAATATATTTGTTTGAATGTCGGTGCCCGTACCGAGGATGCACGGATAGGTGGGGCACGGCCCAAGGATACTCGTGCAAGTGAGGTTGGCGGTCCCGTGACGAGGATACACGGATAGGCGGGGCAAGAACCGAGGATACTCGTGAATTCAATAGAATTTGTTAGATTGTGAGTTTAGTTGATCAATGTACATATATTTAAATCCTTGAAGTTACACCATATATTGTTGTTGTGCATATTCTCTTTGATTGGTTGACATGTTCGCTTATATTTTGAGAAAGGGAATGCATTCTATTGAGCTGTCATCTCACCCCAATTGATAATCCTTGTAGATCCATGGAAGTTGGAAGTGGAAGCTAAAAATGAGTATATTAGTGATTGTACTGTTCTCTTGTATTGTTTGAAGTGTAAATTGAAATAAAATAAATGTTTAGTTAAAATGTTTGAACGATGTTTAATGTATTCATATGCTTCAATTCATGTATAAAAGTTTCAATTATGTTTAGTATAAAACTAAATTAGCAAAGATAAATTTATGCATAAGTCTCGTTCCGACCCGTAACGCTTTGAGTTCAGACCCCAATACTGGTTTGACCTTGATCCGGAACTCGGGGTGTTACAGAGCAGCTGTTAACTTTTCAGATATTCTCGGAAGAAGTTGCGACAGCTCCCCGTGGCGATCCATCTCCTGGCATTCTAAAGTATCACAAACGATTGAAGCCTCTTTCGGGTTAACGAACCATTGCTAATGCTATTGATAACTGCAATCCCTAGAACGCAAGAGCTAGGTCCAAGAAGCAGGCGTTTGGTCCCGTGGTATTCAATTCTTCTCATATGCCGGTACTTACAACTTCTTCCCTTCAATCCCCCAATTATATTTATCTTGAACGATCTTTATTAGGATGATTCTTATCCAGGGACTTCCGAAAGAGAATGCTTTTACGAGGATGGCACGTGATCATAACGTATCTTATGAGAAGTCTGGCAATACTGAATCACTTGAAGGTGAGGGATAGGATGATGAAGGCTCGGTTCACAACAAGCTTGACTGCTCCAACGAACCAGAAGATGAGACTATGATAGATGTTGACCTCGAGGGTAAGAGGAATGACACTGTAGGGGTTACTGGAGATGTCACATCCGTGATGGACGTAGACATGCTTCCCTTTGAAAAGTTTCCTGTGACCTCCAACACATTAGTTGTGCACTCCACCGCTGGTATCATTTTTGACCCTCCTTTTGACACTCCTTTCTTAGACCATGTGTTGGTTGGAGGATTTAGTGTGCCATCTAAATACGAGGAGTTATACACCAAGATATGGAAGAAGCATGGTCACATCTCCACCTCCAAGAAGCTTAAGAGTTTCCTCGTATTAGTCAAACATGTCGAAGAAGCTCTATCTTCCATCTACGACATGAGCATCGTGACTGGGCGTACCGTTTCTGAATAGGTAGTCGAAAACTAGGAGTTCTACCGGGATGTGTTCGTGAAGTATGAATTTAACTCTTCCTGGTTCTGTGAAGGATTCACTGAAATCCATAAGCTTCAAGGAGAAATGCCTGAAGTTCCTTCCGCAGACTGCATCGCTCATTAGGAAGAGGAGATCGAAAGGCTGTCTAATGAGTTGAAGCTAAAACAGGCCATTCTCCAGAAAAGGAAAGCCGCTCTTTCACAGAAGGACGAGTTGCTGCTAAAGGACTTCCCTTGAATGGTTTATGCCGTCTACTTATGCTTTTCCTTTTTAGGAGTTTTTGAGTGAGTGTGATGGTTTTCTTTCACAACTTAATTTTAGGTATTGAACTAATAGGTAATTGAATTTAAATTGGTTTATTTTGAGATAGTTTTGTAAATGGTTTTTTTGAAAGAGATTTTTTTTTGTTTTTTTAAGAAGGAATTTGCATTCTGATCATAAATAACGTGACTATTCTAATGATATCATTCATTAAATTTGCAAATATCGTGTGAAAAGGAACACGTTTGAGGGGAAAACAAAACATGATGTTTACTGTGGTCTGCATCATTGTATCTCTTTCTTAATGGGTCGTAAAGTCCCCTGTAGGTTCTAAATCTATCTCTAAGTAAATTTATTTAATAGAACTTACTTGTTCTTCGAAATTCCATCCGCATGAAATTGGACATTCCTTAGCGCTTACTTCGAGAAATTGCACGTGCTAATCTTCGGAGACATGAGGCAAACCTTCTGAACTAAGTTTTTTTTGGAAAATGCGCTTCAGGGCGTTGCATTCACTGGTATGGTAGTGAAGTAAACGGTGATAGTGACAATATATCAGATCTATCATCTCCTGATCATTTGGTTGTCGCCACACATGAGGCAGTTGTACTTCTCCGTCTCGTACCCATAATTCCAATAATTCGAAGACTTTCTACATCGAGAATGGGAAATACGGGTATCTTGTGCCAGGATTTTCTTGCATTGATGGGGATTGCAGTAATATCTCTTGTTGGCCTTGATATGAAGAAAGTTTCGGAGTTGGAGCGCAAGCGTGTGTCGACATACATGCGGCCCTCTTGGTTGGTCATATTTGCTGGGACACAGCTTCTTTCGAGGGCCTATCGACGTGAGTATCACTATCAGGCAGCTGAGTCGAGTATTCTTAGCCTCTGTATTCACGTGACTCTTGGCTGATTTCTCATTCTTCGGGAAGTTCTTCGTTTGGCTGAAAAGTCTCGGTAGATTGAACATCTTTCTGTACTTCAGCAAGGGTTTTGAGATATAAATCGCCTTGCAAGGTTTCATAGGCTATCCCTTTTACTTTATCCGATAAAGGTTATGGAATTCCTAACAAGTCATTTTATATGTGGAGTTGGTTTGAGCCTCATTTGTTAGCCTGATCATGCTTCTCGTCTCTCCCTGGTCCCCTGGTGTGGCCACGTGTTCTTTATGCATCCTTGTTGGTGGAAACACGATTTCTAGATAAAGATTCGACTGCGTCATCATTCGCGGTACTCCCTGGGCAATCACCTGCCGAGCCTTCTTGCAATTGAGCTGTTATATCATTTAAAAGACATAACGTCTCACTCTGCCTTCTAGCGATACCAGCTTGGTTTGCTAGGACATATTCTAGCATTCTAGCCACACTTTACATGAGGTTTGGGTTATTCATGGCTTCTTGATAATCCGGCTGGTGAGGATACATCATAAGATGGAAGATGGACTTTGCGATCAAAAGAAATGAACATGCTAATGATTGAAATGGATCTAAGATCTACCCCTCTGAAATTGAAAAATTGAATCGGGTATTGAAAAATGAAATAGGAAATTGGAAATTGATATTGCAACCGAGAGATTAATCTCCCACAGTGGTCGCCAGTTGTTTATGGGTAAAAACTATTTCTGCTGGTTTTGGTAATTTTGGGTGTGTGGGTGATAAATGAATCTAAACCCTAAACAAATGCACTGCACGAGAGTGCTTTTGATTCGAGAGATCAATCTATATAATTCTGGCCTAAACCAAGAAATGGCTGCTCCAGACTTGTTTCGGTCACAAAGTGAAGGAGATGGGGTTGATATTAGGGAGGGAAGCGAAGAATATGTTGAGATTGTGAAGGTGTCGGCTGTTTATGACTTGTATAAGAATATCGAGCTGGCTTGCAATAATATAAGCAATCAACTATGGTGATTTATGGATACGAATGTCAACACTTGGTTTTTCTGTGCTTGTCTGTGTTGTTTGGAAAATAGGCAAATTACCTATTTATACAAGTCATAGAGCGCAAACCCTCATCTCGTAGGAAGTGGAGGAAGTTGAGTGATGGAGTAGTGGGTTCGTACGATCACGTCTTAGCCCACTTATCCCATCATCGCTAACCATCCATGCTTTCCTGACACGTTCTTGTGATGGCGCGTTGCATGCTGCACTCTGTAAATGGCCAGACCAATACCCCAGTAAGTATCCCCCATTTTGTTACATGTTTGATGTCTCGAGTGTGGATCGTGGGACCCACGGAAAGTAGCATACGGTGCTAGGTTAAATACTGAATTATTTCGGAAATCGATATTCAAGAAATATCGTGTAAATTCTGTGCATGTAATGCATCGAATATATTTAATATGCATAAAGCATCGCTGTTTTAAAACTTAACGGAGTAAGTCATGAATTAAGCTTCTTAAAATAGATGCATGTATAGCCATATTCGGGTGATCATTTGGAGGATGCACATGCAAACCCTCCCTTGGCCGATCACTCCATGTGTTAGAGTGACAAATGATAATCACCACGACATTTAATTGGTCAAGTAACTCCTAGCCTGGGCTGTACAACCAAGCTGGTAGAGTTGGAAGGACAAGATGATCTATGACGCTCATCTGCGACCGTTGATGGAGGTTTTAGGGTTTTGAAGAGGTGTGCAAGCATCACTCTCCAGCTTGACCAAAACCAAGCATGGGAGATGTTTTTGGCGGGACCGACCGGGCATGCGTGTAGACGGCATGCCGGTGTGCATGTCCGTACCAACTTGTCTCATGAAGGTGCGATCTAGGCCACTCAATTTGACCGGAAAAGAGGAGTGGTTGATATCGATTTTCGATAGGAATCCTATGTCGCAAAGGATTCTTAAAGGGGCGCGACATGCCTCCTTTAAGGCGCACATGAATCGAGGTATCCGGCCATGCATGGCCTAGGCCGATCGGTCATGCATGTAGATGGGCCCACGGTGATCACGTTGACATGCTCGGGACCTCTTAAGTCTACATATACACCTTCCATCCAAGCTTGCGAAGATGGACGCTCGTGATCGATTAGCGGCACATGTAACATGCCACAAACCCTAATTAGGGTTTTGGATCGGTCCTGCGTATGAAATTTCAACCGATTGGTTTTGAAAGCTATACTCCTCCTTTGAGGAGGATGACTATGTGGGACCCACATTGGGTCGATGATGAGCATGCTGGTACCTGTCCCACGGTCATAGGCTTGATCTAGGCCATCTAAACATGCCGGTGAAGTTGGATGGTTGTGATCAAACTGCGACACATATGAAATTCCGTGACTCTTTAAAGCATCGCGTCAGCCATGTTTCGAGTGAGCGTATGCTTCTCCATGGTTAGGCTTTGATAAAGTCGGTCAGGTAGGTAGGAAGTGGGCCCGCCAGAGTGTAAAAAAACACCTGACCGACCGGCCATGGGATAATCAACGCCGTCCAATCACGCCGACGAAGTTGGATGACCGTGGCTGATTTTGAGACTGTCGTTGGCGGTCTTGCTCGTCCGTGCTTCCTCCAAGTTGCTTTACGCTAGTTCGACCATCCTTTTCCAGGATGGAGTTTGGTGGTTGTTTTGGAGGCATGATATGCATTCGAACGTCTAGGGAAAAGACGGGCCCGCTGGTGGTCATTATGGTGATAGCCTGCTCCTTCTTGGGTTCGTCTAGGCTGGTTAAATCATATGGCCAACTTTCGTGGCCGTGATCGTTTCTGAGACTGACACAGACAGTCTAGATTTCCCTTAGGCAATTTAATATGCTCAATCGGGCTAATATAACACACCGAGAGATATAGCATGTACGGATATTTCGTGCATGCCTCACTATTGACACTTGGATATTCATGTTACTCTGCTAAGAGTAACAATCAGTCATCATGCCGCACCGATAATGAGAGTTCTGCTGAGAACAACACAGGAAATACAAGGTAATTCATGTATTAATTAATAATGCTAAAATCCACAGGGTTTTTTGGGATTGTTTCTACATGCTCCATCCTGGATGAAATTTGTGTATTTAATTCATAGAACATTTGGGATTGTTGCTACATGCTCCATTCTAGGTGAATTAATAAAGAGAAGAAGTATTCATCACTTATCAAATAGCCTTATCCTTTACAGGATGTTGGCGCATTAAATTTGGCTTTACAATTTTAGCCTTTGAACTAAAATCCACCATCAACACCTATCCTATTTTATGTTTGTTGGACGAAATATACTCATGCCACTACAAGAAAAACGGCCTTTGACAACACTGCAAAGTCGTTATCGAAATAGTATGACAACGTTTTTCCAGACGTTGTTGAATGGGGGGGTTGTTAAAAGATTTATGGCTTTGACAACAGTTTATATCCATTGTAAGAAATGTTGTCATATCAACCATCTGACAACAGAAAAAAAACCATTGTCAGATGACCTAATGACAACACAAATAAACCATTGTGAGATACATATGACTACACAAATAAACCATTGTCATATTACCTAATGACAACACAAATAAACCATTGTGAGGTACCTTATGACAACCAAAATAAGACATTGTCATATAGCTAATGACAACAAAAATAAACCATTGTGACATAATGACAACAAAAATAAACCATTGTGGTATGAGATTATGACAACACAAGTAAGCCATTGTGATATGTCCCAATGACAACAATTTATTTCCATTGTAAGAGGTACATGTTTAACAATAGATAAATTGTGTTGTCTAAGTACGCAATTCACAATTCTATTAATCCGTTGTTGAAATGTATTTATATTTAAAAAAAAATTAATAAGAAATTAAAATTTTACATAACCGCCTGAAAATGTAGTTCACTTCCTTTGCTAATGTTTGAAACAATTGAAAACACCAAGACTCAGCAGTATATAAAGTTAATATTGACTTTCTCACTCCTGCTGGGAAGATGCTTGATGATCCCTCAGATATCCTTCTTCTGAAACTTCTACAACTTGCATTTAACTTTTAGTGCCGATACCTAGCAGCATTGTGATGATTTCCGACTGGCGAGTAGAAAAAACATATATATACATAATATATATATAAATATATATATATATCATCTGTATGATTTCCGAGGGATTTGAACCATACCATGTTATGTCTATGATGCTAGGAATGTGGACCAAGTTCACAAGTAGTTTCAAAAGCATTCCTTGTATTTGACAGACCTTGCTTGTTGTTTGTGGAAACAAGTAGCACAACAAACATCATTCTGCACACAACACATAGGTACTCTTAGATAAAAACATGAAAAATAACAGCTCAAGGAGATCACATTACAGTCTAAGGAGATGTTTCACTAAAGTACCTAGAAAGGGAAATCCTAAAAGGCTGCAATGTGACAAGTGATCCTCTTTGAACCATACCATGTTATGTCTATGATGCTAGGAATGTGGACCAAGTTCACAAGTAGTTTCAACAGCATTCCTTATATTTGACAGACCCCGTTGTTTGTGGAAACAATTAGTACAACAAACATCATCATGCACACAACATATATGTTCTCTTAGATAAAAACATGAAAAATAACAGCTTAAGGAGATAACATTACAGTCTAAGGAGATGTTTCACTGAAGTACCTAGAAAGGGAAATTCTAAAAGGCTTCAGTGTGACAAGTGATCCTCATTAAACGAATGTACCGTCAATAAAAGTTGAAATAACCAGGTTCATATCTTACCACCACGCAGTTCGCCATAAATGAAAACAAGGTCCTCAATAGCAGCAGTTGTATGCCTACAACGTCTCGTCAACTTAACATCACATCTCCACCAGCTACAACAGCACTATATCTGGCAATCCTTGTGGTGGTTGCAAAGGCTTTTGTGTCACACTAGACTCCAGCGGCAATATCCAGCAGTGAACAACGAAAAAAAGAGATAACATCCAAAACAATCTTAGTAAATGTTTGGGGACAACATATTTTATATCTTCATTAGGCATGCTCAGATTGTAAGATGAAGTGAGTTGCATAAAATATCAGAAGGAAAATAGTTGAACTTTGAAGTATTACCAAATATAAGTAGAAACCTGAATACTGTGCATCCTAATATCCCTCCACAAAGAAAAATAAGACCATCATAAGTGCACAAGCAGTTGCATACCTACGCTAACACATCAGACAAAACAGGAACATTAGAAATGAACATTTCATTACAAATCTATAAAGATCAAAAAATCAAGTAAATATGGATGATACTGACCTACACACCCTGCATAATATCCAATATGGTCCTTCCCTTCCCTTTTCCCCTCCTCCTTTATCCGGTCTTGGGACCGGCAATGTAAAACCATTTACATTGGCGGAGTTAAAAAAGGTGTTTACCTACAATAGATAACATGATATATTACATACATACATACATACATACATACATACATACATACATACATACATACATACATACATACATACATACATACATACATACATACATATATATATATATATATAAGCATCCAGAAGTTGTTCACATTACAAAATATACAAAATAAGTATCCAAACAACTTCCTCATAAAGAAAGTATACCCACAACAAAAGGATAAAATTGTCATTTCGTTCCACCGTACCAGAAGCCTAATACCAACAAAAAGATAGAGCCATTCGAAATGATCTATAAGTTAACATATCTAGCACGAAGGTTAATCATATGAACTCATATTCAACGAAAGCATACCTACAACAAAAAGAGAAAACTGGTATTTCATTTCATGGTACCGAAAACTTCATACCAAGAAAAAGATAGAACTGTCCGAAAATATCTACAAGTTAACATGTCTAGCACTAAAGCTAATCAGATGAACTCCTATCCATCAAAATAAAGGAATGACATATGCCATGCAACAGTTGTTCCTTCAGCATCCCCTACTGTCTTTAAAAAACTAGTTGGATTCCATAAATGAGCTTTAGGGACCACTGTATTATCCACCCAAACATCGCATGCATCATTTCCTAATGGAGTGAAGTGAACAGTTCTATCAGCACCAACGAACGCTACTCTACCCTCTGCAACAATCTCTCCTTGCCAACTAAGCAACTTGCAAGGTTGATCCTCCACAGGCTTGTTCACACCAACATCGCTGTGTGCATTGCTATCAAATTTTGACTAGCCAAAGTTCAACACAATAAAAAAAATTAGTAGATGGAAGCCTCAAGATAAACATACATGACTTTCAAAACTTACTTGAGGTGTGGCTACTTGTGGATGATCATTACATGGGCCGCAATCCTTTTCCCGATTCCTACCATGTGAGAAGAAGCCCAAGTTAAAAACAAATTCCAATATTAAAAAAAAAACAATTAACTCTGCTAAACAATATTTACCTCATATAGAATGTCCACTTTAGATTCCACGTCAGCGATCTTTTCGAAAAGAGAACTGATAAACTTAGTACTTGGAGCCTGGGCCTTCAATTTTGAACGTGTAACTCCATATCCTAAACCCGTAACTCTACCAGGCCAGTCTTCACCTCTAGATTTTACAAGAGGATCCTTCGTAAGTGATGTTGAAGAGGATTGGCCATTGTTTTGCATCTCCAACATCTTGAGTTTACACAAATCAATACCATCAAGTAGTTGTTTTTGTTAAAAAAACAGTGTCAAATCAGTTAATGCATTCATGTTCTTACCAATTTTTGCGAAACAATCGAGTTTGTGTTTTTTCCCTTCCCATTTTCTTCAGTCAGATTTTTACGAGATTGTAACCACCACTCTTCTCTAGGTATATCCTTGTTTGTCTTTCTTTCCTTCTTCTGCAAAAAAAATCGATTCTAAGAGTATTAGCATCAACTCACCAACTAGCCATAGAACCTGACATTGGTATGAGTTTACCAAATCATCTTCAAAACGAGCATAACCACGTCGGCTTATTCCATGTGGCTCTGTATAGCTTCACCTCAACTCTAACATAGCTGCACCTTTGTCCTAAACAAGAAAAGAAATAATTAACAAATGGAAAGTGTCTTTTGAAATAAAATAATTAATTTTGATCTAAGTCAAAAACATACTTTATAAGATGTTGAGGTGACACGTGCTATAAATTGTTCCCACTCACGATCAGTCATATAGATTGGATTCTTAGAGGCAAGTTTTGTCTTCCTTGTATCTTCATCTTCAATTTCCATTGCCTTATTTACCTTACTTGCAATATTACATCTGTGTTGTCTCAACATGCAACCCATTTTTCCAAAGATGAAGTCTTTGCAGTCATCATCTAGCTTGTACTTTTGCTGTAATGCAAACATTTTTGTTAGAAAAAATTAAACAAAATAGATAGATACTAATAAACTAAGCATAGACGGTGGGAACTTATACAATCGAATTTTAGTTACCTTCAACACCGTAAATATGTCTTCTTTTATAGATGGTTGAACATATGTCCAATTATCTTCGTTCACCGAGATGGTTGTTCGAACTAACACACCTAACTAACTAGCCATTTATACAGATGCCGGACCAATTGGCTGCCCCTTTGAGTTCCACTATACCTCTTTAGATTTATTGGGATCACAAGCACCCTTCAAATGTGTTGGACCTCGAACCTCTTGGTTCTTCTTTTCCTTGTCAAGTTCATCATCATTGTTATGTGAGCTGTCATTTTTCTCTTCACTATTAGAGGGAGATTGATATGCGACATTATCATCAACCTGTGGCTGATGTGGTATATGTTCTTCTATCTCCACTCTAGCCTTCGTCTTAGCTTTATTGGGAACACCATCATCCTTCATATGTGTTGGACCTCGATCCGCTTGCATCTTTTTTGCCTTTTTAAGTTGATCAATGCTATGTGAGATGTCATTTTCCTCTTGATTATTAGAGGAAGATTGATTTGCGACTTTATCATCAACCTTTGTCTGCTGCGGTATATGTTCTTCTATCTCCACTCTAGCCTTCGTCTTAGATTTATTGGGAACACCAGCATCCTTCATATGTGTTGGACCTCGATCCACTTGCATCTTTTTTTCCTTGTTAAGTTGATCATTGTTATGTGAGATGTCATTTTCCTCTTGACTATTAGAGGAAGATTGTTTTGTGACTTTATCATCAACCTTTGGCTGCTGTGGTATATGTTCTTCTAACTCCACTCTGTCCTTCTTCTTAGACTGTCCACATTGTCTTTTAGAACGCTTATTTTTAGTTATTGTTATCTATGGCTCCTCTGGTACATGGTTGACTATAGTTCTTACTAGAAGAGTCCTCTTTTTCTTTGGACTTGGTCGTTTACTTTCAATAGGAGAAGAGATCTTGTCTTCGATAGCTTGTTTTTACTAGGTGAATATCTTGTTTGTGAAAGCAAATTACATGCACCAAAATAACAAAATGTTCAAATATTAGTACTCAACAAAAACGCAAACTATTACAACTTCCAAGGATAAGTTATAGGTCTTTACCTGTGGTGCCATGGTGGTTATAAGCTCCAGAGAAGGTTACAATACCCAGCTGCTATTATGACAAGACAAGAAACTGTAAATTATTGAGATACAAATAATTTCAAAGCATTTATACTTGGAAGGACATAACATAACACAATAAATAAGTGAGACATGAACAAACACAAACAATGAAATCCAAATACGCATACAACCATTCAAGAGTCATAACCAAAGGCTACAAAAAAGCACAACAAAGATAAATGCATCCACTTCATTCACAACCATCATCGCTATCCAAATCAACATTATGAAGTGACAAAATATCTAATGGTCGATAACCCGTATCAGCACTTTCATCATATCGTTCTAATTCATGGAAACCCCTCGGCGGCGGTTTCAAAACCACACACCAATTAGATGTATCTGACTCGCGAGAATAAAAAACTTGTTCTGCTTGTGTTTCTAGGATGAATGGATCACTTTCAAACTGGTTCTTATACTGGTTAAAGTTGGCTAACGTAAAACCATCTTCAAATTTATCACCACGAACCATATGAGCCCCGCCCACAACCAATATCGGTATTTGGAAGTTCTTATAGTTCAATACTATAATTTCACATAAAACACCATAGAAAGTGTCAGAGTCTGAACGGGCATTGTTTTCTAACTGACTGTTTCCTGAGTCTGCTACACTTGTGATGTTTGATTCAATACAAACTCCGCTACATTGAGTGGATCTTTCAACTGAAGAAATACGGCACCGAATGCCATTGATAACGTAACCAGTATATGACTTGCATTGTTGCAAAGGTCCATATGATAACCATCTCACTCTATCTGATCAGATTGTGCCCATGCATATATGTGATTGCACCCACAAAAGAGCACTCTCATAAAGATATGAAGCTTAATATATTGGTATAGAAAATACACTTAAAGTAGAATATGTTAGACTAACCTTTTCTTTAAACCAATCAACAAAAGTATCAGAGTGTGCCTTCTCGAGTTGGGCTGGATTTCTACATAGTCTTCTATCCAAACACTTTAACTCTTCCATATGCATACTAAGATTAAAAATGGATTAGTAGAAGCGAAAGTCACGAGTTAAGGGCTGTTTTAGAAATTTATGTATAAATTTGCACTTACTCTTCATAAGGACGAACTTCAGGTTCATTGAACAATACATATCTATGCGCGATATTCAACATAACGTTATCCATTAGTACATGAGTGCCTTTAGAAACTGGACGTCCTAGGTAAGATGAATCACTTTGAGCACCTTCATTGCGCTTCTGGCGTTCACCTATTTAATATGCTTGTGGCACGCGTTCCTTAATAAATCTAATGGTCTCCTCTACAGTATAGCACTCTGCTATACATCCTTCAGGACGTGCTTGATTTTTCACGAACTACTTAAATATCTTCATATATCTACAAGAAGAACAAGAGAATGATTTGTTTAGAATACTATGAAAAAATATGTTTATGCTATAACAATCTACAATAAGTAACATAAACAAACAAAAAATAAAAGATATAGTGGCATACCTTTCAAATGGATACATTCAGCGATATTGAACATGTCCACCCAAATGGACTTCTCGAGCTAGGTGAATACACAAGTTTATCATTATATCAAAGAAAGAAGGAGGGAAATATCTCTCAAAAAGACACAATGTCACAACAACTTCTTCTTCGAGTTGCACTATCTTATTCCTGTCAACTACCCTTTGGCATAACTCATTGAAAAATGAACACAACCGAAAGATTGCATTTCTTAGCCCTTCCAGTAAAAGTCCTCGTAATGCTACACATAGTAATTGTTGCACTAAAACATGGTAGTCATGAGCTTTTAGATTGTAAACTCCATTTTCCTTAGAGAAACATCTCCTAATGTTTGAACTGTACCCATCAGGAACTTTCAAATTTGTCAACCTATCAATAAATAAACTTTTCTCCTTATCTGTTAACCTATATGGTGCTTGTGGAAGGACTATTTTACCATTTTTTTCGGTTGGATGTAGTTCTGGTCTCTGTCCTAATGCAACTGCATCCTTCCGGGAGTTAATACCGTCTTTAGTTTTGAACTTTATATGCAAAAGTGTACCAAGAATACTCTCACCAACATTCTTCTCAGTGTGCATGACATTTATATTGTGGCGTAGTAACAAATCCTACCACAATAAAAGAATATACTTGTTAGTACACAAAAAAGGTAAAATCAGTAAGCAGGCAGTTCAAAAATTAAATAAGCATACGTTACATATGGTAGATTAAAGTTACCTTCCAGTAGGGCAGTTCAAAAAAAAATTGACTTTTTCTTCCACATCTCAAGTAACTTCCGACCATCAGCTTAAACTGTCACTCCCTTTACGACGAACAATCTTTTTCCTCTTTCTTTTCTTGTCCATTTTCTTGTTTGCTTTCTTGTCTTTTTTATTGTCTTTTTCTTGTTTTGGCTTACCGTAATCATTCACTTTAGAACTATGAGCTTCCAAAACTTCAACACCAGACATTATATGGGGATCTTTATTCTTATCTTGTGTTCCATGAAACCAACTTTTTTTGTTACACATAGGGTGACTTTGAGGGAGAAATCTTCTATGATTCATGTAGACTGTTTTACCACTAAAAGGAAACCATTGTGAAAGAGTTTGAACACCACAAATAGGACATGCTGCCTTTCCTTTGTAAGTACAACCATCTAGGTTCCCATAAGCAGGGAAATCATTTATCGTCCACATTAAAAGAGCACGCAACTTGAACATAGAACAACTAGAAGAATCATAAACATCTACACCATTCCATAACTTTTTCAAATCATCAATTAATGGTTGTAAAAACACATCAATGTCATTACCAGGTTGTTTGGGACCTGAAATTAGTAAAGACAACATAATATTTTCTCTTTGCATGCAAACCTCTGGGGGGAAATTGTACACAGTAACCATCACAGGCCAACAACTATGCGACGGAGAAAGGTCACCGAATGGATTAAATCCATCTGCAACAAGCCCAAGTCGTAAATTCCTTTGGCTCAGCAGAAAAAATCGTGCCATTTCTCGGTCGATTT
Source organism: Papaver bracteatum (assembly GCA_023529315.1). Lineage (NCBI taxonomy): Eukaryota > Viridiplantae > Streptophyta > Magnoliopsida > Ranunculales > Papaveraceae > Papaver > Papaver bracteatum. Next base: position 1,400 of record JAJJWX010003814.1, on the reverse strand, counting down.
TCTTCCAAGCCATGGAATCCACTGGATGACGACTTTACCATCTTTACTCTTCCAACTTTTATGTGATTCCAATTGTTTAGTCAGTCTCTAATGACCCAAACATTCTTTCAAGACGTTAATAATAGGAAAATACCTAAGAACCTTTACGAATCCTCCGTTTAGACTCTCATCTTTATCATCATCTTCATTGTTGGACTTATCTTTTTTCCAACGAAGCATGACATTTTGGGCAAGTATCCCTATCTGCCAGTTCATTTCTAAATAATCAACAATCATTCTCACATGCATGAATGCTTACAAAACCAAGCTCAAATCTTTTCAAAAACTTTCGACATTCATATGTGGTTGTAGGAAGACAGTTATCCGTGGGTAACATCTCATGAATTGTCTTAAGAAGTTCATCAAAAGCAACTTGAGATAACCCACTAACCTGCTTTGTGCTTATACAATGATACTACGACGTAACTTGGTATGACTCGTAATTGCACCCTAGATATAAAGGAATATCGGCGTCTTCCACTAATTTTTCCAATGGATCTTCATTAGTAACTTCATTAATAACAGGATCATCAATCAAATCATCTTGAATATTATCGAAAAACATTGAATGGTCAGAAGTCATCGGGTCTTCAGGATCTTTCATAGAAGTACTAACATGTTCACCGTGAAAAACCCATTCAGTGTAAGTAGGATCCATTCCCCTAACAAGTAAGTGTTTATATACCTAATTCCAGGGTTCACTTCCTAAATTATTACAATCAACACAAGGACACTTCAGTAATGGTGGATTGCCTAGATTCTCACTGGCAGTTTTCAAAATTTTTGCCAATGCAACTCCATATTATGGTTTTGATCTACATTAACGTAGATATATAAAACACATTCATACTTGGAAAACATAAACAAGCAAGCATGTTAAAAAACACAACAGGTTTAGCTTTAAAACCTTCGCAAGTAAACCCAGTCTTTCTCCATCATGGAAGACCGCAGTTCAACCTAGCTAGTATAAATAGCAAAAACATGTTTCATATCAGCATAATATCCAACGTATGAGTAATACCCTAACAACTCTTACAGGATCAAATACATCTATCAGATGTCACAACAATATGCAACAAATAAAGCATTTCAAATAATCCATACAAACCACAAAAGCATTCCAAGAGAGATCTCAGGAAACTTACCAAGTTGTCTAGATATCAAAGCCTGAGACAAATAAAAAACACAAAACAAACTTATAAATATCATGAGCCACATAAGTATAAAAAATCGGTTAAAACAAGCATTTCAAGAAAAAATAATTAAACCCTACTTGCCACCGAAATTGTTCACTCGACACCAAATCAAGAGCTAGCTGCAATCATCCACAAAATAGTAAAACAAATTTAGGTAAAACGAAC